>OV049862.1:19051478-19651478 GCA_920104075.1 Melanargia galathea
TGGCAGCCTAACTTGAAGTGATCACAGCGTCCTTTGGCGGCTAAAACTGGAAACTAAGTAATGATCGCATCGCCCTCGCAGCCATCATTCGAAATTTAAAAAAACAATCGCAGCGCCCTCAAGCTGCCTAAGTCGGAAACTTGAAGCGATTGCAGCGGCTGAGATGTTTGGATGTTTGTTACTCTATAACGTCGCAACTTCTGAACAGATTTGGCTGAAATTTTGAATGGAGATAGATAATGCCCTGACTTAAAACATAAGCTACTTTTTATCCTGGAAAAATCCACAGTTCCCACGGGATTTTGAAAAAAAATAAATCTACAGCTATAGGTAGATCACTATAGCAAACTACCTTAAAAGTAAGTATAAAGGTTGGAAAAGGGAGCGGGAACGGGAACCAGAAATCCACGATTCCCTCTGGATTTGTGAAAAACCGAAATTCACGCGGGCGAAGCCGCGGGGAAAAGCTAGTACATATAATAAAATCGTAGACTTGCCGTATTTGTACATTGAAAATTTTTGCAAAATGATAAGGGGGATGTTAGGGATAAGTAATAGAACGTAAAAAAGCTATTTTTGAAATTTTTGTGTTTATCTGTTTGTCTGTATGTTTGTGCGCGCATCACGCAAAAACTACTGAATGGATTGAAACGAAACTTGGTACGATTTAAGTTCACACCACGGAGTAACATATAGAATACTTTTTATCTCGAAATTCAGCACGGTTCCCTAGGGAGAGGGGATGAAAGTTAAAACGTGTATTTAGCTGTAATTCAATAACGCGTGGTCCGATTTCATTCATTCTTCTTTTGTTAGAAAGTAGATACTTTAAAGATTACCGACTAGTCTCTAAAAGGTTGGATCGATTTTGATGGGACTTTCACTGGCGAATGTTTACTATTTGATCTACCTAAACATCCGTCAGTGAACTTTTAACAGTTTTTAGCATGATATGAGCTCAAAGAAGCTTAGGAAAAACAAAATGATTCCTACAGGATTTTTAAAAACCAATGTATGTCCACGCGAACGAAGTCGCAGGTGTCCGCTTGTTTTATAATATTTTAAAGTATTTTAGTGGCACTCTCCATCATCTTCCAGACAAATGATTTCCGTCTTGGAGTACAAAGTTCACGAATACTTCCAAACTTTAAACAATTTGGACAATGATATTGCACTGTTAATCCTCAAGGTGAGACTTACGCAATACTTACTTATAAAATAGTTCAAGTACCTACGATAAGTAATTAAGTACCTACTTGATAAAAATAATTCATCATTCTGACTGATTTTATATTTTTGCTTGAAGGAGCATGTACTCTTCGATGGAAATGTGATCAAAGCGCAAATTGTTGAATCAGAGGTTGCTTTACGAGACGGCACCCCGATAAAAGTCTCTGGCTGGGGAGGCACAGTGTGTATAAGTTATTGATAGAGATACCACGTACCTAATAATAATACGTTTATGTAGAACCTGTTGGCATGTTGAAGAAAACCATCATACAGCTTTAACGTACCACTTCTGGGCACAGGCCTTTCTCTTTTACTGGAGACAGGGATTTAGTGTTTAGCCACGCTGCTGCTCCAATACGGGTACATGGGATTTAACGACAGATGGCTTAATATGCTCTCCGAGCATGAATGCATTGTGGCATGAATGACTATTCTACATAATAAGTACACTCAGCCCTCATACGCATTAGCGGTCAACCGCGTGCGCGGCTAACCGCGCGGCTAGCCTCTTCATAGAATTTCGTCGCGGTTTAGTGCGTACAAAATGAGCGGTTGCATATAAAAATATAAAAGCGGCTAGCCGCGCGGTCAGCCGCGTAAGCGGTTGACCGCTAATGCGTATGAGGGCTTAGGGCCTGTTTCACTAACTTCTGATAAGTATCGCATAGCTATCTACAACTTTTGTCTTTGTCACTTAACATAAAGTTAGAAAGTGACAAAACTTACGTTTAGGCTATCCGACACTTACCGGATGGTGGAGAAACAGGTCATTAGTACCTATTTCAATCAAGAATATTACCTATACCTACTCTGTGTCTAAAGAGTAAGTTATAATCTTCTCGGTGTCAATAAAATAACAAAAGGGGCGCTGCTTTGATTATTGGAATTCTTTGGGGCGCTCATTGATCTCGTTTTTAGGGTTCCGTACCCGAAGGGTAAAAAACGGAGCCCTATTAATGTCACTCGGCTGTCTGTCCGTCTGTCCGCCGGTCACAGGTCTCTAGCTCGCAGACGAAATGAGTTACAAACCTGAAATTTTGGTATTTAGTGTAAAACGTTAACCCAAAATCAAATATTGAATTAGAAATTGAATTAAATTATTTTTCAGGGGGGCTCCCATACATGAAAAAGGAGCCGGGAAAAAAATTTTTTTCTTTACCCTAGCTTGTGGGGTATCATTGTTTAGAGCTCATTAAGTAGAGTAAAAATATATATTTTTTTAATTTTTATCTCAAAAAATAAGGGAATGGGAGGCCATCAAAGTTGTCAGTTTTAGACCATTTTTGTGACGGGGGCTATCTCAAAAACTAAACTAGTTGGGAATATGATATTTCAGTATATTATGTACTATATGCTCTATTTAAACAACAAATACTGAAAACAACGATTTATTAAATAGTTTATAAGCTGTGACCAAAATAAACGAACATTTTTTTGGGTTTTTCTTTCACGGTTTGTTGCGATGTCTAGCTCGGAAATTAAATATTTCTTAGACCCAAAATATTATATTGTTCATAATTATGTACGGAACCCTGAAAGAGCGAGGCCCGACTCGCACTTGGCTGATTTTTTATATTTCTCGTCAAGCTTTAATTAATTATCTAATCCATCTCTCACACTTTTCCAAATGCAAAATTATATGTTATCGCCATCTATGTTTACTTCACTGAAGTTCTAGGTTTCTTTGCCTGAATCAAAACAGGCAAAGCACGGTAGGCAGAGATGACCAATCACAAAAATGCCCCATAACTTAACATAACCCCGATGAACCGCACTACAGGAACTGGTTCGTAGGAGTTCATAAAGATGGCGTTCTATTTATTATGTTTAGATTTCCAGTTATAAATACTGGCCGAAGTCAAAGACTAAAAATTATATTTGGACAAAAACTACCTAAGCTGGAAACCAGAATATTAAAAATTAAAAGGTATAGTACCTATAGTAAGCATATATAGGTACTTTAAGTATCTTTTCAGAACTTACCGGTAAAATATGTGAATTTACTTCTGGTATCAGAAATGATTGCAATAAGTAAAACGGAATGTGAAAAGTCACACAAAAGCCTTCTAACACCATCTAACTTTTGTGTTCAATATGGGAGCGTAAGTTCACCTATAATGTACGATCTCAAAATCGCGCGAGAGCGAGACGGGAGTCGATCAATGTGTCGATCAGACGTATGTATGTACATACGAGTACATATCTTCACAGATCTGTATGCTTAGTCTCAGTTTGCACAGCTCGAAAACTTTACTAAATACCTACTACTGATCGAAACACAATGACTTCAGAGTAAAATGGACCTAAACTGGCTCATTTTAAGGTTTAAGTTCGCCAATACATTCAGCGTTCGTTTACAGCCAGCGCCCCAAGTTAAATAAAGTTTTGGAAGTGTTCAAACAGAGACAATACACAAATTAATATCCGGAGGCATGAGTGTACCTTTATGTACTTTAAAGCGCAGATAAATTTTTTTTAACTCCAAATTATGGATCTTTAAATCCGTTTTACGTTGACGTTATAGCGTTTCACAATGTATCAACGATGCATTGTCGAGATGTGCAAAGTCGTACTAAGTGTGATCACGTTTCGTCTCGCTACTCGCGCGATTGTATGAATAAGTCCACACTCTCCACAGGCGCAATAGACAAAACTAACAATATTGTAGACAAGTAGGTATTAAAGTTTGAATCTACTTCTAGTAAAGTAAGAAGAAAGCAAACAAGAACCGCGTTTACTATTTCAGGAAGGGCGTCTGAGTGATAACGGCGGCGGCGCTACATTTGATAATATTTTCATAGGAATTTTGTCATGGGGAGCAAATGGCAGAGACAAATATAACGTTGCAATCCTTACAAACGTTTCCTACTTTGAGAGGTAAGTTAAATAAATACATTGTGAGACATTGAAATGAGAATAGAAATTTTGGCAGAATTTTCACATTTACGTGTTTGTTAGAAGCCGCACCAGAAACCGTAATCTTCTTAGAACGATGCCACACGGCGGAAGAAGAACCGAAACGAACTTAATTTCGTTTCGCTTTGCTCCCAATATGGCGTTTTAGATAATCGAGGAGCGGTTGTCTTTTATGCTAAAATGCCACTGCATAGTATACCTGGTAAACAGCTATAGATTAATATACTATATTTTTGTTTTATAGGTGGATTAAGCTGAATACGAAAAGGTTGCTCACTAAGTATTGTATTGTGAAAGATGACCAAAAGAAGTTAGGTCACTCCGAAGAATACGTGGAGTCTTAATATCTCCCATAGAGCTGAGAATATCATTTGTTATAGTTCAATCCTCATCGTCATTATCACATTTTATCCAGTCCTCATTATAAACCAATACGGCCATTTGCTTTTTCTCGGCCATTGGCTCCTTCAGATATATTAAAGCAATATCGAACGAGAACGGCATAATCTTGCTATAATCCTCATGTACCACAATACTAAGCACTTCGTATACTTCGACATCGCAGTCAATCAGTCATGAATAGATATATCTATTTACTCTCTAAATATTGACAATATTTGCTGTCGACAAATTTTTGCATGGTTTGGCAAAGTGATTTGTAGCAATTAAAATCCGGATGCCCACAGTACATTATTTTACTCTCTAACATGCTGAGGAGCAATTCGTTTTGTGATTTCGTACAAAGTATAATTTTATGCGAACTTAAAAATTATAGTGATTTAAGGCTTATTTCGTGGTTTATCGACATATTCTAATGTAAAAATTACGGGCACATACCACGATTAATTTGTTTTTGTTTTTGTCGATATTTCAGTCTCGTCGCGACCACGGTCCATGTAACTGGACCGAAATATCGACAAAAACAAAAACAAATTAATCGTGGTATGTACCCGTAATTTTTACATTAGAATATGTTAAAAATTATAAAATTGCAAATGATTTCTTAATACGGACATGTTTTAACATTTTATCTATACCCAATACCCATGCTATAAATCCTCTATAAAGATTCTGAAACTCAGTAACTACAACATTATATCCGTTTTCATAATAACACTCCTTTGGAGGATGATAAGTATTATGGTTACTAGGACTGGCTGTTTTAATGTTAGCAGTAAGCTAACTGTTTCAGAATCTTATCAAGAGGATTCATATTATGGATGTAGATAAAATCTTGTATGCAACTGTTGATAATTATAATAGGTATTAAAACAGTTGCATAAATAAATATTATCTGTTTGTATTATGCTACTTTTATGTCACTCAAACACAGACATTTTCTATAGGCAAGGGCGTCGCCAGCCGATGACCAAGGGGGGGGCAAGTAGAGAGCTTTTGAAGCTGCTCTTGATTCTAGATTATAAATCGATGAACGCCGGCTACACGCACGAAAAAGCATGACTCATTGTCACATTCCGCGTACAAGCGAGAGCGCGAAACAAGCGACAGAGACGGCACGATCGGCCTAAGCGTTCGGCTTGTGACGCATCTAGGTATCTCTCTTTATTTACTTATGATGTTAACACACAAAATTATCGTCCGTAAACCGATTCTACCAGCTCTGTAGGTTTAATACTTAGGTACCAAGATATAGACCTACTACTGGTAGTGATTCTAACAACATATTAAAAAAACAGAATTTTCCACTGATGTTGTTTCCATTTGCGCATGCAAACTATATTTTTCAAATCTCTAGGGGGGGGCAGCTGCCCCCCCCTGCCCCTACCTGGCGACGCCCTTGTCTATAGGTAGTCATTTATGCACTCAAATAAAAAAAATCACCAAGCCATTGATTGCAGATTTACTGCCATTGATTAGGTTGGGTCTTAATTGATTTACTCCACCTTCTTTCTTATTTTCAACGAGCGGATACCCGCGACTTCGTTCGCGTGGATATTGATTTTAATAATCCCGTGGGAATCATTTTGTTTTTCCTATGCTCCTTTGAGCTTAAACCTTGCTAAAAACTGTTAAAAGTTCACTGGCGGATGTTTAGGTACATCAAAATGTAAACATCCGCCAGTGAAAGTCCCATCAAAATCGGTCCAGCCTTTCGGAGATTAGCCAGTAGTCTTTAAAGTATCTACTTTCTAACAAAAAAAGAATGAATGAAATCGGACCACCCGTTAACAAATTACAGCTAAGTACACATTTTGCCTTTCATCCCCTCTCCCAAGGAAACCGTGCTGAATTTCGGGATAAAAAGTATCCTATATGTTACTCCATAGTATTAACTTAAATCATGCCGAGTTTCATTTCAATCCAATCAGTAGTTTTTACGTGATGCGCGCACAAACATACAGACAAACAGACAAACAGATAAACAGACAAACAGACAAACAGATAAACAGACAAACAGACAAAAATTTCAAAAATAGCTTTTTTACGGGAATGTTAGGGATAAGTAATAGATACTTATCCCTAACATCCCCCAGTTATTATTTTGCAAAAATCTTCAATGTACAGATACGGCAATTCTACGATTTTATTATATGTATAGATGTATAGAAGAAGATATAGATATAGAAGATCACTGAATAACGGAATAAAAACACGGAAATAAATTATTAGCCTAGCTTTTATTTTTATGGAAATCACAAAATGTTCTGTAGAGATCTTTCACGGTCTTTCGTATCCAGGAATGGAAAAAATTAACTTTCACGTACATGGCTGGGAGCTCCACACACTTGCGACCGTGGGATACTATTCCGACTATTGCACTGAAAATAAAGTACATTTTATTTTCTACTAGCGGTCCGCCCCGGCTTCGCCCGTGGTACATAATATATAGCCTATAGCACTCAGGGATCACGTACATATCCAACGATGAAAGAATTTTTGAAATCGGTCCAGTAGTTCCTGAGATTAGCGCGTTCAAACAAACAAACTCTTCCGCTTTATTATATTACTAGATGATGCCCACGGCTTTGCCCGTGTGGATTTAGGTTTTTAAAAATTCCGTGGGAACTTTTGATTTTCCAGAACAAAAAATAGCTTATCTGAAGAAACCCGTCCCCAAAATGGAAAAATCCCGTGGGATCCCCACGATTTCGGAATACAATTCCTTACAGCATCAGGGTTGAGGAGTTGGATATGTACCTACTTGAGTTCATTCAACGATAAAGTCTTTAATTGGTACCCCCAATATCAATTTAAATAACCGAAAGTTTCTAAAACCCATTAGTTTTGGGGATTAGGTCCCCTACAGCATCAGGATTGAGGAGTTGGAATCCAAATTTTTTTATACAACAGGGTCGCAATGTTTCTCTATCGATTAAAAAAAAATTACGCAAATCGGTTCAGAAATCTCGGAGATATCGGTGTACATAGGTAGAAAAACACAACTCCTCCTTTTTTGAAAGTTGGTTAAAAAAGTAGCCTATGTTACTCCCTGGTTAATTCTCTACTTGTATGTGAAGGTCCCGTCAAAATCGGTTCAGCCGTTCCGAAGATTAGCCCGTTCAAACAGACAGACAGACAGACAGACAGACAGACAGACAGACAGACAGACAAAAATTTTAAAAACGTGTGATTCGGTTATGGTAGCGTTCAAATAACCATATGAGCTTAATATGAGGTAGTTATTTCGATATTACAGACAGACACTTCAATTTTATTTATTAGTATAGATATAGATAAGTATAGATTGAATAAAACAGTCTTAACTATATATCAGAAAAACAATGGTTGAACCGTTACCATAGGTGATTTTACAATAGGCCTGAAATGAGAAGTGCTATTATTTTCTTTGATATAGAAACTTTGAGTTGCGTAAACAGTTTACGCAACACAAAAGCAAAACATATCAGACAACTCAAAAAAAACCATTCAAAGAACTTTCAGCTACAATATCAATCACCTCAAAACTTCTATATCAAAGAAAATAATATAAATTAGACCTGCCAGTTGGTTCGTGGTAACTTCACAACTTTTGAATTTTAGATAAAATTGCACTGTTTATTATGTACTTACACAACTTTATTTTTTTAACTAGATGATGCCCACGGCTTCGCCCGTGTGGATTTAGGTTTTTAAAAATCCCGTGGGAACTTTTGGTTTTCCAGAACAAAAAGTATCTTATCTGTAGAAACCCGTCCCCAAAACGGAAAAATCCCGTGGGATCCCCACGATTTCGGAATACAATTCCTTACAGCATCAGGATTGAGGAGTTGGATATGTACCTACTCGAGTTCATTCAACGATAAAGTCTTTAATTGGTACCCCCAATATCAATTTATATAACCGAAAGTTTCTAAAACCCATTAGTTTTGGGGATTAGGTCCCCTACAGCATCAGGATTGAGAAGTTGGAATCCAAATTTTTTATAAAACAGGGTCGCAATGTTTCTCTATCGATTAAAAAAAAATTACGCAAATCGGTTCAGAAATCTCGGAGATATCGGTCTACATATATAGAAAAACACAACTCCTCCTTTTTTGAAAGTCGGTTAAAAAAGTAGCCTATGTTACTCCCTGGTTAATTATCTACTTGTATGTGAAAGTCCCGTCAAAATCGGTTCAGCCGTTCCGAAGATTAGCCCGTTCAAACAGACAGACAGACAAAAATTTTAAAAACGTGTTATTCGGTTATGGTAGCGTTCAAATAACCATATGAGCTTAATATGAGGTAGTTATTTCGATATTACAGACAGACACTTCAATTTTATTTATTAGTATAGAAGTATAGATGAGACCAGAAGAGTCTCATTAAAAAAATGTATTTTTCTTAATGAGTGTTAAGAATCAGTGAAGAACAAAAAATATTTTTAAAAATTGACTTGCCTTATGAAACGGAAAATTCTGGTCGAAAAAAATCATCAAGTAATCTATACATCTATACATATAATAAAATCGTAGAATTGCCGTATCTGTACATTGAAGATTTTTGCAAAATAATAACTGGGGGATGTTAGGGATAAGTAATAGAACGTAAAAAAGCTCTTTTTGAAATTTTTGTCTGTTTGTCTGTTTATCTGTTTGTCTGTATGTTTGTGCGCGCATCACGTATAACTACTGAATGGTTTGAAATGAAACTTGGCATGATTTAAGTTCATACTATGGAGTAACATATAGGATACTTTTTATCCCGAAATTCAGCACGCATCCCTTGGGAGAGGGGATAAAAGTAAAAATGTGTACTTAGCTGTAATTCGTTAACGGGTATAGTCCGATTTTATTCATTCTTTTTTTGTTAGAAAGGAAATACTTTAGAGATTACTGGCTTAGCTCTGAAAGGCTGGACCGATTTTGATGGGACTTTCACTGGCGGATATTTGCATTTTGATCTACATAAACATCCGCCAGTGAACTTTTAACAGTTCTTAGCAAGGTATGAGCTCAAAGGAGCTTAGGAAAAACAAAATGATGCTCACGGGATTTTTAAAAACCAATATCCACGCGAACAAAGTCGCGGGTGTCCGCTTGTGAGTACATAAAAGGCAAAGTAATGATACACCAAAGACAATGTTATGATCGCACTAGGTACTTTCACCAGTGGCTAAAATGCATTTCATTTCATTTCCGTTTTAGCTCCCTAATAGGTAACTTTGAGTAAAATTCTCAAATGGGCAACATTTCGTTCCTCGACATTTACCTAGACTGTAGATTGAACTGTGTTCAGTCAACACCTTACCCGTTCCACAGTATTCCCCCGCCAGAGTCCCCGCGGCAGGTGTCCCGCACGCCATCCCCATACAAACAAAACATCTCGGGTCCTAACTCCAAATGATTTTCAGTCTGACACTTTTCTTTGCTTACGAAGCGCAGATGAATCTGTCGTAAGTCGCTTTTCTTTATTCCTTCGCCGTACTAAAATACAAGACTTTTTTAAACCTCTTTAAACTTCATAGAGAAGAGAAAACCACACATAGATATAGATCGACCAGAATCTCATGAAAAATAGGGAAATTAAATTTTGTAGTAAGCAACACTAGGTTAACTCGGCTGCCCTTGTGATAAACAAAGTAATTACATTCAGAACACCTTCCCTGGGATCGTTTCACGAAACGAAAAATCAAGCAACTGCATTTTAAATACAAAAACAAAGTAATCAACATCCAATTACTTTGTTTTTGTGTTGTGCTTGTTGTTTATTTGGTTTTGCATTTACTATATTCCGGGTTAGTGTGTGCAGTTACTTTGTTTGGGCAATTCAAATTTCAGGAAACGGTTCAAGTTATATGAAATATTAAACTGTGGTAAAAAACTACTCGACATAAAACTTTTGTTAAGACCCCTCTCCCAGTTTGACGCTATGGAAGTTTAGGTATCTAATGGCAGGTAGGCTGGCGGCCAGTTACACGAACGACTACTTGGATATAGCGCGACTATGACTATAGTTTTGGTACTTGTATTAAATATTAATTTATAAATTATTTATTTGATATTGTAGTATTATATATTATATATTTACTATAATTTATTATTTTTAAAATAATAAATTATACTATATTATATATTATATATATATATTATACTATATTTATAATATATTATACTATACTATATTTAATATTTTTAAAATGACTTCGCGTGGGACTTTATCGAATAAGTATTTCATTAATCTACGTTCAACTTACAAAACAAAAGCGACCAGGATAATATGATGTTCTTCTCTATAATGACATGTAGGGTTCCGTATTTATATGATAAGTATCACGCATATTTAGCCTTCAACCATTTTTTTCTAAACTAACTAATAAAAGAAACAATCACCTTTTTAATTATTTAACAATTACCAATTATTATTATTATTATACATATTTCAAATCATCTGTCTGAAAATAACATTACAGAGCTGTTGCATTGCACCTGTTGAAGTTCTTGGATACATTTTCTGATAAGAGTACAATTATTTAAAGTTTACTTAAAGTAGAACAATAAAAAGTATGCAATCTTTGTTTACTGCTAAAATGTCGGTTTAGTCAGAAGTGCAAGTGCGACTTTTATTACAGTAATTAGTAATAAACAACAGGTGTTTGTAGTCATTAGGTAGGTACCTAGTATATTTTTTTGGGAGGAGGGGGCGAATTTTGCTATTTCGTATAATTTTTTTTTCTTCTTCTTTTGATTTCTTCCTTAAAAAAATACAACGGCCATTTTGGATTCCAAAATGAACATCATTTTTTATGTTCAGTCCCACCAAAAAACTTCGGAAATGAAATGACACCCATATTATAAACAAGTGGATAAACCCGCGACTTCGTTCGCATGGATATTGGTTTTTAAAAATCCCTCTCATTGAGAACTCTTTGTTTTTCCTAAGCTCCTTTGAGCTTATACCTTGCTAAAAACTGTTGAAATTTCACTGGCGGATGTTTAGGTACATCAAAATGTAAACATCTGCCAGTGAAAGTCCTATCAAAATCGGTCCAGCCTTTCAGAGATTGGCCGGTAATTTATAAAGTATCTCCTTTCTAACAAAAAAAGAATGAATGAAATCGGACCACCCGTTAACGAATTACAGCTAAGTACACATTTTGACTTTCATCCCCTCTCCCAAGGGAACCGTGCTGAATTTTGGGATAAAAAGTATCCTATATATTACTCCGTAGTATGAACTTAAATCATGCTGAGTTTCATTTCAATCCATTTAGTAGTTTTTACGTGATGCGCGCACAAACATACAGACAAACAGATAAACAGATAAAAATTTCAAAAATAGCTTTTTTATGTTCTATTACTTATCCCTAACATCCACCAGTTATTATTTTGCACAAATCTTCAATGTACACATATGGCAATTCTACGATTTTATTATATTATGTATAGATATGTATAGAAGATAATTTCTTAAAAAAAAAATACGACGGCCATCTTGGATTTCAAAATGGAATATTAGTTTATAATATTATATTTCCGTGACTGTCCTAGGTGCTATGCTGTAATTTCACTTATTTAAAAAAATACGCACTATTACTTACTACTCACGCATATTTTTTAGAAAAATATTCATGCTCAAAACTTTGCAGTCGTTGTATAAATTAGTGTTTACACGACTCTCGTACGTGCATCTGGATGGTGGCAAAATTTGCACAGGTCCTTCCCCAACGAGCGCCGGGCGCATACTAAATAAGCTAAGACAATGCGTAGCTATTTATTGTAATTTAGGGTGATGTTTAATAAGTTTTTATGTTTGTTCAAATAAATGGATTGTTAATTAAACTATATACATAGATTCGTTAAAGAACATAGTTTATTTCTACATAAAATTTTTATTGAATTTATGCTTTTTTCAATACAAAAAATCGTGTTAAAGTAACCGTATAATTCGGGAAATTTGGCGGAAGTTCTTTTTTTTTACCCATTAATTTGATAAAAAATCTATATTCTGGTCTGTAATGTGTCAATAGGACTATATGTCTGATATTTAAGTATTTTTTTCAAGTAAATCAGATGACTTTAAAGGACAGATATAGAGCTTCAAAGTTGAGTCTGTTATTTATTTTATTAAAACGAGGTGTGGGAAATTGATCATTACAAAATAAATAAAATAGTTTTTGTAAATATGTTCTGACAAATGTCAATATGAAGGATTAGTTTATTTAAAACATGTATTGAAATATGTGAAAGTCTCTCCTACGATGCTAAATTTGGAGCTTGAAATCTCAGATTTTTCAGAGAAAAGGTAAAACTGCTCTTAATGCAAAAAAGTCAATTTCACAAAAAATGTCAAATACTTGGTTTATCGCCGTAGTGTTGCTAACTTTGGAATTTCATTTCCGTATTTTTCATGAGATTATGGTCGACCTATATAACTACACAAACACAAATAACTGTCTTGCAGATCTACTACGTATACTTTAATGAAGTGATTCTCAAATCTCTCAGAAAGAGGTTCTTAATTCGACTTGTTTTGATATTAACTTTGTATTTTTTAATTAATTTATGAAGATTTTTTTTATGATTCAAGTGTGTAGTTTATTTAGCAAATAAAGAGAGAGTATCTATCAACGTCTTTAGCGCTACACCTGCCGATGGTCTGACACTGTTTAATTGGCCAAAATACAAAGATGTTGCATTCTTTCTCTCTCTTCTTCCAAAATATTACTTGTGGCTGAACCATCATTTACAATCACGTGTGACTGCAATTAATGGAGAACCTATTAGGGACAGTAAAAAATACACAAAACATTATACCTTCTTCTCTCCCCAACCAGTCGCTATGAAATCTTCCCCTTCATTCATCCAGATATCATTATTAACGAGTGTCGCCTTCTGTACTTGCGGACCGAAGACAAACTTGTCGTGTATTATAATAATGGCGATGTCGTTAGCACAAAAATATTTAACATTATACCGCTCGTGTATTGCGTAATTCCATACTTCATGAATGCCAGCTTTGATATCGAAGGAGAAACGAGGCCCTGGAAGCCATGGAAATTACTGTAAAACTTCGAACAACAGGTAATGACGATGTCACACAGCGCGTTGCGGTATGGCTGCGTTGTTTCTACGGCGCCGTTGCGACGTCTTACACAAGAAACTACCCACTAGACCGCAAATCAGAAACAATTTAGAAATTATGAGTTCCCATATTGCTCCTTCCAAAACTTGAACGCGGGACCTTCCACTTATGAGACCACTGCGCCAGCGAGGTCGTCATTTGACATTTCAGTAGTTTTTTTATATCGTATTGCTTACTAGCTGACCCCCGCGACTTCGTTCGCGTGATTATAGGTTTTATATAGGATCGGATCGGATCTCATAATTATTTTATGTACCTAAACTAATTGTAGCCTAAGTTACTCCTTATAACATCACCTATCTGCCATTGAAAGTTCCGTTAAAATCGATTCAGCCGTTTCGGAGATTAGTTGGAACAAATAGACAGACCGACAAACATAAATTTAAACGCACACCAGTTTAAAATAAGCCGTACGTTCAAAGATCCGGGTCCCAAGTTATTTGAACCCAATACTGAGAGTTGTAATGTCTGTCATTTCGGAACTAAAAAACCTATGACCTTGAAATATTTACAGAACAATATATAAAGTACTACCTTTCTAAAAAAAAAGAATGAGTGAAATCGAACAACGCGTTAATGAATTACAGCTAAATACACGTTTTAAATTTCTTCCCCTCTCCCAAGGGAACCGTGCTGAATTTCGGGATAAAAAGTATCCTATGTCCTACCTCGGAGTATAAACTCAAATCGTACCAAGTTTCATTCGAATCCATTCAGTAGTTTCGGCGTGATGCGCGGCCAAGATACAGACAGACAGACAGACAGACAGACAGACAGACAAAAATGAAAAAAAATTGCAGTTTTGGCTTCAGTATCGATTATAGAGTGCCATCCAATAAAAATTTTCAAAATATCTTCAATGTACAGAATTGGATCTGTTACAGTTTTATTATATTACTAGCTGACCCCCGCGACTTCGTTCGCATGGATATAGGTTTTTATATAGAATCGGATCGGACCCCATAATTCTTTTTTGTACCTAAACTAAATGTATCCTAAGTTACTCCTTAACATCACCTATCTGCCATTGAAAGTTCCGTTAAAATCAATCCAGCCGTTTCAGATATTAGTTGGAACAAATAGACAGACCGACAAACATAAATTTAAACGCACGGTAGTTTAAAATAAGCCTTACGTTCAAAGTCCGGGTCCCAAGTTATTTGAACCCAATAAATGTCTGTCATTTCTGAACTAATAAACCTGTGACCTTGAAATATTTACGGGACAATACTTAAAGTACTATCTTTCTAACAAAAGAAGAATGAATTAAATCGAACTACGCGTTAATGAATTACAGCTAAATACATGTTTTAACTTTCTTCCCCTCTCCCAAGGGAACCGTACTGAATTTCGGGATAAAAAGTATCCTATGTCCTACCTCGGAGTATAAACTCAAATCGTACCAAGTTTCATTCGAATCCATTCAGTAGTTTCGGCGTGATGCGCGGCCAAGATACAGACAGACAGACAGACAGACAGACAGACAGACAAAAATGAAAAAAATTGCAGTTTTGGCTTCAGTATCGATTATAGAGTGCCTTCCAATAAAAATTTTCAAAATATCTTCAATGTACAGAATTTGATCTGTTACAGTTTTATTATATTATAGAAGACTAGCTGAACCCCGCAACTTCGTTCGCGTAGATATAGGTTTTTATATAGGATCGGATCGGATCCCATAATTCTTTTATGTATCTAAACGTAGCCTAAGTTACTCTTTATAACATTGAAAGTTCCATTAAAATCGATCCAGCCGTTTCGGAGATTAGCTGGAACAAATAGACAGACCGACAAAAATAAATTTAAACGCATACCAGTTTAAAATAAGCCGTACGTTAAAAGATCCGGGTCCCAAGTTATTTGAACCCAATACTGAGGGTTGTAATGTCTGTCATTTGGAAACTAAAAAACCTATGACCTTGAAATATTTACGGGACAATATATAAAGTACTACCTTTCTAACAAAAAAAGAATGAGTGAAATCGAACAACGCGTTAATGAATTACAGCTAAATACCCGTTTTAACTTTCATCCCCTCTCCCAAGGGAACCGTGCTGAATTTCGGGATAAAAAGTATCCTATGTCCTACCTCGGAGTATAAACTCAAATCGTACCAAGTTTCATTTAAATCCATTCTGTAGTTTCGGCGTGATGCGCGGCCAAGATACAGACAGACAGACAGACAGACAGACAAAAATAAAAAAAATTGCAGTTTTGGCTTCAGTATCGATTATAGAGTGCCCTCCAATAAAAATTTTCAAAATATATTCAATGTACAGAATTGGATCTGTTACAGTTTTATTATATTATAGAAGATAGATAGAAGAAGAAGATAACGAAGAAGAAGATAGTGTCAATAATAAATTTAATACTTAGTTGGAAATTAAATGTGATTTCTACAATATAATAATTTATTAAAATCTAAATGAATAATAATAATCATCAATGTTTATAATCGAAAATGTTTGAAAGAGGAGTTTTTTGTATCGTATTGCAGCGTGCCAATAATTGGATAGTTTACCCTACTTGAGAATATTTTCATTTCCTCCAAATTGGTGTTGTGACCGAAACAATGCGCCGCTGTCATAACAGTTTTGCTCGTCAGAATGGTACCACCACAGAGGCCGCCACGATTGTAAAACTGCACCATGAACGGATATTGGTTCATGCTGGTCGCGGTTCCTCCGACGATGCGACCTTCCACAGCCTCCATAACATTCGTCCAATTTGTTTTCCCGACTTCACCCATGTCTTTCAAATGGCATTCTATGTCGCTTGTGCGAAGGAAAAAGTGCACGGCGGCCATTTTAATTACCGCATATACTCGTAACATTTTTATTGCAACCACTCGCGCTATAATCACAACGACTGACTGAAATAAAACGGTAGAGTCTGCCGCTTTAGTGAGGTAAATGGAGGGACTTATGGTCTAGTTGGTAGATTCATCTGACTATTCAAAAGCACTTGTAAAAGTTTATTTGAATAAAAAAACTTTTCTATTCTATTCTATTCTATTCTAGTTGCGATGCGTATCAGTCGATTGCGCTGAATAAGCAACGTCAACCCAAGTCGGTAAATGGATGATAAATCGACTTTGGAGGTCCGAATTAGGTTTTCTTTTTCCCCGTGCATCTGGGAGCACGGTAAGTCGTCCCGGTTATCCCTGCCATGTGATTACCATTATGTAATTATGATATAAATGGAAAGAGGCCACAACCCTCAGTAATGAGGAAGAAACACGCAGCAGGGATAAAGAGAAATTATTTCTACATTTGTAAAAAATTTAAAAACAATATTTTCGTTTTAGTGTTTTATTATCGGAATAAAAAATAAATTAAAATAAATCAACTGTTTTAAACATAAACGCCCGATTAATAAAACATGAAATGAATAACCGAAATAGATGTTCACGCTTCAGTTATGTGCCGTCCCGTTTCTACTCCCAAGGAATTCCCGTCTGAATTCGGAACAGCACATTTGCGGCACGCAGCGTCCGTAAGGTTCACTTTGTGGAATCACCCACCTCGGCCGCCCGCCTTCGCGCAGTCAGTCGCCCACCGCGGGTCGCCACAGCGCCGCGCGCGGCGTTTTTCAGCACTACACATAACCTAATTCGGCCTATAAATATTTCGACAATACGAACATTCTAAAATACTATAGTATACATTATTACAATGGAATGATGAAGACAAATCGATGATTGAAGGTAATCAGCGTCATTTTTAAATGCTGAAAATTAATATAATCGGACAGAAAACTAAACAAAGACGTAGTTATACCTATTGATTATGTTTTTCATGTGCGGGAAAACGTGATTAATTTTATTCGAATCAATTGAAAAGTCCCGGTAAGTGTAGAAAATTATTAGGTATATTTTTCCATTTTATAATAATAAATATGAAATTCTGTTTGCTAGAGACATTAATATTATTTTTTGATAGCATGAACACCTGTTAGCAGTAGCATTGCTTATGCGGGTTTTCCAATTACTGTGTTTTTATAGTCTGCAGTAAAACTTGATTTCTTCAATCACTGGCATTAACAATCTTAAAATCGTTATCGTAGGACAGCTTTTTCATGGTTTTTAGGGTTCCATATTGAAAGCGGAAAACGGAGCCCTATTATTGTCACTCTTCTATGTGTATGTCAGGCATCTCTAGCTCGTAGAAGGAGTTTGTAAAAAGAGAATAAAATCAAATTTGATTTTATTCTCTTTTTACTATTAAATTTAAATTTAATTATTTTTTTTTTCAATATTTATATTGAATTTTGTACCTAAACAATTCCCTAAGTAAGGATCCCTTAGCATAAAACATCACCTAAATCCGTAGTGTTTAAGTTCATATACATACATAATAATATATGGTAAAAAACACAGTTCAACAACCTGTACACAAATAAACAAAATTGCTTATTATCAAGCTCAGATGATTAATTGGAAGATAGCATGACCAAATTTTTGCCTTTCTTTCTGGCTATTTGTACTTTGTACAGGCTGTACTTTGTACAAGCTTTGTACTTCGGAACGACTGCACTAATTTTGACGGGTTTTTCACAAGTAGGTAGAGGATTATTACAAAGAGTGATCTGCATTTTTTCCCGAAAACATTAAGGACTCCTTGAAATTCATTTGTAAAGGAAAACCTGTTGATATTAGGGACAGTGCGGCATATAGAGATAACTTGCATCTCGGATACGGATAAGCTACTTATTATCCCGGGAAATCAAAAAGTTTCCACAGGATTTTTAAACAACCCAAATCAGCGCATTTGCGGGCAATTGTCTGACCATAAACACATGTACCAGAGAACGTACAGCTAAAACACTGTCTAGAAACATGTTTCTTCGTAACGTAGACCCGCATAGCCGGTGTAAATCATGCCGTTTTAGACTAAAACAATACAAATATAAGCCTTATTTGGCTCTACTTGATGAAATGAAACACTGGAGTAACATTTTTAAATTACCTTCTATTTACTCTGAAACAAATCTAGTAGTAAACGTGTCAACAATGAGTAACACAAACTCTAGTATGTGGAGATGGTGCACAACCAATCGAGCGCTCATAATTGCTTTACTGTGGGGAGCTTGGCTGACGAATAGGGTCACAACTGAGGACTTTTATTCTAAGGAAAAAAAATAATAGAATAGAATAGAATAGAAAAGTTTTTTATTCAAATAAACTTTTACAAGTACTTTTAAATCGTCAATTGAATCTACCACAGGTTCGGAATGCAGTTCCAGCCGAGAAGAACCTGCAAGAAACTCGGCGGTTGCTCTTTTTTTAAAATAACATTATAACAATTATTATTATTAATGTACATGATTGAAATGCCGTCTCGCGCATTGCTGGAACGAGTTAAATCCAAGCTTTTTTATCGTTTATATAATCTTCAATTGTATAATAAGCTTTTTTTATGAGCATACTTTTAATAGAGTTCTTAAACTTGTGTAAAGGCAAGTCTAAGACATATTTTTTATTCAGATAAACGTTTACAAGTGCTTTTGAATCGAATAGAAATAAATAAGTATATTTTACGCAAAGCCAAAATAATTTAAAATTCAGAATGGAAAAAGGAAAGTTTTTTATTCAGAAAAACTTTTACAAAGCGCTTTCGAATCGTGAAGTGAATTTACCACTTGTTCGGAAAGCCGTTCCAACCGAGAAAAACAAGAAAGAAAATCGATGGTTGGTTTAAAAAAATAACACTATTATGCCATATGCAGTTATCTATCTTCTATCTATAATATAATAAAACTGTAACAGATCCAATTCTGTACATTGAAGATATTTTGAAAATTTTTATTGGAGGGCACTCTATAATCGATACTGAAGCCAAAACTGCAATTTTTTTCATTTTTGTCTGTCTGTCTGTCTGTCTGTATCTTGGCCGCGCATCACGCCGAAACTAATGAATGGATTCGAATAAAACTTGGTAAGATTTGAGTTTATACTCCGAGGTAGGACATAGGATACTTTTAATCCCGAAATTCAGCACGATTCCCTTGGGAGAGGGGATGAAAGTTAAAACATGTATTTAGCTGTAATTCATTAACGCGATGTTCGATTTCACTCATTCTTTTTTTGTTAGAAAGGTAGTACTTTATATATTGTTCCGTAAATATTTCAAGGTCATATTCATAGGTCATATTCATAGGTCATATTTCAAGGTCAATAGGTTTTTTAGTTCAGAAATGACAGACGTTACAACCCTCAGTATTGGGTTCAAATAACTTGGGACCCGGACTTTGAACGTAAGGCTTATTTTAAACTACCGTGCCTTTAAATTTATGTTTGTCGGTCTGTCTATTTGTTCCAACTAATATCTGAAACGGCTGGATCGATTTTAACGGGACTTTCAATGGCAGATAGGTGATGTTATAAGGAGTAACTTAGGCTACATTTAGTTTAGGTAAATAAAAGAATTATAGGATCCGATCCGATCCTATATAAAACCTATAAACACGCGAACGAAGTCGCGGGGGTCAGCTAGTAAAATGAATAATTGCCGTCGCGTCATTATAAGAGAGAGTCCACAATATCTACTTATATGTACCTAATTTATAAGTTTTCAGTTGTATAATATGATTTTTTCAATAATTTTTACATCAGATGAATAAAACAAAATATGAAGTATCTCAAAATTCAAAATTCAAAATCATTTATTTCACGTACCTAGGCCAACGTGTGGCTCATATGACATGTCATTCTACCACCGGTTCGGAATGCTGATTCTGCTGAGAAGAGCCTGCAAGAAACTCAGCAGTTGCTCTTTTCAAAACAAAATTGTTACAAGAAGTAGCGGACAGCTGAAGCAAAGCCGAATAGAATAGACATATTTTTTATTCAGATAAACTTTTACAAATGCTTTCGAATCGACAAATGAATCTACCACTGGTTCGGAATGGTGCTTACAAGTCTACACATGTTAAGTTCTACACATTCTACAATCTACATCTGTTTATAATATCTGTGCTTGTGTTTTAAAAAATGTGTACTTACATAGTCTTAAATTTACACAGGCTCTAAGATTTACGTGGAAATCTTTCACTTCCGTCAGTAGCAGAACAAAGGTCATCAGGTCTACGATTTTGCCAAGGAATTACTAATTTTATGCAATCGTGCAAATGCATAGAATGATATTGTTCTCGTACAAAGTATCTCGTTTAGGTTTAGTCAATCAAGCGCGCGTAATCGTATTTACCGTGGCGCTAACAGCCAATCTAGGGTTGTCAATGCAAAACAGAATAAAACCATAATATTTACTAAAAGTAAAAATATAGCCTGATTCTCGGAACAGCAGAGCTGTCATCGTAATCGTGGCTGTAAGTTATTTATTTTTTATATTTTGTAAAACTAGTACTATACTAGTTTAGCACTATCATTTTGTGACGGTAAAATGTATGGAAGATAATGTCCTTATTTTATAGGTGAGAGTTCAATGAGATGGAATAGAATGAGTTGTAAGAGTTCATCGTTTCATCTTAACTATAGTGTTATCGATCTTGCAAATATTTTTTTTAAGTCATGAATTTTTTATGTTAATTATCACAGTTTGTTATAAAAATGATATAATTTGTACTTTTGCTCGAATTGCTGCAAATTTATTTTCTTTTCTTCCAATAAATATCTATTCATCTCACACTTTTATTACAAAATCAGGATCACTGTTATGGCCCCTTAACACTTAAACGACACTCAAATTAATGTACCTATAGTCTGGAGAAATCGACGTATGCCATACCATAAACTAGGCATTACCTAGTTTACTACGTCCATACTAATTGACCTTATGTTCCGTTAGCTTACTTAATAATTCAATAGGGCATCGGGTTCTTTACTTAAAAACTGACTCTGGACTCCGAGCTTCCATATACTTAGTTATAATTATGGTAAAAATCTAAACTTAAGTGCCATTGTTTTTTTTTAATATGTCCTATTTAATAAAATCGGCCTATGATGAAATGAAGTAACAAGTATAAATTAGAAATTTAAAAAACCCCCGACATTCGCCATTTTGTGGTGGTGGCCATCTTGGATTTGCATAGTGCTTTTCATTTGATACCCATATTGAGGGCGTTGTGATAAAATATGTAGTCCGCCATTTTGTAGCGGCGGCCATCTTGGTCCGATTTTCATTAAACATAGCTAACAACACTCTCGACTAATTCACCTTTCAAACAAAAAAACCGCATTCAAATCGGTCCACCCGTTTGAGCGCCACAGGGGAACAGACAGAGACACACACACACACACACACACACATACACACACACACACACACACACACACACACACACACACACACACACACACACACACAGAGACACGTCAAACTTATAACACCCCGTCGTTTTTTCGTCGGGGGTTAAAAAGAAAAACCTCAATAGCGCAGTTGACGGTTCAAAGCCCACCCGTTGCACTATTGTCATATCTACTCCTAGCAGCAAACTTTACTCTTATTTAGGGAGAAAGGGGAATTTGAGTCATGTTCAGAATAGCATTGTTGTTAAAAAAAGAAATAATTGTATGCATAAAACTAGAGTGTACACACCTCATGGTGTGTACATACGTGTACTATACCTAGTATTGTCAACGTGTAATAAATTTATCTATATCTATATACATATAATAAAATCGTAGACTTGCCGTATCTGTACAGTGTACATTGAAGATTTTTGCAAAATAATAACTGGAGGATGTTAGCGATAAGTAATAGAACGTATAAAAGCTATTTTTGAAATTTTTGTCTGTTTGTCTGTTTATCTGTTTGTCTGTTTGTCTGTATGTTTGTGCGCGCATCACGCAAAAACTACTGAATGGATTGAAATGAAACTCGGTACGATTTAAGTTCATACTACGGAGTAACATATAGGATACTTTTTATCCCGAAATTCAGCACGGTTCCCTTGGGAGAGGGGATGAAAGGCAAAATGTGTACTTAGCTGTAATTCGTTATCGGGTGGTCCGATTTCATTCATTCTTTTTTTGTTAGAAAGTAGATACTTTAAAGACTACTGGCTAACCTTCGAAAGGCTGGACCGATTATGATGGGACTTTCACTGGCAGATGTTTACATTTTGATCTACCTAAACATCCGCCAGTGAACTTTTAACAGTTTTTTAGCAAGGTATAAGCTCAAAGGAGTTTAGGAAAAACAAAATGATTCTCAATCTATTTTAAAAAACCAATGTACACGCGAACGAAGTCGCGGGTGTCTGCTTGTTCTATTATAAGCTCAGAGGAGCTTAGGAAAAACAAAATAATTCCCACGTGATTATTAAAATCAATATGCACGCGAACGAAGTCGCGGGTATCCGCTCGTTTAAAATATATGCGAATAAATTACGTAAACGTCACTGTGATCGAAGTGGGTCAATAAGCCGAACATAACACTATTATTGTCGCGCTTGTGGACAAAATAGGGTTGTAACAAATAAATTTTATATTTTTAACTGATTCCGAAAAAAAGGCCTACTTATTTTTTCTTAATTCGTCGGCATCTTTTTTTTATGTATGTTCCCCGATTACTCAAAGACGCCTGGATTGATTTGGAAAATTCTTCTTTTGTTTGAAAGGGTATACTTCCCAAGGGTTTACTTTCGGGGTGTAAGTGGCCCAAATTCTACCTATGTGGCCAAAGTCAACCTCACCAGCGCGCGGTGCACCCTGCCAATATGCTAACGAGGCCCTGACGCTCTCAGTACCCTTTACGGGTCATTGTGCCTGACCTGTGCTGTACCACACAACGTAATCTGGATGGTATTACCGCTTTGTGGTAGGATCCTACCCCGAATCCGCTTGGCTAGCGACCACACTTCAGCCGTAATCTGCCGCAAAGCATCCGTGTGTTCCGGCAGCGAGCTGAAGAGCCAGTTCCCTTCCTCAAAAGCCGGCAGCGTATTAGTGGTTCCTCAGGTGCTGCTAATGTTCATGGGCGGCGGTAATCACTTAACATCAGGTGACCCTCTTGCTCAGTTGCCCGCTATTCCTATAAAAAAAAAACAACAATACAACAAATAACAAGTCAAATCAAATCAAATCAAATAAACTTTATTCAAAATTGGCACACTGTACACTTTTTGAACGTCAATTTAGGAACAGGCAATGGTGATAATTACTTACGGAAACTTAAAACTAAAACTACGAGGGTTCCAAGCTACTGCAGATGCCTGAAACCTCCCACGAGACAAACTAACTATTTAAATGTCTACCGCAAACGGTGATTATGTTATACCCTAAATATATCCCTTCAGTGGAACAATGGGCGTCTACCAGGGCAACGCCCTTGACCTCATTCCACAATCATCAATCTTTATCCCTGTAAGCTCGCCTATAGAACCTTATGTCGATTATGCCTCCGTATAGATATATGCTAAAGAGTAATGAAAAAGTATATAAAATTACTGATTTTGTAATCATCATCATCATCATCATCATCATCAACCCATTACCGGCTCACTACAGAGCACGGGTCTCCTCTCAGAGTGAGAAGGGTTTTGGCCATAGTCTACCACGCTGGCCAAGCGGATTGGCAGACTTCACACACCTTTGAGAACGTTATGGAGAACTCTCAGGCGTGCAGGTTTCCTCACGATGTCTTCCTTCACCGTCAAAGCAAGTGATATTTAAATACTTAAAACGCACATAACTCCGAAAAGTTAGAGGTGCGTGCCCGGGATCGAACCCACGACCTCCGATTAGAAGTCGGTCGTCCTAACCACTAGGCTATCACAGCTTGCTTCTTGATGATTTTGTAATACGTATAGTATAACTATGCCCGCCACTTTGTCTGCGTGGATTTAGGTTTTTTAAAAATCCCTTAAGAACTCTGTGAGTTTCCGGGATAAGGGATAGCCTATGTCCTTCTCCAAGGTCTAGTCTATCTCGGTACCAAATTTCTGTTCAAAATAAACACAATAAAATTTGAAATACTGTATTTTATTGGTTAAAAGTCCTTAAAATAAAGACAGGTGCTACTTGCTTGGTTGGCGTGGCGGAAGAGAGCAAAATGGAGGTCGTGGTGTTGCTAGATCAAAATCGGTGATACCAGCATTGCACTAAAAATACCACTTTTGTTTATGTTTTATGAACATTTCATTAAAATTGATTCAGCGGTTTAAGCGTGAAAGCGTTACAGACAGAAAGACAGAGTTACTTTCTCATTTAAAATATTAATATAGTATTATATAGTATGGACACTTATGTATGTAGATACTTCAAGAATAATTTGCCAGATATTACTTAGTTTCAAATAAAAACGCATTCTATGTTACAGCCCTACATAATAAAGTCGTTCGCAACTGAGTAAATGACTCGAACACAGCCGCGATGAACATTATTTTTACAGTTATTTAAACCAAGGGATAAAACGATACGAGAAAATACGATTTACGAACTTACTCGATACTTTTATTTTCGATACTTTTTTTTTAATATATTTGACTAGACAATGCCCGCGGCTTCGCCCGCGTGAATTTCGGTTTTGCACAAATCCCGAGGGAAGCGTGGATTTCCGGTTCCCGTTCCTGCTCCCTTTTGCAACCTTTATACCTACTTTCAAGGAAGTTTGCTATAGTAATCTAGCTATAGCTGTAGCTATAGATTTCGTTTTTTCAAAATCCCGTGGGAACTCTTTGATTTTTCGGGATAAAAAGTAGCCTATGTTTTAAGTCAGGGCATAATCTTTCTCCATTCAAAATTTCAGCCAAATCGGTTCAGTAGTTGCAGCGTGATTGAGTAACAAATATCCATCCACACTTTCACATTTATAATATTAAGTAGGATTACTTTTGGTATTTTTGTGACCGAGTACCGAATATAATAAACGGTCTATCGGTGACATTTCCTAGCGATATATATAGATTTTAGTTTCACAAAATATAAATTTTTTTAATCAATTTTTTTAAACAATACATACTAAACAACATTAAATGTTGCGATCGTTTTTTGACTGTTGTATCGTAAAGATATCGTTTCATTTCTATACAAACTTGATAATTTATTAAGTAAGTAACTGATTTAAATAAAAAAGAAAGAAATAACGCACCATATAACTTATTACTATGCGTATTGCAATAACACTTTCCTTGTACATGCACTGCTGATACAAAGTACAGGTAAACGAATTACGTGTAAGCCTTGGCACCCTTATCTACAGTGACCCGACCAGTTGGCCTGACCAACGATCATCATATACGGTCAGATAAGCAAGTCAGTTAGTTTGAAGTAATAGGAGTCCTTATTACTTTGACGTATTTTTCGTATTTGATTTTTAACCCCCGACGAAAATTGTGTGTGGGGTGTTATAAGTTTGACGTGTCTGTGTGTGTGTGTGTGTGTGTGTGTGTGTGTGTGTCTGTCTGTTCCCCTGTGGCGCTGAAACGGGTGGACCGATTTGAATGCGATTTTTTTTGTTTGAAAGGTGAATTAGTTGAGAGTGTTGTTAGTTATGTTTGGTGAAAATCGATCCAAGATGGCCGCCGCTACAAAATGGCAGATTACATATTTTTTTCACAACTCCCTTAATATGGGTATCAAATGAAAGGGCTTGACTAGTAGAATAGCACTATGCAAATCCAAGATGGCCGCCACCACCAAATGGCGAATGTCGGGGTTTTTTTTAATTTCTAATTTAAACTTGTTATTTATCAATCTGTAAATACCTAAATAGAATTAAATTGTCTGACTATAATTTCAAAATAACTGCATCTAACATGGCCCTTAGAATTAATTGAACGGATAGCATAACCCAAACACATGTTTTCAAAATTTTTTTCTGTATGTCTATCTGTCTATCTATTGATACGGATGTGCCAATTTTGATGGGAATTTCACGGGCATGTAGTGGATAATACAAGGAAAGATCAGGTAAAACAAAGAGTTCCTGCGGGGTTCTTAAGAAAACTAAATCCACACGAACGAAGTCGCAGGCAAAAGACAGTCTTTACAGCCAGTCTTAAATGGAAATCAAAAATGTGTTAAAATGTAACATAGAAAGTACATCTACGAGTATAATCAGCTGATGATTTTGATACAGATAGCATTTTGGTATCTTTAATTAATTTTGATGGTCAGATCAATAATAATTTTTTAAAGAATGACTACATATTCAACATCTCGATGATTATATTTAATGTGAGATCACTGACCTAATAATAAATGTCGTCAAGATACTTATTTTCTCAATCGACAAACATCGTATCAAATTAAAAATAGACCTTAGTTAAATATCGAGAACTTTCTCGGAAGACAGAAAATTTTTTCGTCATCTTCTTTACCAAGTGCAAATTAATAATATCTAACTTCGTTACGGGTTATATGTCAACAAACTAAGTTAGTTCCAGAAGTTAAACAGACCATCCGACATGAATCAAAGTTTAGACTCTAATATTATAAGAAGACATATTTGGCGTACTATTTTGTCCTAGATAGTCTATTGGCCATTGCAATGAAAAAAAAATTTTAGAAAATGTACATTTAACTAACTTTGTACCTACCCTACTGCCTGGATCTGCAGGAATCAAAAAATAAATTAAAAATAACTACAAACACGTTACTATTATTTAATCGTTCTCGAACATCTGCTTATGCTAATTTATTTATAAAAATAAATATAGTAATGTTATGCTGCAGATAAAGGCCAAGAACGGAAAATTTACAACAGAATCTGACCTTAACTTTAGGTTATCTGGGTCGATGCCTCGCCATAAAAGGGTGTGTATAACATTTAGTTTATTAATAAACAAACAGTCGCGAAAAGTAATATTATTTAAAGAAAAAAAAAAATAAACATTCTTTTTTATGAATAAACATAAATTCAGATACATTGAATTTTAAAATCTATATAGGATTTTAAACTTGCGTACCACATTCTTCTACTTTGATAAGTAATTTATCAAAGTTCTTCTATTAATCGACAAATGAAACAATTTTAGCGTAGCCATCGAAAGATCTACTCGATCGATAGATTAATAAGAAATAGTTATTATTATAGAGGATGCTTTATAATCGTACATGTATAGAAAATCATGACAACTCTATCTTGTCTCAAGTTTTTACTTTTTACATGTTCACCTTCAATCAAATCTTTATGGATGACGAATTATTGTACCTACTTCAATATAATCATGCCAAACGAAAATATATCTTAACACGGAACAATCAGTTTTTTATTTGTATCGTTCACGTGAGTATTTTTATTTTCAACGGCCTTAGTACAAGCTCGTCTACGAATAGTCCAGTAACTTTAGGATTTGCTAGTATGGGGTACCTTGCGTTAAATCGGATAGTTCTGATGTTTTGCAGACTTGTTTATGATGTTTGCCTAATGAATTATCCAAGTTTGTGACCTTGAGCGACGAACGCAACTTTGTCAAAAATCGAAAAAACCGCGAAAACAGATTGTTTTCAGATTTTGGCAATTATAACACAAAAGGACTACTTCTTGACACTATCTTTTCAGGGTGTTTTTAAAGTAGAATAACATTTCTACAATTTAAGACCAGAACCAGCTCTGTAGGTAGATACATTACTAACTCAGAAGCTCGCGACTTCACTCGCGTGAATTCTTAATCTCATACAAACTTCCATCTCCCATTGGACCATTTTGGAAGTAGTTTTTATACATTGATTTCAGTTCCATATTTTATGATTCAACAGTCCCTTACTGTTTTTATTTTATCTGGGAATCCACAAACATTGTCCTAATTTTCTTTTACGTTCACTTTTTGCCGGTATTCTTAATCCCGTTGAGTTGGCGTTGGTAAATCCTAACATAAAATAAAAAAACTAAAAAACACGCTTTTTATAGAAAACCAAACTAAAAAATAGAAAATAAATTTTAATAAATATAAATTAATAATAGTGTGCGTATGAAAAAAAATGTATTTTATTTAAAAAAAAGTGTGGGGTGCATGGGTGTATAGAGGATTATCATTTCGATCATATCTTAAAAGCACTCCACGCTTTTTTTAAATAAAATTCATTTTTTTCATATTTACACTATTATTAATTTATATTTATTAAAATTTATTTTCTATTTTTTAGTTTGGTTTTCTATAAAAAGCGTGTTTTTTAGTTTTTTTAAACTATTATTTATTTTCTACTTTTTAGTTTGGTTTATTTATAAAACACTTAAAAATCATGTCACTTAAAATACAACAAATATTAATTATTAATAAATTATTTTATTTGTTTTTTATTGTAAATCGTACAATATGATTAAAGTAAATAAGTACTAATTAATAATATTATTATTTTGTTTTAATATTGTTTTATCTTCGCATTCGTGCGTTTTGTGCTTAGATTTTAGTTGTGTGTGACATCTATTCTGTTTACCCTAGTTACAGTTAGTTACCGTGCGATTTTGAATGTTTATTGTTTTTCCTTACCGACGACTTTTGATAAATGAACACAAAATCTTATTTTCCAAATTGAATAATGAAATAATCTTATCAAATTAGTGTATTGTCATCGGTCCTCGATAAATCTACAAAGTTTGAATGAAATCTGACCGTTTAAAGTGGGTCAAAATCGCGTTCAAAGAAGTCGGTTACAAACATACATACCGGTGAAGCTAATATAAAGCGTGTAATAAAAACATTGCGGACTGTATCTGACACTTGTATGAGAAACATGAGTTTTACTAAATACATTTTATACGGGCAATTGACGATCGATTTGTATGTAAATACTCGACCTCATTCTTAATTATTTCTCATTCTTAATCCATGATAATTTGTGACTACGGGTTACATTGAATTGCATTAATAAATTCTTATAACTATTGCAACCTCGACCTCAAAACAGCATTTCTAAAATAGACCGATTTATAAAAGATACATATTT
Source organism: Melanargia galathea (assembly GCA_920104075.1). NCBI lineage: Eukaryota > Metazoa > Arthropoda > Insecta > Lepidoptera > Nymphalidae > Melanargia > Melanargia galathea. The sequence goes on from OV049862.1 coordinate 19,081,000, forward strand.
ACATACGCAAAATTACGTAGGATAAAATTCCGAAATGTGTTTTTAATATGATTTAAATATCTACTAATTGTATTTGATCTGTATGGTAGGTATTTTGTGTGTAATATGGAGTTTTTATTCACATAGGTACACTCTTATCTTAGCCTTAGGTATGATATTAATGCACAGAATAAATAAAATTGTTTTTCATGGATGCGCGAAAAATATTTTCTGCCAACACGTCCGCGTCATGCGCAATTGATAAAACTGTTTTACCTACCGAAAAAAAAATTATGTATTACTACGACGGAATACATAAACAATAGGTAGTTATATTATTATGTATTCATGATAATTTATTTGATCGTGAATGTGTGTCAGTTTCCGTTGCTTTAGGCTCGTCCAGTTTATGAAAGAATTTTTTGTCGGTCTGCGCATTTATGTATGAAAGGCATGAAAGGACTCAAAATGAAATTCCTTGTAAGCGGTAGAGTAATTGTTTGTTCGTTAACAAAGCTACTGTAAACGTTTGTAGGTACACATCTATACTAATAAATAAAATTGAAGTGTCTGTTTGTAATTTCGAAATAACTACCACATATTAAGCTCATATGGTTATTTGAACGATACCATAACCGAATCACACGTTTTTAAAATTTTTGTCTGTCTGTCTGTCTGTCTATTTGAACGGGCTAATCTTCGGAACGGCTGAACCGATTTTGACGGGGCTTTCACAGACAAGTAGAGAATTAACCAAGGAGTAACATAGGCTACTTTTTTAACCGACTTTCAAAAAAGGAGTTGTGTTGAAATCGGTAAGTGCTTATGTTAAAAAACGCCCTGATAGCTATTTTCGCTGCGCGCGACGGCCGACGCTCGCGCTGCACGGAACTCCCCGCGCCGCGCCGCGCGCCCCTGCGCCCTGCGCCCGCCGTACGCGGTACCGCGGTACGCCGCGCGCCGCGCGGCGGGGTGCGGGTGGACCAGAAATAGGGATAAGTAGTCCCTCAGGATTTGTGAAAAACCGAAATTTACGCGGGCGAAGCCGCGGGCAAAAGCTAGTTATACAATATATTATAAGTAGGTACTACCTAGATAAATATGTACTAAACATTTTTACATAATTATTATAATTTTACTCATTAAATCAAGAAGACAAAATAAAAAGTAAGCGTATACCTAGACAATTAATTTGATTTGATATCCTATTCCGAAGACATCTACCTATTTAGATTTAATGTACCTAGATACATGATGATGTTGAGTCCACACAAGTGGCAGAAATGACTTTTTGATTTTCTGTATTTCCTCTACATACGTATTTAATTATGCTGAATGTGGCTCGTATGCCCTTACCTTAGCCCTGTTTCAACCATCCAGCGCTTGTTTTCTCAGTTATCTGCTATTTTTGTTGTCATTGTCACTGTCAGTGAGAAGGCGGCAGCGCTCGTGAGTGAACGCCCAGCGGGTATATTCATCAGATTATTGCACCGAAGCTAAGATATCGTAAAAGTGTTCGTATTCCAGTTTAGTCTCGTTAAGTACTTAACACAATAAAAAGTGAGCCTTTTGAGAGAAAATATATTTTCACGGAGCAGACATAAACAGCTAAACAACATAGGTATGTGTATTTTAGTTATTTTCAGGATCGCTTAGCGGTTGATTGTTGCATGAATGAAAAAGCGAATGCAACGCCAAAATTATTTTTGGCGCCTATAAATACGAGAACGTACAACTTGTCTTGTTTTGTCTTGTATTTGTCAATTTTAAGATTTCAATTAAAATCATAAAAAAGACAATGTAACAAAATTGTATTATTGAGATAACAATGACGTGATGGCATCTGAAAAATATGATTAAGTAAGGTAGGTAAGTATATTAAAATATTAAACAGTAACTTATAATTCTTTGTATTAAAAATATTAACACAAATCTTATCTAATGTCAACTAATGTAACCTTCCAAATTCAATCCAGTCCACTAAACCCTGCGATTAACGCAAGAACAAGTTAATAGGGGGTTGTTACGGATATAACAGTAGGTAGTAAGCAGGGCATAGGGTCTTTTGACGTAACATATTTGGAACGATACATAATGGCATTGTTTGAGTGTATTATGTAGATTTTGATTCGCGTCCCAGATTGTTTGATCGCCGTTCGCTGAGTCACGGTCGTGTACTTACACAAATTATTTGGAGACGGTCATCCCGTCGGAATCATTAAGCGAGTAGGTACCTACGCGAACAACTCTTTTTAACTAACGTTGCCCAACTCCCGGCTGTAGTACCAATATTTATGTGACGTGCATGTATAAAACATTGCGTAGTTACAGGGCCGGATTAACCCTATCGGGGCCCCTAGGCAATGCAATTCTCGGGGCCCCTGACCTTTTTACATTTGTATACTTCCTCCATTGAGAATTTTCTCAAAAAAAAAAAATTTGTTCGATGAAGCTTTTTTTTTCTTGTTGCGTGGCCCGCTTCGACTAAGGCCCCCATCGACTAGGCGCTCACGAGGCCCCCGTGGGCCCTAGTCGGTGCGGGGCCCCTAGGCAGTTGCCTAATCTGCCTTATGGATAATCCGGCCCTGCGTAGTTACCCACCTGCCTACCTACTTCTATTTATTTTCTAGGTTTCGTGAAAATAAAAAATTGATTGTCTGTAAAGGCGGTTTAGGGGCGATAATTTCACTTGATAACCGTCTTATGAAAACATTGCTTCTATCACTTGTTCCGCGCTCTCGTTTGCACGCTCGGCTAGGCGGTACATGACAATGAGTCATGCTTTTTCGTGGGTGCGGCCGACGTTCATCGATTGACACGACGCGTTATCACGTCAAAAATAAAACTTGTTTCTCTGGGAATACCTATAGGAATAAAAAAAATTGTGAAGTGTCTGCCTATGATTTCTTGAAATACGATAATTTTTGTCAGCCTGTCTGTATGTCCGGGTTTATATTCTTAACAAATGAACCGATTTTGAGGGTACTTTCACAGGCAAGTAGTGGATTATAAGAAATATAGATCTACTTATGCTACTTTTTCCTAAAAATGTGAAAACTGCGTAAAAAAATAGAAACTGTTGTTGTTATAGAGATAAGATATACAAATAAATTTAGATCTGTCATTTTAGTTTAGTTTAGAGATTGTGTAAAAACATTTTTATAGCATAATCGCTGAACCGGTCTTGACTCTTGACGAAGTCACAGAGATAGCATGCATTCTGTTTATGAATATTGGCTATCTACTTATTATTTGACGACCTCCCTGACGCAGTGGTGAGCGCTGTGATCTTATAAGTGGGAGGTCCCGGGTTCGATTCCCGGCAGGGGCAATTTGGGATTTTATAATTTAAAAATTGTCTCTGGTCTGGTCTGGTGGGAGGCTTCAGCCGTGGCTGGTTACCACCCTACCGGCAAAGTCTTGCCGCCAAACGATTTAGCGTTCCAGTACGATGCCGTGTAGAAACCTATCAGGGGTATGCCTCTTCCAAGTTAGCTCACTTCCATCTTAGACTGCATCATCACTTACCATCAGGTGAGATTGCAGTCAAGGGCTAACTTATACTTGAATAAAAAAAATAAAAAGTCGTTAAAAAATCTTTATTATATCCTGGAAAATAAAAGAGTTCTCTTTTTAAAAGCCTAAATCCACGCGTACAAAATCTTGGGCATCTGCTAGTCAAAATTATATTAAGCCTACAACTTACAAACTCTTTGGAATCGGCAAAGGTCCATTCGAATGCCATTAGTACCTACCTGAGTGCTCAGTATGTTGTTTCTACTCAGAAGAACTTTATTATTTATCAATTCCGCTATAAAGATACGAAACTTCATTTGTAACAAAAATTCACTGAAAGAAATACAAAACCGGCCAAGTGCGTGGCGGGCCACTCGCAGTGTAGGGTTCCGTAGTCACAATCCTCGAAAAACAGATATAACTCCTTAACCTGTGAACCCTACTTAGCCATGATAGTTTTTCTTTAAAATTGATTATAATATATATGTACCTACTATAACTGCTGTGAATTTTTTCAAGTTCCTATATACTGCAATTTGGCTGATAAAGGGGGGGACGGGGGGACGGGGGACACACTTGACTCTAATAAAAATTAGCACTTTAAAACATCATATTTAACAAACGGATCTAGAAATCGAAAAATAATGTTCCCACACCCACAGTATTTTTAAAAGACCTATTCAACGATATCCCACACTATGGGGAAGACGAGAAAAAAATATTCATCCCCACTTTACATGTAGGGGAGCTACCCTAAAAAAAATATTTATCAAAATTTTATTTCACCACTTTGTTGTAATAGTCTCTGAGATTACCCGAGGATGGACGGACGGACAGACGGACGGACATAATAAGGGTTCCTTGTTTACTAGGGAACCCTAAAAAAACATGATTTCAATAGTAACTAACTTTAGTTAAGGTAGGTAAGTAAAAGTTTTGTGCGAAAGATAAAATTAACGATAATGTTCTTTCAACCGCTCAAAACTGAATAAAATTATTCACAAAATTGTGTTTATTTTCAAAATAAATGTGTGCAGTTACATGAGTCGTAACATTATTCCTTTGTTTACGCAAGGGCTGATGATTCAGCTACATTTTTCCATTGTGCTTACTCGTATGTACACTGAACTCTGTGCTACAGATAATTATTTACTGAATTGTTTTAATTAATTACTTGGTACATATATTATATTATTATCGCCTAAGCGATAAAATCATTAATTAATAATTATACCTTGCAGAATACATTCATTTTCTCTTAGCATTAATATATATATAGCTGCTCGTGCTGATTCATTGACTGACTCACTGATTGATCACCCCTCCTGTAAAATTTTGTATGAAAAATTTTTTTTTCACTAATGGTTTCGTATAGAGGACAAAAATTCATTCGGAACAAAAATATGGAGAGAGCTGATGATTGAGGATTTCGAAGACTGGTGAAGAGCACGCTTAAGGTATTGAAGATAGGTGGGGGGTACTCGAGCAAATGTCACTCGAAACGTCATCCAATTGGCAGTGAGCTGAAAAAAAATTCAAAATGGCGAAAAAAAGATGGCTGCCATACAAATTTCGTCGGTCTCCATCTCGGAGGGTATAAAAGATGGAAGAGTGGTTTTTTCGCAAAAGATAATGAGGATCCAAAGGTCTACTTGATGAATTAAAAAAAAATTCAAAATGGCGGAATTTATTTTTCCATAGGAAATGTATGGCGAATATTGTAGAGACTACAAGTTGTAAACTATGCAAGGCTTTACCGCAGTTCTTTGGAGAACTCTCAAAGAAAAATATGGGAAGACATGATGATTGAGGGTTTGGAAGATGGATGAGGAGCCCGGGCAGGGTATTGTAGATAGGTGGGAGGTGCTCAAACAAAAATTACTCAAAACCTCATCCAATTGGCACTGAGCGGAAAAAAAACAAAATGGGGGATTCAAGATGGCGGCTATACAAATTTCGTCGGTGTCTATCTCACCAAGTATAAAAGATCGAAGAGTGGTTTCTTGGCAAAAGATTATCAATACCTAAAGATCTACAGTTTGATGAACAGAAAAAAATCAAGATGGTGAAATTTATTTCTTTCACACAAAAAGTTGTTTTCACTGATGGTTTCGTATAGAAGAAAAAATTCATGCGGAGGAAAAATATGGAAAGAGCTGATGATTGAAGATTTTGGAGATGGGTGAGGAGCACGGTCAGGGTATTGAAGATAGGTGAGAGGTGCTCAAACAAAAATTACTCGAAACCTCATCCAATTGGCAGTGATCTAAAAAAATACTAAAATGGCGGATTCAAGATGGCGGCTATAAAAATTTCGTCAGTGCCTATCTAACCAAGTATAAAAGATGGAAGAGTAGTTTCTTTGAAAAATATGATCAAGAACTAAAGATCTACTTGATGAATAGAAAAAAAAATCAAGATGGCGGAATTTACGTTTTCAAACAAAGTTTTTTTTATTGATGGTTTCGTATAGAAGACAAAAATTCATGCGGAGGAAAAATATGGAGAGAGCTCATGATTGAGGATTTTGGAGACGGGTGAAAAGCACGGCTAGGGTGTTGACGATAGGTAGGAGGTGCTCAAACAAAAGTTACTCGAAACCTCATCCAATCGGCAGTGAGCTGAAAAAAAAGTCCTAAATGGCGGATTCAAGATGGCGGCGATACAAATTTCGTCGGTGTCTATATCACGGATTATAAAAGATGGAAGAGTGTTTTTTGGCAAAAGATCATCAAAACGTGATTTACTTGATAGTTAGATAGAAAAAAAAACAAGATGACGGAATTTATTTATAACATGTACGACGAATATTGAAGATAATCATCATCATCATCATCATGATCAACCCATTACTGGCTCACTACAGAGCACGGGTCTCCTCTCAGAGTGAGAAGGGTTTTGGCCATAGTCTACCACGCTGGCCAAGCGGATTGGCAGACTTCACACACCTTTGAGAACGTTATGGAGAACTCTCAGGCATCCAGGTTTCCTCACGATGCTTTCCTTCACCGTTAAAGCAAGTGATATTTAAATATTTAAAACGCACATAACTCCGAAAAGTTAGAGGTGCGTGCCCGGGATCGAAACGACCTCCGATTAGAAGTCGGTCGTCCTAACCACTAGGCTATCACAGCTTCTTTTTTTTATAAGAATATGAAGATAATGCAAGTTGGAAACTATGCAAGACTTTAATACAGTTTCTTTTCAAAATTTGTTTTTATGGAAGAACTCTCAGTAAGACAAAAGAATCGGAGAAAAAATATGGAAAGTGATAATGATCGGGGGTCTGGAAGATGGATGAAGATAGGTGGAGGCTGCTCAAGCAAAAAATACCCGATAACGAAACCTCGCGGTCCGCTTTAGCGGGCCGCGCACCCACGCGCCATACTAGTATAGTATATAACTAACAATTACCAGGTAATTGAACACTAATGAATACCAATAGCTGTGATAGCCTAGTGGTTAGGACGACCGACTTCTAATCGGAGGTCGTGGGTTCGATCCCGGGCACGCACCTCTAACTTTTCGGAGTTATGTGTGTTTTACGTATTTAAATATTACTTGCTTTAACGGTGAAGGAAAACATCGTGAGGAAACCTGCATGCCTGAGAGTTCTCCAATTCTCCATAACGTTCTCAAAGGTGTGTGAAGTCTGCCAATCTGCTTGGCCAGCATGGTAGACTATGGCCAATACCCTTCTCACTCTGAGAGGAGACCCGTGCTCTGTAGTGAGCCGGTAATGGGTTGATCATGATGATGATGATGATGAATACCAATATACCTATATAATTATACATTACACCTAGTATATACGTTTTCTTCCAGCCTCCCGAACAGGCCGGGTTCCGAAAAGGCTTCAGCACCATAGATCGCATCCATACGCTGGTCGCTACGGCCGGCAGGTTATACGAAAGACCGAAGAGTATAACCGGTCACTTTGCTTAGCGTTTGTGGATTATGAGAAAGCCTTTGATTCGGTGGAAACATGGGCTGTATGAAGGTCACTGCAGAGATGCCGGATCAACTATCGGTATATCCAAGCGTTGACGAAAACGCCACCATGTCAGTCCGTATACAGAATCAGACTACGAGACCAATCCAATTGCAGCGAGGAGTGCGACAGGGAGACGTAATCTCCCCGAAGCTGTTTACCGCTGCATTGGAAGACGTCTTTAAGCTACTGAACTGGAACGGACTTGGCATCAACATCAATGGCGAGTTCATCATTTACCTGTGGTTTGCCGATGATATAGTCATCATGGCAGAGACTCTGAGAGACCTTAAAATAATGCTCAATGACCTTAGCTGGGTTTCTCAACAGGTGGGCCTAAAAATGAACATGAGTAAGACGAAAATCATGTCAAATGCTCATGTTCCGCTCCACCCAGTTATCGTTGAGAACTCGGCACTCGAAACTGTAAACGAGTATATAATATAGTAGGTCAACCGCCGAATCCAACTGGAATGGGCAGCGTTCGGGAAGCTTCAAGATGTCTTCTCGTCCAATATCCCTCAGTGTCTAAAGACGAAAGTCTTCGAACAGTGCGTGTTGCCAGTGATGACCTATGGATCTGAGACGTGGTCGCTAACAATGCGCCTCATAAGAAGGCTCAGGATCACTCAGCGGGCGATGGGAGAGCTATGCTCGGAGTATCCCTGCGGGATCAGATCAGATATGAGCAGATCCGTAGGAGAACTAGAGTTACCTACATAACTTATCGGGTCGCGAAGCTGAAGTGGCAATGGACGGGGCACATTGTACGAAGAACTGATGGACGTTGGGGTCACAAGGTGCTTAAATGGCGACCTGGCACCGGAAAGCGCAGAGTTGGCAGACTCCCCACTAGGTGGAACGATGACAAAAACGTCGCAGGGAGCCGCTGAATCCAAGTGGCACAGGACCGTAGCGTGTGGAAGTCTCTACAAGAGACCTATGTCCAGCAGTGGACGTCTATCGGTTTATGACGACAACGACGACATTTTCTGTAATCTATGGATATAGTAGGTATATAGTTAACGTGATAGTATCATAACAAACGTTTACATAATATTATCCTATATCTACAAAAGGTAAACTTAATACATAAAAAGTTAGATAAAATACATGCTTTTTGTACTTCATGTATTGATTATATTGATATGGAACTGCGGAACCTTTTACGTTATCGCTTTTCGATAAAAGTTTCCCATAATAACGCCAAAAACACTCGAAAATACGACATACATTTTTATCACTAGGTATAAAGTAAGTATAAAGTACTTATTAGTTATATTAACTTTATTAAAATTGCTCAATGCATATTGCGGTATCATCTACCTATTCAACCTTAGAAAGTTAGAAGCCTGCCACATTCCCGCCCGCGTCTTTCCGTTTGCTTGATCAGTAAAATTTAGCGAATTCAGGAAACGTTACAACTTAATGCATAATCCTTACATTATCTTCTTTTGAACGCGGGTTTGAAGAGAGCTTACAAATTCTACGTTAAGACCATAGAGTAAATGAAGTCACCATACGATCTTAGATGTAATGAATGCGCGATAAATATTTCTTCCTTTTGAGATCCACATATACTCAATCAACATGTAGGTACACTGACAAAAAAGTACCTATATGTCATCAGACGGAATACATAAACAATTCATACACTCTTCAATAAATACATGATCATTGATAAACGAATACGCGCCATAAATTTCTATTGACAAAGGTGTGTGCATTTTTTAAATAATATAAGTAATTCGGTCTATGGCTTAGATGGTTAACGGAATCCTATTCAACAAGCAAAGAGAAATAAGCTCCACTCAGTCAAGCATCGGAATAAACGAATACACGAATACAAGAATTTGCGATTTAATGAAACTCAGGATCACTTCATATTCACATCATATTACGGTAAGCCCATATTATCTAGACGCACAGAATCGATGTAGGAAGCCTAAGGATTACGCTAAGCCAGCTGTCAAGTTCGGCTCTCATGGTCCGATCGATTATATTGAGTAGATAGCTTAATGGCTTACGAAAGTTGATTCATAATATCTTCCCATCTTCCCAAGTATTAGGTTTATTATACCGTTAGGTTAGGTTAGGTTCGCAAAATATCACGTGCGACTTTAGTCCGAAAAAATACATAATCGTTTCATATTGAGTGTGTTTATAACTGTAGAAAAGTAAAACGGATTTTCTTTGATGTAAACCTCTTTCACTTCGGAACTTTCCAGACTAAGTTCTTGTAAAACGGTAATAAATATTAATCGTTTCAAGTCTTTTTTACACGCTTTATATTAGCTTCACCTGTAAGTATGTATGTTTGTAACCAACTTCTTTGAACGCGATTTTGACCCACTTTAAACGGTCAGATTTCATTCAAACTTTGTAGATTTATCGAGGACCGATGACAATACACTAATTTGCTAAGATTATTTCATTATCCAATTCGGAAAAAAAAAAGTAAGGAAAAACAATAAACATTCAAAATCGCGCGGTAACTATAAGTAACTGTAACTAGGGTAAACAGAATAGATGTCACACACAAATAAAATCTAAGCACAAAACGCACGAATGCGAAGATAAAACAATATTAAAACAAAATAATAATATTATTAATTAGTACTTAAGTATTTACTTTAATCATATTGTACTATTTACAATAAAAAACAAATAAAATAATTTATTAATCCTACTAATATTATAAATGTGAAAGTGTGGATGTTTGGATGTTCAGATGTTTGGATGTTTGGATGTTTGTTACTCAATCACGCCGCAACTACTGAACCGATTTGGCTGAAATTTTGAATGGAGATAGCTTATGGCCTGACTTAAAACATAGGCTTTTTATCCCGGAAAAGTATTCCTCTGGGACTAAAATAGATATAGACTTCCAAAAACGCGATAGATGGCGTTGACTGTTCTTAGGTAAATCACGCTCACATAGCACATTATTACAATAGTTGCATGCATCTATATGCGTATGCACTTTTTATCCTGGAAAAATCCACAGTTCCCACGGGATTTTGATAAAACCGAAATATATATCTACAGCTATAGGTAGATTACTATAGCAAACTTCCTTGAAAGTAGGTAAAGTAGGTATAAAGTTTAGAAAAGGGAGCGGGAACGGGAGCCGGAAATCCACGATTCCCTTGGGATTTGTGAAAAACCGAAATTCACGCGGGCGAAGCCGCGGGCAGAATCTAGTAATTAATATTTGTTGTAAGTGACATGATTTTTTTAGGGTTTATAAACCAAATTTTTTTTAGTGTAATAAACCAAACTAAAAAGTATAAAATAAATAATAGTTTAAAAAAAACTAAAAAACACGCTTGTAGAAAATAAATTTTAATAAATATAAATTATTAATTGTGTGCATATGAAAAAATGTATTTTATTTAAAAAAAGCGTGGGGTGCTTTTAAGATATTATCGAAATGATAATCCTCTATACACCCATGCACCCCACGCTTTTATTTTAATAAAATATTTTTTTTCATATGCACACTATTATTAATTTATATTTATTAAAATTTATTTTCTATTTTTTAGTTTGGTTTTCTATAAAAAGCGTGTTTTTTAGGTTTTTTAAACTATTATTTATTAAATCTCTTCTCTCTTCGAAGCTAGTTACATTACAGACTGCAATTTTTTTAGCGATGTAGGTAAGCTATCGATAATCGAAACGAGTAGGTATATTATATCTTGGAATGCTCCAGTGCCCAATACGTGAAAATCATGAGATGTGATCAAAACAAGCTCGTCAATTTGAGTTTATGTAGGTTACCTACCTTATAAGCTCGTCTGTATAAACTTGAATTTGACGCGGAGTTGAAATTATTGCTCCAATGGAAAGGTTTACAATTATTTTTTTTTTGTAAAATAAAACAAAAATCTGAAAGAATCATTAGGTAAATTATCTCAAAACTGAAAAAGTTAACGAACTTTAAAGTTTCGCATTCACGAAAACGCGGCGCTACTACTAGTCTATATTTTAATTCCATTGTATTAAATATGATATTTTCAATATCAGGAAAATTCCTCATTGCGTGAGCTTTTTTATATTTGGTGCTATTTCGTCGTTTCTTCAATCCAACGCAGCCCGCGCTAAAAAAAAGCTGAATTGTTAAGTTTTTTAAACCGGATCGGATAAATTGAGTGAAACCGAATCTGGTTTGAAAGGTTTTCCGGATTCCGGTATACGTATAATCTATATACCTAATACATAAACTTGTCAAATCATTAATAGTAAAAATATGAGCTAAAACTATATTAGTTTAACATACAAAACTATCTATGTAAAACTATCTATGTATAAGTAGGTATACAAAACACAATGTAGATAATGTTATGGCCCATTAACTGTAAACTTCTTTTTATCGCAGTTTTTAGAGTTCCGGAGTGACCGTACATTCGAATGAAAACCGGAACTCTTATAGAATCACTTGTGTGTCTCCATGTCACAGCTAATTTGTTCCGAATCTACTGGATATCAATAAACTTGAAAGGTATACATATGAATTTCTATATAACCAATAACCATGTGACATAATCAAGTGAGAGGGCATGTTATGTTGTGAGGGATTCAACTAAGTATATATATATTTTTTAATTAGAAAATAATTTTTAAGTTATTAAAGAAAACGGATAAAAATTTACAATTTCCTCCTCCTACTTATCTCCGAAACAACTAAGCCCAAAGTACAAAAAAATACAGAAAATAGTTCTTAACTTATTACACGCTTTATATTAGCTTCACCTGTATGTATGTTTGTAACCGACTTCTTTGAACGCGATTTTGACCCACTTTAAACGGTCAGATTTCATTCAAACTTTGTAGATTTTTCGAGGACCGATGACAATACACTAATTTGATAAGATTATTTCATTATTCAATTTGGAAAATAAGATTTTGTGTTCATTTATCAAAAGTCGTCGGTAAGGAAAAACAATAAACATTCAAAATCGCACGGTAACTAACTGTAACTAAGGTAAACAAAATAGATGTCACACACAACTAAAATCTAAGCACAAAACGCACGAATGCGAAGATAAAACAATATTAAAACAAAATAATAATATTATTAATTAGTACTTATTTACTTTAATCCTAATGTACGATTTACAATAAAAAACAAATAAAATAATTTATTAATAATTAATATCTGTTGTATTTTAAGTGACATGATTTTTTTAGTGTTTTATAAATCAACCAAACTAAAAAGTAGAAAATAAATAATAGTTTAAAAAAACTAAAAACACGCTTTTTATAGAAAACCAAACTAAAAAATAGAAAATAAATTTTAATAAATATAAATTAATAATAGTGTGCATATGAAAATATGTATTTTATTTAAAAAAAGCGTGGGGTGATTTTAAGATATTATCGAAATGATAATGCTCTATACACCCATGCACCCCACGTTTTTTTTTAATAAAATACATTTTTTCATATGCACACTATTATTAATTTATATTTATTAAAATTTATTTTCTATTTTTTAGTTTGGTTTTCTATAAAAAGCGTGTTTTTAGTTTTTTTAAACTATTATTTATATGTAGATTATAGTAAAATCTACAAAGAGTGTCTATCAAGTACTCGTCGAGAGAAATTTAACTTTAAACAAGTATAAATTAAAAATTAAAAAAACCCCGACATTTGCCATTTTGTGGCGGTGGCCATCTTAGATTTGAAATAGTGATATTGTAGTAGTCAAGCCTTTTCATTCGATACCCATATTATGGGAGTTGTGAAAAAATATGTAATCCGCCATTTTGTAGCGGCGGCCATATTGGATCGATTTTCGTCAAACATAGCTAACAACACTCTCGACTAATTCACCTTACAAACAAAAAAAACCGCATTCAAATCGGTCCACCTGTTTGAGCGCTACAGGGAACACACGCACGCACGCACGCACGCACGCACGCTCGCACGCACGCACACACACACAGAGACACGTCAAACTTATAACACCCCGTCGTTTTTGCGTTTTTGGGTTAAAAAATCACTCACAATCAAATCTATTCACCCGTTTAAGAGCTACAGACACACACATATAGCGGTCAAACTTACAACGACAACAACTTACAACTTGATATTATGTACGGAACCCTCGCTCAGTAGAGGAGCTCACTAAGCCGTTTTTTCAACCTCAATTGGCAAGATAATGCAAATAATTAGAGAACACTGATGTTATTGGCCACACTCAACATCGACCTCTTATCGTACATAACTTAACATAATATTACGTACCTATCTTGTGTGATAACCGTGGTCAAGTTGCGTCTTACGTAAATTCGCGATGTAAGTAGTTGTGTATATTATTTAATATTGTAGACATAGCTCAGTGGTAAAACTGAAACTTACCCGAGAGAGTAAATACTCTCTTGGGTAGGTAGGCTACGTCCATCCAAATGGATGGACGTAGTAAATTCCAACTTTAGGAGAGCTGAAAATATTCCTCTTATAATAAGTTATTTATAAATAGGGTGCCAATTTAGTACCTATCGTATTATGATTTGAAATATCGGGATTCAAGGCCCATAAACACCACCCTGTGCTTCTAGACTGCCTCGTTGGTCTGGTGGTTAGCAGACTGACTGACTGACTGCAGATCACGAGGTCCCTCGATCGATTCCCGGGTCGGACAAATTATTGTTAGGTAAGTATTGGATTTTTCCGTCAAGAAATTCTCAATGCCAGCCCGAAGTAAGTTAGTAGTTGGCGGTGTTACACCCCCGTGCCTCTGAGAGGAGTGAGCACGTTAAGCAGTGGTCCCGGTTATTATCACTATCATATGACAATATCACAATACTTAGTCTTTAAAGCCCGCCAACCCGCATTGCAGCAGCGTGGCGGGACTAAGCTCTAAATCCCTATTTTCTATGAGAGAGGAGGTCTGTGTCCAGCAGTGAGACGTAAAGAATTACGTTTATTATCTACAGCAAAATGCCTACATTATCTATACATCTATCTATACATATAATAAAATCGTAGACTTGCCGTATCTGTACATTGAAGATTTTTGCAAAATAATAACTGGGGGATGTTAGGGATAAGTAATAGAACGTAAAAAAGCTATTTTTGAAATTTTTGTCTGTTTGTCTGTTTGTCTGTTTATCTGTTTGTCTGTTTGTCTGTTTATCTGTTTGTCTGTTTGTCTGTATGTTTGTGCGCGCATCACGTAAAAACTACTGAATGGTTTGAAATGAAACTCGGCATGATTTAAGTTAATACTATGGAGTAACATATAGGATACTTTTTATCCCGAAATTCAGCACGGTTCCCTTGGGAGAGGGGATGAAAGGCAAAATGTGTACTTAGCTGTAATTCGTTAACGGGTGGTCCGATTTCATTCATTCTTTTTTTGTTAGAAAGTAGATACTTTAAAGACTACTGGCTAATCTCCGAAAGGCTGGACCGATTTTGATGGGACTTTCACTGGCGGATGTTTACATTTTGATGTACCTAAACATCCGCCAGTGAACTTTTAACAGTTTTTAGCAAGGTTTAAGCTCAAAGTAGCATAGGAAAAACAAAATGATTCCCACGGGATTATTAAAATCAATATCCACGCGAACGAAGTCGCGGGTATCCGCTCGTTAAAATAATATGTACGCACATAATTTTATGATTATGCTTACGATACACAATACTATTGTTATTACGCGATGCCATATAAATGCTAAGACGATTAAATTATATACATATACACTAAAAGCTATTCTTATTTATCTAACTGCAATTTTCTAAGGCCCTTACTAATACATAGGTACCTAATCTAATTTTTAATAGCATTGTATGTATATGCCGCTATCGGAATTTTTGAACAAAATTAAAATTGTATGACATGGAATTTCAAAAAATCTTTCAGGGTCTCGAGAAATACTATTTCCTCTTTTTACATCCACCAGGTCAACCTGTTTAGGCTATGTGTTGTCTGTCAGTCAGTCATTCACTTTGATTAACAAAGGAAAAGGGTAGAAAAAATAACAATCATAGCTAAAACGAGAAAAAGTTCACCTACCTATCACACTGATATTATAAAGGCGAAAGTTTGTAAGTGTGTATATTATGTTTGTTACTCTTTTACGCCGCAGCTACTGAACCGATTTGGCTGAAATTAAATTGAATGGAGATAGATTATGCACATAGGCTACTTTTTATCCGGAAAAGTACTCCTGTGGGACTAAAATAGATATAGACTTTCAAACGCGATAGATGGCGCTGGCTGTTCTTAGGGTGAATCACGCTCACATAAGCACATTATTACAATAGTTCAATCCTGGAAAAATCCAGTTCCCACGGGATTTTGAAAAAACCGGGATTTTGAAATCTATAGCTACAGCTATAGGTAGATTACTATAGCAAACTTCTTTGAAAGTACATAGGTATAAAGGTTGGAAAAGGGAGTGGGAAAGGGAACCGGAAATCCACGATTCCCTCGGGATTTGTAAAAAACCAAAATTCACGCGGGTGAAGCCGCGGGCATAAGCTAGTTATACAATATGCCTCTAGGCATAACATTTGCATAGAAAAAGGCCTATTCCTCTTACGTGAGAAATTACTCCACAAACCATTCTCTGCAGCGTAGTGTGCCGTTACAAATTGGAAAGCCACTCTGCTCGCGTTGACTTTGAATACTAACTACCCTTGCCTTACCTTTTGCCTTTACTCTGAGATTTATTTAAATATTAAATTGTGAAAATCTGGAGTTCACGCCGGTCTATCTACGAGTCCCCACTGGCTACAACGTAGGGGAACAAACAAGCAAAAGTTTTGTTGTATATGTTACCGGAAATGTATGAAATCTAGGAATTGTATACAAGTCCTAGGAAATGTATACAATTCCGAAGCTATTTAGGAAATGTATAAAATATTGTTTCAAAAACTATTTAATATATAAATGTCCTAGGAAATGTGTACAATTCCTAGGAATTTTATATAATTCCTATATCGTATTAGGAAATGTATAAAAATAATGCTTCCTTTGGGACCACATTCTACCTAGGATCCAATAGAAATAGGCCTGCGGCCGGGCACTTAGGTTATATGGATATATTTATGTTCTAACCTAACCTAACCTAACTTCTGAAAAAAAGAAATACTTAATTTTGAAAAAAATATGATTTCCGCGCACTGACATGTTACGCGGCACTATCGCGATCGCCTTATCAGACGATGTAATACCCTCCCCTCTTCCCGCTATCCCCGCGTACCTAATGATATCTCCATCAATGGATCTCTGCGTCGATCTATCTATATGTTTTACATTTCCGATTGCTGTTTAGGAAATGTATAGATTTCCTAGGAAATGTGTCTAATATAATTTATTTTACACTTTTCCGTGCGATTTTAGGAATTACATACATTTCCTAGGAATTGTATACAATGACGGATTTTATACATTTCTGGTGACATACCTATACATAAGCACTGCGACCAAGGAAAAAAAAATATTTTCCGATACAAACAAATAATTATTATAGAATAATACTATTCATAATTTTCGTTGGGAGACCAATCCTTGAGTAAAATACTGGGGTCCGCTGGACTCAAGTGCGGCAGTGGCGTAAGACTGTATTCACTGAAAGTCGCTGGAAGAGATCTACAAGTAGTTCGTACGGAAGTTCTTGTAAGAGATCTATGTGCAGCTATGGACGTTTATCGGCTAAGATGAAGACATACTTTTCAAACAAATCAGTGACTGCCGAATGAAATAGTTTCTTTTTTTATCAGCTTGTGCAAACATACTGATCGTCCGAGCCATATACGAAGGCAAACAGACAAAAATTATAATTGTTTGGAGTTCGGAACTGTCCCAATAGCCTAAATTAACAAGTACATATTGTCACGTGTCTCAATAGGTATATAAAGATTTGTTCCAAGAATAATATTTATACAGTAAATATAATAAAATAGATTGTAATAATAACATAGGTATAGATTTATTTTGTTTGTTATGAATACTATTTTATTACTTGTAGTGGAAATAAAATAAAGAATAAACATTTAAAAGGTATATTATTTATTTTATTTAAAAAAACCGGCCTTTTAGGGTTCCGTACATAATTATGAGCAACATAATATTTTGGGTATAAGAAATATTTCATTTCCGATGTCTAGCATCGCAACAAACCGTGAAAGAAAAACCCAAAAAAATGTTCGTTTGTATTCGTCACAGCTTACAAACTACTTTAGAAATCGTTGTTTTCAGTATTTGATGTTTAAATACTGCAGTATATGGCACATAATATACCGAAATTTTATATTCCTAACTGATTTAAGTACTTTTTGAGATATTTGATTTCAATATTTGGTTTCGGGTTAACGTTTTTAAACATCAAATACCAAAATTTTAGGTTTGTAACTCAATTCGTCTATGAGCTAGAGACCTGTGACCGGCGGCTGACAGACAGACAGCTGACAGACAGCAGAGTGACATTAATAGGGCTCCGTTTTTATCCTTTGGGTACGGAACCCTAAAAAGAATCAAATCGGAATTATTTTCCATTATTCAAAAATATATGTATAACATGTAATTAATACATAATTTTATTAATTAATTACTAGACCGGTCTAATTAGACTAAAAAATAGGGGTGAGGTTACAATAATTCCCACCTGGCTGAAAATTGGTAGGATTGTTCAAAACACTATTATAAATGAAATGTGAAAAGTCCTCATCGATCCGACACCTGGAAAAAAATTTACTCCTGGACACGCACAGTTGACTCACACTTGGCTGAAAATTGATAGGATTATTGGAAACACTATTATAAATGAAATGTGAAAAGCCCTCATCAATCCGATACCTGAAAAAAAAATTACTCGGGGTCAAAGGTCACAAAAACGGGTTTTTCATGATTTTCAGCAAAACGGTAAGTTTTATCATAAAATTAGCTTAGAAAAAATTGTAGATCAAATAATTATCTATAAAAAATGTTTTAATACTTTTTTTCTTAAGAGCCACCGTTTTTGAGATATAACGATTCAAAAAGTTAAGCGTCGAAATAAAAATGAGGGACTGGATTTCTTTATACCTGAAATTCTGATATTTCCAATATTTTATGTGTGTAAGTATGTAACTTATATGTGTAAGTTATGTGTAAGTTACACACTTACACATATAAAATATTATAAATATCAGAATTTCGGGTAAAAAGAAACCCAGTCATTTTTATTTCGAAACTTATCTTTTTGAATCATTATATCTCAAAAACGGTGGCTCTTAGGAAAAAAAGTATTAAGACATTTTTTATAGATAATTACTTGGTCTACAATTTTGTTTGTAATAATTTTATGATAAGACTTACCGTTTTGCTGAAAACTTCCCGTGAAAACTTTGACCCCGAGTAATTTTTTTTTCAGGTGTCGGAACGATGAGGACTTTTCACATTTCATTTATAATAGTGTTTTGAACAATCCTACCAATTTTCAGCCAGGTGGGAGTTATTGTAGCCTTGAAAGTCTAAATTGACTGGGCTATATATATCATTGACTTTTTCATTGACAAAAGACAGCTTAAGAGATATGAAATAGAAATATTAAACGTTTTTGGATTAATATTATTTCTAAGCAGAATCCAAATAAATCACTGAAATCGTATATTTAATATTATATTCACATAACATAACACTGCCTTATGAATATCTGTAGATACAAATAAAATGAGATATAAAAAATCATTCTACTTATTCATGCGAACGACATTATGATATTGATATCGATCTCCTCGACTCGAAATACCAACCGATAACGTGGGATGGTATTTCTATTCATGCGTAAAATTATATCAGCATAGACTTATTATTATTTGTGATGTTTCCAAATTTTTGATCCTGATATTTTTTATGTAAGAACAATTTTGAACAAAAATCACTGTGTTTCATAATAAAACTAGCTAAACTATAGAGAAGATGAGCTATATGTTTATGAAAATAAATGTATGTTTTTATAAATAAACCACTTTAAAATTACTTTGCATTGTTTCAGATGCAAGCCAAAGATGATCTTCCAAAACAAGAAACGGTTAAGAAACAAACAAGTGATACTAAACCGCAGATAGGTGTAAACACCATGATCTAGTTCCCATAGATCATGCAAAGAAAATAATCCTATATGAGTCCTTAACTCTCCCTCCGCAACGTTGCTTCCTTTTTTCACTATATTAAATAGTTAATACGCAAATAAAGTGCCTCTATTTACTTAATAGTTATCAATAGTGCAGACAGACATAAATATTTATTGAAGCAATCATATCAGAACTACTACTTAATAATATCTAGCTGCCTTAAGAATTAAGTGCCAAGAGATAATTTTTATACAATAACGATGTCGCACGGAGCGGTGAAAAGCACAAAGAATGGAAATAGCTCTCAAGCCGTCGAGACTTCAAGGGAGGGCTCGGAGAGCCTGCCGCCCCCCCCAGACGGGGGGTGGGGCTGGATGGTGGTTTTCGCATCCTTTATGATTCATTTAGTCAGTGAGTACATTCATTCTCTTACCCGTTGTTCTAGGTGAACGATAAACGCGAGAACGCGACATAATACGACGTGACGCGAAAATATCAACAGTAGCTGAGTCTACACGTGGCCTACGTTATCGCGTCATACATATAAGTTTGTCAATTTCTATGGAGTCATATCGCGTCGGCCGTCCGCCGTCGCGTCGTGTCACATCGCGTCGCGTCACATTTGTCGCTCACCTAGGACAATGGATCATTCTTTGCCATTGTGAAAGGCTTTAAACATGCTAAGTAATTACAAAGTGTCAGGACGACTCTTATAGGACTTTCAGTCTCAATGCAAATTGCGGGAAAGTAGAAGCAACACCTCTCGGTTTTTTTCTTGAGATACAAGGAAACTAATTACCTGGAAGCAAAAATATGGGAAGGAGTTTTATTTAATATCATGTATACCGAACAAGTCATCATCATCAAAAATTTAAAAAACCCCCGATATTCGCCATTTTGTGGCGGCGGCCATCTTGGATTTGCATAGTGCTATTCTACTAGTCCAGCCCTTTAACTTGATACCCATATTAAGGGAGTTGTGAAAAAATATGTACCTAATCCGTCATTTTGTAGCGGCGGCCATCTTGGATCGATCACACACACACACACATACACACACACACACAAACACGCACGTACACACATACGCACGCACGCATGCACCCACGCACGCACACACCCACGCGCGCGCGCACGCACGCACGCACGCGCGCACACACAGACACACACACACAAAATGTGCGAAAATTCAAATTATGAGATAAATCTATACTAATATAATAAAGCGGAAGAGTTTGTTTGTTTGAACGTGCTAATCTCAGGAACTACTGGACCGATTTCAAAAATTCTTTCACCGTTGGATATGTACGTGATCCCTGAGTGCTATAGGCTATATATTATGTACCACGGGCGAAGCCGGGGCGGACCGCTAGTCATTAATAATACACAAAAACTAATTACCATTTTCGATTAAAGCAAATAAAAACAAGATTTTGCGAAGAGCAGTTCAGTGAAAAAACAGTCTATCAATGAAATTGAAAAAATATAAGACAGTATTTTTTATTTTTTAGCACACGTATTTGAATATAAATCCTCATGGTTTTCAAGATACGAAGCGTGCATTCGTGCTTCTTTTTCATTTTACTTTACATGAATTAGTACATCACATAGTAGCAGGAATTAAATTCGGTAAAATACTTTGGAACAATTCAGAAGCGTCACATCGCTTGGCTTCATCTCTGCCACAATTTGCCTTGAGCCTCATTCCAAATACAAAAGCGATAACGTTTTGGCGCACGTATACGCAAACGACATACACCAACTATTTCACGAAAATACTATGTTTTCTGTGCAATTTATTTACGTCTTGTGATAACTCTGTTTCTGTTTGCTTTTATTAACATTAATGTTCTTCTCGACCTTGTCCGATTGAATTTTTATGCAACATAACTAAGAGTAACTCTACATTTACATACCTACATGCAACTAGCCACTCGTACATATACCTCGTAAAACACTCGTCAAAAATATTGAGTTCCAGTTCCCCGTTGTAATATGAAAGTGCACAGCAATTAGCCAAGTATTGAAACATGTTTGTATCGACTTAGGTATCACAAGTTTCATATGACAAGTCTATAGGCTATGAAGTTTTTAGTTATGCAGCTATTTCCTAAAAGTAGGTACTACTAATCTATACTTCTATACTAATAAATAAAATTGAAGTGTCTGTCTGTAATATCGAAATAACTACCTCATATTAAGCTCATATGGTTATTTGAACGGTACCATAACCGAATCACACGTTTTTAAAATTTTTGTCTGTCTGTCTGTCTGTCTGTCTGTCTGTCTGTCTGTCTGTCTGTTTGAACGGGCTAATCTTCGGAACGGCTGAACTGATTTTGATGGGACTTTCACATACAAGTAGAGAATTAACCAGGGAGTAACATAGGCCACTTTTTAACCGACTTTCAAAAAAGAAGGAGTTGTGTTTTTCTACCTATGTACACCGATATCTCCGAGATTTCTGAACCGATTTGCGTAATTTTTTTTTTAATCGATAGAGAAACATTGCGACACTGTCCTACAAAAAAACATGGATTCCAACTCCTCAATCCTGATGCTGTAGAGGAACTGATCCCCAAAACTAATGGGATTTAGGAACTGTCGGTTATTTAAATTGATATTGGGGGTACCAATTAAAGTCTTTATCGTTGAATGAACTCGAGTAGGTACATATTCAACTCCTCAACCCTGATGCTGTAAGGAATTGCATTCCGAAATCGTGGGGATCCCACGGAATTTTTCCGTTTTTTTTGGTGACGGTTTACTACAGATAGGCTACTTTTTGTTCTGGAAAATCAAAGGTTCCCACGGGATTTTTAAAAACCTAAATCCACACGGGCGAAGCCGTGGGTATCATCTAGTTATAAATATACTTAGTAAAGGGTAGGTATTGGAATAATTTTTCTAAGTTTTACTGCCAGTAAGAAAACTGGGAACATACTTAATATCGTTTCAACATCACTAACTACTAATAAGAACGGTGGATTTTTTCCTATATTAACTACTAGTGTACATAACCAGGAAAATATCTTACCACTAGTAATGTGGAAACGATAGTAATATCACAGGAGTAGATAAGTACAGAGAGGAAGCTTCATACAAACGGCCCGCTACACTCACACAAACACACTCACCAACGGTTCACGGACGCCCGCTCGGTCCCCCAACCGGTCCCCCAACCGGTACAGTTGGGTGACAAACGTGCGCATATGTGTGAGTGTACTTACAGCGGGCCGCCCGCCTGTAGAAGCTTCCCCTCTGTACTTATCTACTCGTGTGGTAATATGTTCCCACTTTTTAACCCCCGACGCAAAAACGACGGGGTGTTATAAGTTTGACGTGTCTGTGTGTGTGTGTGTTTGTGTGTCTGTCTGTTCCCCTGTGGCGCTCAAACGGGTGGACCGATTTGAATGCGGTTTTTTTTGTTCGAAAGGTGATTTAGTCGAGAGTGTTGTTAGCTATGTTTGATGAAAATCGGTCCAAGATGGCCGCCGCTACAAAATGACGGATTACATATTTTTCCACAACTCCCTTAATATGGGTATCAAATGAAAGGGCTTGACTAGCAGAATAGCACTATTGCAAATCCAAGATGGCCGCCGCCACAAAATGGCGTATGTCGGGGGTTTTTTAAATTTTCAATTTACACTTGTCTTACTGGTAAGTAGTTAAACCAGGAAAAACATTCTTACTAAGTAATTAAATAATTTTTGCTGAAATACGGATAAGTTATTGTAAATCCTCGGAAATGGCTTTTCAAAGGCTTCCGTATTACTGTGAGAATGATATGTGACTCTATGAGCGACAAGGCAATATCCTTGTTCGTCAAGTTAATCACACTTCCCTGGGTTAATGAATGTCAGCGAATTGTTAATACAGAAGCGCTGACCTCTTCCCGACCTCGAGCGATATGCCACGCACTTTGCAACCATTGCTATCTGCGAATGCAAATACTTCAATAATATCGGATTCTATGTATAGTATTCTCGATTGTAACATATGGGCAACTACACTCATTATAAAGAAATACATGCAACATTAGTATAAGTTTCAATTTTTGTTAATCATTCAATTATTTCCCTTATCATTTATTTTCTTTTTGTTCTCGATATCTCATTTATCAGAGGCATTAAAAAAAACTCAATCACTTATATAATGCTGCCTGCATAAGTGCAGATATCTACTGGCATATTTGGTATCTGAGAGGAGAGTAGCAATTTACTTATATTGTGAACCTAGATTAAACTAGATCAGAATCAGGCGATCGTTACCATATTTTTCTATAACCTAGTGCAATATATGATATTTAGAGTTGTCCTTTTAGACTAGTAATATTGTCTAGTAGGTAATTTATTCTGTATGTATTTTTGTCACACTTCCGTGTACCTACTCATCTGGTTACACGAAATTATCTCATCCAAACGGAATATGATTAAAACATGAACATTAATTGTACTCTTCTTTCCATCCCGTATTATTTAGTCGACCAAGTAATTTGACTTCAGGGTCCTTAGTCATGTGGTTGTTAAAACAATTTTACTACTTTAACTGGCAGTTCCTGTTGTTAACGAAATATAATATGTTTAATCGGCTGTACACGGCATATTGAGTCTCGCCAAAGTTTAAATTGTAAAATTGTGCAGGCCCGCTCAAATTAGGGTCAGCCCGATGGAATTGTCTGCAGTAGGATCGGTAGATTTGATACTACTTCAGAAAAAATTACAAACATACTAGAGGATGCCCGCGGCTTCGCCCGCGTGAATTTCTGTTTTAAACAAATCCCGAGGGAATCGTGGATTTCCGGTTCCCGTTCCCGCTCCCTTTCCCAACCTTTATACCTACTATCAAGGAAGTTCGCTATAGTAATCTACCTATAGCTGTAGTTATAAATTTCGGGTTTTTCAAAATCCCGTGGATTTTTCCAGGATAAAAGTAGCCTATGTTTTAAGTCAGGGCATAATCTATCTCCATTCAAAATTTCAGTCAAATTGGTTCAGTAGTTGTGGCGTGATTGAGTAACAAACATCCAAACATCCACACTTTCACATTCATAATATTAGTAGGATTATTACAAACAAAAAAAAATAATTCTTTCGAATAATGAAAAAGTAGCGCAGAAAAAAAGCTCTAACTAGCATTTGCGCTGTTTTCCAAAAACTCAAAACTATATGTATAGTTACAATAATCTTGGGCAAATAATAAAATAATGTTAATTGCGGAAATCATTTGTTGTCTTGCTAATTCACTCGTAATGACTTTCAGGAAAGGAAATGGGGCGCAAATTACTTCGTCAACATCACGTAGGACCGAAAACACATAAAGGAAAGCTTAAGCCACGTTTCCTGCGTGTGTTTTGCTCTACACACTAACACAAAAAATCTACCAAAACATTTTAACACATATTTGAGTTTTTTAGTTAGTTTTTCTAGATATTTTTGTTTTCTAACATTATTATCATCATCATTATGAACCCGTTACCGGCCCACTACAGGGCACGGGTCTCCTTTCAGAATGAGAAGGGTTTAGGCCGTAGTTCACTACGCTGGCCTAGTGCGGATTAGTAGGTAAATTTCACACACCTTTGAGAACTTTATGGGGAACTCTCGGGCATTCTCGGGCAGGTTTCCCTGCACTTCACAATGCACGATTGCAAAGTGAATTTGTAATCGTGCATTGAGAAGTTTACATCTCCTGAGGATGCTCCGGTCTCGGAGTGAAACTATCGTCGAGTTTGTTTTGGCTGGATTAGTGTGGTGTTGAATAGTGTTGTACCTACCCTACAAATTTTTCTATTTTAGCCGATTACAGGAAAATAGTTTTGTTTTTCATTGGAAACCTTTGGGGTTTACCTTTCACCTAAAACAGCACAGACAAAACCAATATTCATATTTTGAACAACATAAATTATTTGCATGTTTATGGAAAGTTAGCAATATTATGTCTAGACTAGACGTAGATAAACTTGAAATGAAAATTTTAAGCAGGTAGGTACATAATAGGTATCATATTCATATTATAGTTTTATTCGTGTACTTACCTAATATGTTAATTATTATTATTATTAAGTATTCTCCCTAGCAATAGGCATTTAGATAATAGGTAGGTACGGGGTGTAGGTAATATATCTAGGTTTACCCGGTTCCAGAATGTTTTAAACCCTGTTTGTATAAATATGGTATGTTTGCGCTAAGTTTAGACGTGTTTATTTTGCGGCCTCTATTTAATTACGCTTTGTTATTGTAAAATTCCTATAATTCATTGCCGCAGGAGTCTTGACTTCTAGTTCTTACGTCAATGTGACATTTAATTATTTAGATTAAAATTTTCACAAGGTCGGGGTTGTCAGAACAACAAATGTCGCTCAGTTATAGTCTGATTTTTAATTCGGTGGAATTCTGACAGTTGTCATTCAGAGTATACATAAAACTGACCGACGGATTTTTGGCTCGACCTGGGAATCCAACCCGGGACGTCGCGATCCGCAGTCGAACATGCTAACAGCTAGACCAACGAGGCAGAAAAGTTTTTAGCAGGTTATTAAGTCTTAATCTATACTATACTAGCGGCACGCTATGATGGCCGGTTTGACACATTACAATAGTGATGTGGAATGTCAATTTATTCTCGAACAAAAAACAATTAAGTTTTGTTTTTGTACCTGATTAAATAGGTTTAATAAAACAAAAATGTATATGTTTATTTAATTTATTTGAACGAACTGAATATTTGAACGAAAATGAATATACATACTTTATATGCACACAAGAAACATATGAATACAAAAGATACCAAAAAAGGTGCCACAAAAGGCCATAATTAATCAGATTCGTCCATACTACTATTTTCACTGTCGTCACTGCTATCATCACATACATTAATAATTATATGTTCGTTTTCTATAATATTATCTATTTTCACATCTCTTTCATAATCTTCCCTTATTAATTTAACAGTTCTATTCACAACCTTTTCCCAGTCTCCTTTAGTCACATGTTCACAAGCTTCTTCTAATAATTTTAGCATTTTTTTTGTGGTAAATGGGGGTTCTGTATTGTGTCTTGCAGCATATCCCTTAATTTGAGCCCACACCAACTCAATCGCATTATACTCACAATGGTAAGGCGGTAACCGTATAACTCTGTGCCCATGTTCTAATGCTATTTCGTCAATGACGTATCGGATCTTGGTTGGTTTGTTTTCTTTTAAAAGACGTACTAATTCCGCTTTTAACATATTCATGTTTGCATCTACGCCATTTTTACGAAGCCATGCGACGATATCAGCTTTCTTTTGGGATTGGGCAGGTGGCTTGTCAATTTGCATCGAGTGGTATGGGGCGTTGTCCATAATTATAATAGATGGTTCAGGGAGGCTACACAACATTGAGGTAAACCATTCAGTAAACTTTTCTCCATTCATGTCTTCATGATAGTCTCCAGTGGTTTTTGACGCAAAAGCCATGAGAGAACCTTCGACAAACCCGTTGATGGTTCCGGCGTGACAAATTATAAGTCGCGATCCTTTTCCTACAGGAACTTTGGAAGTAGATGCTGCTGTGTCATCGTTCCAAGAACGGCCTACAGTATGGTTAGCATTAAGCCATGTTTCATCCAAGAACACAACATTTTGCCAATTTTTGATTTCTTTCACTTGCCGTAAAAAAGTATACCTTGCCATCGCTATATCAAATCTTTCCATCAATATTTTGCGTTTGTTACATTTTTTGTATCGAAATCCAATGGTCTTCAAAATCTTCGTTAAAGAACTTTCCCCACCGAAGAATAATCCAGCTTCCTTCAGTGAATGCACCAACTTTTTTCTTGTTGGATACTCCTTCTGTAAATAGTAGCCGTAAACATGTCTTCGGATAGCATCGGCATCAAAGCTATCGATGCCTACGACTGGTTTTGCTCGTTTTCTCTTTTTTGGTGTGTGAAGTTTATTTTCTTCTGTGCCAGTCTCGCCATATTTTTTTTTAGTTATCCGTCTAACAGTTCGTTGTCCAATATTAAGCGCATCAGCTACGCGTTCAACCACTGACGTTATAGGTAAAATTGGCCCTCCATTTTGAGCTTCACGATCGAAATAGTTACGAAGGCGTATTACGAACTCACGTGTCTGACTATTTAGAACAGTTCTCTGCGTACGTTCGGTCATATCGACGAAATCCACAACAAAGGGCTTGAACAGAGTCCAAATTAACGAGCAAGGGTCAACAGTAATGCAGTATCAATATTTGAAATCCAAAGCCAGGTCAAAACTATATCACAATCGCATTGCACTGACAGTTTATACTTTTCGAAGCAACGTCAATTCGAAACTGCTTTGTTTTGCATTGAGCATTGACGCGAGTTTGCCGGAGGTAGTAGTTGTGCTAGCCAGCGATCCTATGTGACGATCGTATTAGATTCCATTTTTAAAAATTTATTGATATTTTTTTGCGATTTCAGAGGTTTGTCCACATAGTGAAAATTGTTCATATTCACAAGTACATTCACCCCTTAAATGGTGCAAACTGATTTTTCTACACTTGTATACATTTAAGAAATCAATTTAATAAATAAATTTTGAGTCCTAAACCTAAAACTACATTCGATAAAATTTATGAATCTCTGCACATCACTATCGTCAATAAAGTAATACAATTATTTCCTTCAAAGTCGTTATCAATTAATACGGAACTTCATGAGAAACTACATTCGATAAAATTTATGAATCTCTGCACATCACTATCGTCAATAAAGTAATACAATTATTTCCTTCAAAGTCGTTATCAATTAATACGGAACTTCATGAGCGGACAAACGTCAAACCGGCCATCATAGCGTGCCGCTAGAGTAATCTATAGTAATATAATAAAGCGGAACAGTTTGTTTGTTTGTTTGTTTGAACGCGATAATCTCTGGAAGTACCTGCCGGATTTGAAAAATTCTTTTTGCATTTGGTAGTCCAATTTTTGGGGAAGGTTATAGGCTATTTAGTATCCCTAAATTCCTCCCCTAAGGGGGTAAAATGGGGGTAGAAAGTTTGTATGATAGTCCTATGTTTTTAAAGCTACAGACCTGAAAATAGGCATTTAGATTATAATTTTTAAATAATAAGAACTTGTATATATTATTCTGAAAAATCTTCCAATGGTTCAATGTTTTTGAAGTTACAGATACGAAAATCATTCTTTTAGTTGAAAACCTGGAGAGTGACAGATTCCTATTTTATCCCGGGAAAACAAAGGATTCCCGTGGAAATTTTGAAAAATCTATTACCGCGGACGAAGTCGCGGGCAACAGCTAGTAATATAATAAAGCGGAAGAGTTTGTTTGTTTGAACGCGCTAATCTCAGGAACTACTGGACCGATTTCAAAAATTCTTTCACCGTTGGATATGTACGTGATCCCTGAGTGCTATAGGTTATATATTATGTACCACGGGCGAAGCCGGGACGGACCGCTAGTCAAATATATTTCTACATAGGTTAACCGTCGATGCCGTAATTTAGGACATAATATTAAACCGCCTAGGTATAAAAACTTTGAGGAGTTAAAATTTCCACTTACAAGCAACGTGGGTAAGCTTAGATAAATGTTACAAAGATGTTATCTCGTGAAAATTAACATATTATTATTAAATTAACATAATATCCATGACATAAATATTATGCGCCTTCCGTGTTTTTCCGTGTTCATCAATCAAAACACGGAGTAGGTATTAAAGTTTCTAAACAAAAAAATTATTGAATGTAAAGTCGGATTACGGACGCGATATCTTATATATAAGTATTAAACTTATATTTTATATACAAAATAATAAAAAATACAATATAATACTACAGCGTACTTATTCTTTAAAGGTGTCAACTGTCAACATTATTTGTATACCAGCGATAATTATGCCTCCGAAGTAATGAATAAATACGATAAGAAATTCGGAGCAAATAATTTCATTATTTAATTGTGATAGCAAAATATACATCTGCAACAGTTATTTGTACCTACTGTTCTGAATAATATCTACTTATCATTTATACATACCTAAAGTATTTTAATCATTAGAAGCAGGAAGCTAATGACCTAAATGGTTACTGGCTACAGAGCATTGCGCATTACTCACAATTAAGAAAAGCACCAGAAGCGGTATTTTCGCTAAACGACCTTTAAACTTCTCTTCGAGAATGGCGGCACACGATGATGATAAAAGAGTTTAAATACAAATCCCAGTCAGGCAATTCCGACTTTCTTAAGAAACTTTGCTAGGTGAAATTCTGCTATGAAATTCTGTTTAGTCGCATTGGTTTAAATATTGCCGTCGGAAAATCATGGAAAAAATAGTGATTAAAACTGTAAAAAAACAATAGGATTAACATGATCCAGTCGTTTAGTTTAATCAAGGCTTTATTCATTTGAAAATGCCCATTTCACATACGCTGCATGCCTGACCTGTTAAACGCAAAGCTAAGCTCCCTGCACCCTCTATGTCGATTCATCAAAAAAAAAAACTAAATTCGATTCGAATCGAACATATTATTTCAATCGATTTCTGATCACATTGAGCGTTGCAAGATCGATTGATTGTCTATTAATCGATGGTCAAGCGTCGCGTCGCATAATATAATGATTAAGGGCCCCGTATGGGTTCGCAACTAGTCGGATATAGGTACCTATTTGTACATTCACGTGAGTCCAGTCGTTGTGTTATGTAGGTACTTATCTATCGATCTATTAATTAATCTATCTATAACTAGTGGACCCGGCAGACTTCGTCCTGCCCGGTGACATACCGACATCGGTGCCACAAGGGTGCCACCTAATGAAACCCGGTAGGTTACCTGTACCTACCCGGTAATACCCACCCAGGATTGAAATATATACAAATAAAATTTCATCCAAATCGGTCCAGCCGTTTAGGAGGAGTTAGGTGACAAACGCACGTACGGAAGAATTATATGGGTACGGGTGAGAGAGTTTACCGTATCCACGCGACGGGATGTTTGACAGCTATGAAACCCGTGAACATTTTGTATGGGAAAATGTTTTTTCTTTTATTTTATGTTTTCGTCAATTTTCCAATGTTTTTAATAGTTATTCTGCTATTCGGGACGGAGACAAATACAACAAATCAATATCCATGAAAATCGCTCTAACCGTTCTCGAGTTATAAGTGTTCGAACTAACACGACTTTGTTTTTATATATATAGATGGGCGATGATAGCTGTAGCTTGTCCTGACTGACTGACTGACTGACTGATCATCAACGCACAGCCTAAGCCACTGAAGCTAGAAACTTGAAATTTTCACAGTAGGTAGCTTCCTTTTATGACGTAAGTACCTACGCGCACACTAAGAAAGAATTATTGCAAATTCCACCATTAAGAACCAGAGGGTTAAATGGGGAATTAAAGTTTATATGAAAGTCCGTCATTTTTCAAGTTATATCCATGAAAATTGTTATTTGGGCTTTGGATAAAAGATAAAGAATATAGGTATATATATTTCAAGATTTTTTGAAATTCTTCCCTCAAGTGGGTAAAATATGGGATGAACGTCTGTATGAAAGTCCGTCATTTTTAAAGTTATATCAATGAAAATCGGTATTTGTGGAAATTCCACACCCAAGTGGGTAAAATAGGGGATGAGATTTGTATGTATCCACGCGGGCAAAGTCGCAACCATCAGCTAGTTTATTATAGATGCGTTGCTAGATAGTGCAGTGGACTTGTTGTTACCCGTTGTCCTGTAGGTGAAAGACAAAAGCGAGAAAGCGACATATTACGATGCGACGTGAAAATATCAAACAGTAACTGAGCCTTCACGTGGCCAACGTTGTCGCGTAGATAAGTTTGTCAATTTCTATGGAGTCGTGTCGCGTAGCGTCGTGTCGCATCGCATCGCATCGCGCCGCATTAGTTGTTCACCTAGGACAACGGGTAACACTAATTCGCGTCGGATTCAGACTCGATTCAATGTGTATTTAACCCTGAGCAACCAATTAGTCGATCTCAGATCGCATGCCTACATCCTATTTGGAGATCTTATGCTCAAGTGTGTGATCTGATAGCATCGCTTCCTGTTTCTCTGTGAAGTTACGGCGAAAATCGGATTAGTGACAATGCGATAAGTCTAGTCTTCCTCAATTTACGGCTCATAAATGCGCTTCGCAATTTGCTGTAGTTGTTATGAGCTTTATGCCTGAGCACACTATAAAGTCTAAAGCAAAGCAAGCAGTGCAACCACGAGGTGTCCTACGCCTCCTAGAAGGTACACAGACAAACACTTTAATTTATTTATTTAGGTTTATACTTACATTCTGGTAAACACTGTAAATGTTCTTATCAATTTTTCACTGAAAATATTTAATTTTCCCAAGCAAAGAAAAACTAATCCACTTAGAATATTAATCTTATCTGCATCACATTTTATTCAACACTTGACATCGATCTTTATTTTGCCGAATTTCCACAGAGTTAGTCTACATTTAAGATAACGAGCCAAACCTTTGTGCGTATCTTATTTTTTATGTTGCAATATATATGTATGTACCTACTTTATTGCACTTTGCAGTAGCATTAGCTACTGATAGCAGTTTATACCTACAGGCTATTATTTTGAGAGCAATCCCAGTGAGATCAAAACTATAAGAGATAGAAGAATTTAGTCTGAGTAACCACGGCGTCAAAACCATTATGAAATCGATTAGCACAGTGATTGAACTAATAGTTCATGCGCTAGTTTACCTCTAGATATTACTAAACTCAGACCACGATAATGTAGAATGGTAAAAATCCAAGAACTTAGGTTACCTGTAAGTACCTATATTTCAAAACGAAAACTCAAATATAGTCTCACTCTCAAGCTCTTTATTTCTCGTTTGGCTACTAACCGAAAAAGGAAATCTTTTAAAAATTTACTAGCGTTAGGCAACTGTTTCTGGCGAACATCCATGATCGCGAATTGATTGAATAGGAGTGTGTTCTGTGTTTTATAATTATTATTGTGCAAGTGGAAGACGGCGGGGTATCTACTCATAATTTGGCACCAAAGTGTTTCTTTCTTCTTTCTTTCAGTAAACATTTTTTGTGCATTAACACCCTACTTACGTCTTGAGATGTATGACCTGTTGTGATATTAACTAGTCACATTTTTTTGTAAAACAAAAACTTTACATTATTTTAGTATTAATCTCAAAATCGTTGCAGAAAACCTACCAAAACGAGGTACCTACCTAGGCATCGTCTAAAAGTGCGCTTACTTTGATTTTGTACTCCTCGACCGATTTTTTTCTCTTATATTGCACACCAATAAATCATTTTTATGCATATACTTACCTATAGAAATGAATTTCAGTACCCATCTACAAAATATCCGCAAACAATGGAGTTTAATATCTAGTCCAATGTGATAAATACGGAAATATCCAGAAAATTGTTGCTACTACACGTGTGCCCATCTGCTCGTCGTATGTTATCTCGAAATACATTTTACGTACACGGTGGACACACGTGCTTTGTCATTCTATTGCTATTTTAATTTGACAAAACAAAAATCAAACACAATAAAAATTTTAATTAAAAAAATATTAATTAAAAAATATTTCAATATTTTTTTAGACTAGAGAATGCCCACGACTTCGTCCGCGTGGATGTAGGTTTTTAAAAATCCCGCGGGAACTTTTTGTTTTTCCTAAGCTCCTTTGAGCTCATACTGTTAAAAGTCGTGCATTAAAATGGAACAACAGTGATAAGTACTTACTAATTTTTTTAATAGCTCTTTCACATCACTAAGGTTTTCCAAATGAAAGTCCCATCAAAGTCGGTCCAGCATTTCGGAGGCAGACAAACACAAAATTTTAATGTACCCCAGATGATGTCCGGAAGTTCAAAGGTTCCTGTACAATCCGGGTTCCAAGTTATATGGAATACTGAAGGTTGTGATGGCTGTATTTTCTGAAATACATAACCGATGACCTTGAAATATTTACGCAACAATCTTTAAAGTATTTCCTTTGTAACAAAAAGGATTAATGAAATCGGACCACGCGTTAATGAATTACAGCTAAGTACACATTTTGACTTTCATCCCCTCTCCAAAGGGAACCGTGCTGAATATCGGGATAAAAAGTATCCTATATGTTACTCCGTAGTATGAACTTAAATCGTGTTAAGTTTCATTTTAATCCATTCAGTAGTTTTTGCGTGATGCGCACAAACAAACAGACAAAAAATTCAAAAATAGCTTTTTTACGTTCCATTTCTTATCCCAAACATCCCCCAGTTATTATTTTCCCCCAGTTATTATTTTATTATATGTATAGATAGATAGAAGATGTATAGAAAACAGATACAAATAATTTGTACTAATTACCTATGTGCCTAGTACCTACTAGTATCTAGATACAAAAAAAAATTAGGTATTTTCTAGTTTGTAGCTACTTTACTAAAATATTATACTTAGAATAACATACCACCATTTGCAAAACTCTAATTACGAATTTACGAGTACCTACTGCATTCGACAGAACTGTAAAACGTATTCACATTTTATTAAGCACTAGCTGACCCCCGCAACTTCGTTCGCGTAGATATAGGTTTTTATATAGGATCGGATCGGATCCCATAATTCTTTTATGTACCTAAACTAAATGTAGCCTAAGTTACTCCTTATAACATTGAAAGTTCCATTAAAATTGATCCAGCCGTTTCGGAGATTAGCTAGAACAAATAGACAGACCGACAAACATAAATTTAAACGCGCACCAGTTTAAAATAAGCCGTACGTTCAAAGATCCGGGTCCCCAGTTATTTCAACCCAATACTGAGGGTTGTAATTTCTAAACTAAAAAACCTAAATGACCTTGAAATATTTACGGGAAAATATATAAAGTACTACCTTTCTAACAAAAAAAGAATGAGTGAAATCGAACAACGCGTTAATGAATTACAGCTTTTAACTTTCATCCCCTCTCCCAAGAGAACCGTGCTGAATTTCGGGATAAAAAGTTTCCTATGTCCTACCTCGGAGTATAAACTCAAATCGTACCAAGTTTCATTCGAATCCATTCAGTAGTTTCGGCGTGATGCGCGGCCAAGATACAGACAGACAGACAGACAGACAGACAGACAGACAAAAATGAAAAAAATTGCAGTTTTGGCTTCAGTATCGATTATAGAGTGCCCTCCAATAAAAATTTTCAAAATATCTTCAACTAGCTTCTGCCCGCGGCTTCGCCCGCGTGAATTTCGGTTTTGAACAAATCCCGAGGGAATCGTGGAGTTCCGGTTCCCGTTCCCGCTCCCTTTTCCTACCTTTATACTTAAAATATCAAGCAAGGTCGCTATAGTAAATAGTAATCTACCTATAGCTGTAGATATAGATTTCGGGTTTTTCGAAATCCCGTGGGAACTGTGCATTTTTCCAGGATAAAAAGTAGCCTATGTGTTGCCAATGCATGCTACACAGCAAAGTATTGGAATAATGGGTTATGTGAGCGTGATTTACCTAAGAACAGTCAGCGCCCTCTGTGGCGTTTTGGAGGTCTATATCTATTTTAGTTAGGTTACAGGAATACTTTTCCGGGATAAAAAGTTACTTTATGTGTTAAATCAGGGCATAAGCTATCTCCATTCAAAATTTCAGCCAAATCGGTTCAGTAGTTGCGGCGGAGAAGAGGAACAAACATACACACAAACTTAATAACTTAATAACGCCTTTATAACATTAGTGTGATTGTTATTTTCCTCGCTAGAGAGCTCCGATAGCATACGCGTCCGATCGCTGCTAAATTCAAAATGCTATATGGGGAGAACTTTACGCACCGCCCCGGCCGGCTGGCTGGAACCGCGCGCCGCGCGTAAAGGCTATGTCCCGCAATTTTTAAATCTGTAATATCTTCGAAAATATTCATTTAAATCATATGCTGTAAAGGGCCATATAGATCTATAATAAATCAACAATGTACTTAAGGTATTTAATTAGATAAGGATTAATGCTGTATTGGTTAAAATCGCTTCTAAAATTAGCCATTATTTGTCGTAAAAAAGTAAATGACAAAAAAAGTTATTGTGGGATATCCATAAGAGATAGACATATACCATCGCGGAGTTTTCTATAGACCTTTTCAATGTGTACAATACTTAGTACATTATATTGATAAATCTCGTAGGGTTCAGCCTGCGTTTGCAATGTAAGCGGAAAAAATGTAATTATTTACGACATCACATTAGAAACCTCAAAAATAACAGTATTTCTCCACAATTTAATGGATGTTATTATACATATAAACCTTCCTCTTGAATCACTCTATCTATTAAAAAAAACCGCATCAAAATCCGTTGCGTAGTTTTAAAGATTTAAGCGTACAAAGGGATATAGGGACATAGGGACAGAGAAAACGACTTTGTTTTATACTATGTAGTGATGTACAGAATTGGATCTGTTAAGGTGCGTCCAGACTTGAACATTTCACCGAACCGAACAGCGAACATTTCGGCGAACTTGTTACGCTCAATGTGGACGGCGCGCTTGGAGCGCTTGAGATGGGTTACTGCGTAACAGTTCGGCGAAAGTTTCGCCGAAATGTTCAAGTCTGGACGCAGCTTTAGGTGCGTCCAGACTTGTTACTGTGTGTGTAGTGGGGTTACTGCGTAACAGTTCGGCGAAAGTTTCGCCGAAATGTTCAAGTCTGGACGCACCTTTAGGTGCGTCCAGACTTGTTACTGTGTGTGTAGTGGGGTTACTGCGTAACAGTTCGGCGAAACTTTCGCCGAACTGTTACGCAGTAACCCATCTCAAGCGCTCCAAGCGCGCCGTCCACATTGAGCGTAACAAGTTCGCCGAAATGTTCGCTGTTCGGTTCGGTGAAATGTTCAAGTCTGGACGCACCTTTAACAGTTTTATTATATTATAGATAACAAGGGACATATTGTGATTACAATACCTATATAAATATAAAACAAAGTCGTGTTGTTCAAACACTTATAACTCGAGAACGGCTGGACCAATTTTCATGGTTTTTGATTTGTTGTATTTGTCTCCATCCAGAATAGCATAATAAATATTAAAAATATTAGAAAATTGACGAAGAAATACAATAAAAGAAAAAACATTTTCCCATACAAAATGTTCACGGGTTTCGTAATTGTCAAACATTCCGTCGCGTGGATACGGTAAACTCTCTCACCCGTACCTATCCATAATCCATATTATAATTCTTTCGTACGTGCGTTTGTCACCTAACTCCTCCTAAACGGCTGGACCGATTTGGATGTTTGTTTGTATATTTCAATCCTAGGTGGGTATTACCGGGTAGGTACAGGTAAGCTACTGGGTCTCAGTAGGTGGCTCCGATGTCGGTATGTCACCGGGCAGGACGAAGTCTGCCGGATCCACTAGTTGTAATATAATACCTACCTCTTGAATACTTATAATTAAGGTCAGATGCTCCAATTTATAGATTTGTAATGAACTCATCAATCTTCATAAGCCGATAAAACCAAAGTGTTTGCAAATTAGGTATATCGAGTTTTGTAAATAAACTGTGGCGTTGGTTTATCACTAGCTGTTATCCACAATGTATGTGGGCGGACGTAACTTCACGTGCGTAAATGTGTATTTCTGATAAAAAAAAATAGAAACAAGATAATAACTAGCCAAAGCCCGCGATTTCGTGCTCGACTGCCCAACTTCGAAATACAAGCGAAATCAGTTCAGCAATACGTCTATATCGCACGTCTTTTGCCGTTAGGGTGGTAACTAACCACGGTTGAACCCTCCCCCACGCCAGATCAGAGACAATTTCGAAATTATAAATTCCCGAATAGCTCCTGCCGGGAATCGAACTCTGGACTTCCCGCTTATAAGATCGCACTCACCACTAACGGGTTTTCGACGCAATAATTTGAAGAAAAAATAATCAAACAGATTAAAGCTTTTAATCTAATTCACGCATTCCATTGTAGTTACCTAAGTAGGTACTAATAGTTAATGAGTTTATCAATTAGGTATTAGAAGTTGGAACTGGTGACGATACAATTTAAATCGACCAGTCACTTAACCCGGATAATTATGGAATTGGCACAAATTCAGTGGCTGAGTTCCTCTATTAACCGGATCAAAGCCCTATCCCAGCGCGAATAATTCAATGATGGAGTTTATCCTGACATGGACAATTGACATTATCTACTTCATCTACTACTACTACGAATATAATCTGCCTTTCATTTTTGCTTTTTTTTTACAAGAATAAATACAATTTTTGAACCTCAATGGTTGTACCACATATTATGTAACCATACATAAGTTTTAGTAAATGTTCTGAAATGAATCTGTATGTTTACCTAATAGTCACGAATATGTATATTAATTTTATTTTCCTTGCGATTTAAGCTAAAAATTTCAACAAGCATTCATAAAGCATTATAATATTTGTCTTCTTAGAGTGACATGCCGTCAACAAAATCATTAAGGCCGTATCAGTTTTTTGTCTTAAATATTTAGGAAACTAGATTAAGTGCCTGTTTCACCACCTTCCGATATGTAAGGTGCGTTGGGGTAATTCCGGGCGGATTTTCGACTAGTTGGAAGAGTGTTGCAAAAAAATTTTTTTCTCGACATCCATATATCTTAAATTAATCAAATATATCTTAAACGGTTAATGGTTAAACGTAGTTTAGCTCTGAAAATAGTATGTTTGTATAAACTCAATAGTTTTTGTGTTTTACGTACGCAAAAACAAGACAAACTTTTTTATGAGCATGATTAAGAATTGGCCACCGAGGGGTATGACCGGACATAAATTTAAAGTCACTTCTAGTGCTTGGAGAACAAGGTCTTAAAAAGGAATACATTTGGTGTTTCCTATTCTAAAACATATTTGAATATTAATTACAAATTACTAGAAACAAAAATGTTCCAATGGATTCTTTCATTTTTGGTTTTTTTGCATCCGAACTTACCCCTGATGTTTAAAAATTGTGATTTTGTGGTTCTCAAACTTTGGCATACCACAAAGGCAGTAAAATGGTAAAGATCGGATGCATTTGATTTTTTACTAAGAAAGACTATTCAAATAATGAGGTGCAGAAGATGAAGCACGGTGTAGTGAGTACTTAATTGTTAAATTGAATTGTGTATACAAATTTGTGTATTTACACTTGTAAATAGCAGGCTCGTGTCTTGTTATAAACAGGAAGGGAATAGGCATAAAAGAATCGTTTGTAATCGGAATAAAGGTATAGAATTGGATGAAGTGAAGCAAATGTGACTGAGTGGACCAGGATATCTGACATTGGAAAAGGAAACTGACTTGCTACTTAATACGTAAGATCCGTGATTTGCCTTTGGATAAAACTACAGATAACTATCAAAACCAAGAAATGATAAGCAATGTAAAATTCTAATTTTTTTTATTAATGGTAAGTACCTTTTAGCCTAGTTGATGCTTAGTAACCAACTTACAATAAACTTTTTAAAAATGATCACTTAATGTATCATTTTATTAACGAACTATGAAAAGTATTTGGTACCAGATTGAGCTATTATAGTTAAGACGAAAAATTTGTGTTTTAACTGTAATAGCTTTAGAATCGTACTATTATCCGATTACTTAACCTTACTGTTAATCCGTTTTGGAATAATAATAATACTCAGTAAAAGAAATAGTGAAAGAAACCACGTGCGGCAGAAACATAACTTACAAAAGTTTGACAATCACTGCCGGAAAATTGTCGGAAAATTTTCATCCGA
Source organism: Melanargia galathea (assembly GCA_920104075.1). Classification (NCBI taxonomy): domain Eukaryota; kingdom Metazoa; phylum Arthropoda; class Insecta; order Lepidoptera; family Nymphalidae; genus Melanargia; species Melanargia galathea. The sequence continues at coordinate 19,120,295 of OV049862.1, forward strand.
TCTTCACTTGCGAGGGGGTACACCGGATCTTGGCCTATATCAATGATAGCTCTATTTGGATCAGATTAATCTCTTTATCGCATCGTAAAACTAATTATTCAGGCAAAATAATTACAAAAAAAGCTATATCCTCGCTAAAAAATACAGATAAAAATGAAAGTTGAAGACCGGATAGACGAAAAAAATACGAAAATTACCTTGTTTTGTTTAATGGCGCATAGCACACGTTTGACTTGGCGGAGCGACTTGCGGGAACCGCGAGCTGGGGCGCAATTAAATGGCCTAATGCATAATATTACCAGCATTTAAAAATGTGCCGTAATTCGTCCAAAATTTGAGTCATACGGTCTTATCCCACCTCCGATCTTACCCTAACGCACCTTATTAGATAGCTATCTACAACTTTTGTCTTTGTCACTTGACATAAAGTAAGAAAGTGACAAAACTTACGTTTAGGCTATCCAACACTTATCAGAAGGTGGTGAAACAGGCCGGCCCCACTTGGACCAAACTGCTTCTATAATGCTGTCACTTTCCGACAATTTTATTCCAGGGTAGACAAGAAAAGTACACAAATAGAAAATTTAACTGAAACACATTTAACGTGTTGGTGCAAGGACGAATGGAGGAATTGAACTTAGATCAAGTTCAATTCCTCCATTCGTCATTTTGCAAGAGAGCAACTTTCCAGACTAATTGTTTCTGTCTGCTTGCTGACTTTCATTGCATCCTGGCAGACTACGATACCAAGATGTTACCGCTCCGGTTAATGGGCGATGTCAATTTAACTGAATTGGGGTACCTATACCCGAATTACTAATTCCGCGGAATTCTGACGTTTCGTAATGTTACCAGAGATAAAACAATTCCCACAAAAAAGATAAAAAATTCAAAACTTATGTAAATAAAAATCAACTGTCGCATGTATAGATCGACCAGAATCTCATGAAAAATAGGGAAATTACAATTTTGTAGTAAGCAACACTACAGCTGCCCTAGCGATAAACAAAGTAACTGACATTTTTTGTGAAATTGACTTTTTTGCATTAACAAAAGTTTTATGTCTAGTAGTTTTTTACCACAGTTTAATATTTCAAATAACTTGAACCGTTTACTGAAATTTGAATTGCCCAAACAAAGTAACTGCACTCACTAACCCGGAATATAAATGCAAAACCAAGTAAACAACAAGCACAACACAAAAACAAAGTAATTGGATGTTGATTACCTTGTTTTTGTATTTAAAATGCAGTTGCTTGATTTTCCTTTCGTGAAACGATCCCAGGTAAGGTGTTCTGAATGTGATTACTTTGTTTATCACTAGGGCAGCCGAGTTAACCTAGTGTTGCTTACTACAAAATTTAATTTCCCTAGTTTTCATGATATTCTGGTCGACCTATACAATAATTATTCAAAACTCGATTCGCGTAGGTACCTACTCTGCCAACAGTTTTTGTCAACGATACCGACGTCTGTCTAGAGCTGACGTCATGAAAATGGCGGCCAGGCTCAAAACTTTGTAGGGCTTTTATTATTTTGTGTCCAGTACTATAGATCGACCACAATCTCATGAAAAATAGGGAAATGAAATTCCAAGGTTAGCAACACTACGGCTGCCCTAGCGATAAACAAAGTAACTGACATTTTTTGTGAAATTGACTTTTTGCATTAACAAAAGTTTTATGTATAAGTTAACTGAAATTTAAATTGCCCAAACAAAGTAACTGCACTCACTAACCCGGAATATAAATGCAAAAACCAAGTAAACAACAAGCACAACACAAAAACAAAGTAATTGGATGTTGATTACTTTGTTTTTGTATTTAAAATGCAGTTGCTTGATTTTTCGTTTCGTGAAACGATCCCAGGTAAGGTGTTCTAAATGTAATTACTTTGTTTATCACTAGGGCAGCCGAGTTAACCTAGTGTTGCTTACTACAAAATTTAATTTCCCTATTTTTCATGAGATTCTGGTCGATCTATAGATATGACAAATGCCTAAAAGACACTTGGTGATAATGTCATTCGACTTACATTTTTGAATAATTTTTTTCAATGTGCTTATTTTGTTTTCTATTGCTGTTAGTGTGCACTTTCTAGTTTCCACTCTTAGCGATTTCTATTTTAGGGCGAAACGAGTAATATTATTACGCGGCATATGGCTTTTTATGATGACAGGGAATTAAAGTAGTTTGGGGTAAAATCGTACTTCGTAGATGTTAACCCTGTTCTCCATACAAATACCTCATCTGTAAATGACAATGACAGCTGTCAGAATTCCGCGGAATTAGTAATACGGGTATGAACGTAATAAACACTGACAGTACGTCAAAATAAGGGCGAATAGAGTAGAGTCACTTTTACGCGCTAGACCAGTAGTTCCCAAAGTGGTCCAAGTAGACCCCCAAGGGTCCACGGGAGACTCGACGGGGGTCTACGTTGGCGTGACAAGAAAATGGGGGTTCACAAGTCGTAAGCGGGGGTCCACGAAAATTTATCTGGTTTCGATAGTGAAGAACTAAAATAATGGCTTGACTTCAACGAACAATGTAGGCAGATAATATTTTAAGAAGCGCAGCGAATGTTACTTGTAAAAACTTGCATATTCCATATTCAGTACTTAACTTTACAGAACTTTACTTTGTTGACATCCAACACTCACTCACAGGACAATCAATAATCAATTCTCACTTTTTTATCGAAAACTATTATTTATTATTCGTAGTTGAAAATTTGTTCTTACCGATCTTCACATTTTTTGTCGAGTTTTGGGAATATGGTAGAAATGTATGTAGCTGCAGGGGGTCCACCGGAACTAGCAAAATTTTGAAAGTGGTCTATGAGAAAAAAAAGTTTGGGAACCTCTGCGCTAGACGTATGTATGTACGTGAGGAATATTTTTGCTAAGTCTATTAAAACACCTGCAACTTTTAATCCTGAAAATGCATTATGCAAGTCACGCCAGCCGAACATCGTGTGCGTCGTGACTCATGTTTCAGTATTGAAAAATTAGTTGCGTGTCACTTGTGCTCTCCTTGCGGCTCTTGCGGCTGTAGCATCTCCAGCGCATATTATTTTGCGGATCTTTTCTTGATTTGTTATATTCTTACTATGCATATTCTTTCATTCAAACTTACTTAGATTTTACATAGGCTGGTATTATGTTTTTCAGTCCGATTAAATGTAGATTTATATGTATATCCATCGCAGAATTTAATCATAATTTGTAGGTAACCTATGCATGACAATGACAAAAAAGCTGTGATAGCCTAGTGGTTAGGACAACCGACTTCTAATCGGAGGTCGTGGGTTCGATCCCGGGCACGCACCTCTAACTTTTCGGAGTTATGTGCGTTTTAAGCATTTAAATATCACTTGCTTTAACGGTGAAGGAAAACATCGTGAGGAAACCTGCATGCCCGAGAGTTCTCCATAACGTTCTCAAAGGTGTGTGAAGTCTGCGAATCCGCTTGGCCAGCGTGGTAGACTATGGCTAAAACCCTTCTCACTCTGAGAGGAGACCCGTGCTCTGTAGTGAGCCGGTAATGGAATGGGTTGATCATGATGATGCATGACAAACTATTTTGAAAAGAGCAACTGCAGATTTTATTTCTATCTTAATTGATCTTTTCGGTACAAGGGGTAGGTATTTCGAACCATCTCGAACCAGTGAACCAGTAGATTCCCTTGATGATTCGAAAGCTTATTTGAATAAAGAACATTTATATTCTATTTTGTATCAAAATTTCAGAGTAGTTTTCTTTTAACACACGGTCCCGTTTTATAGTGGGCGCAAAGATATATATAATAACCCCCTGGATGAATTCCATGACAACGTGAGATCAGCTCGCCACGTGGAAAGTAGGTCGCAGCGGTGTCACGTGCTTCATAAACACGATAACGGCCAATGAGTTATGTAAAATGAAACCGACGCTTTTGATAAGATCAATTCATAGGAAACACGCGAAGCCAAAAATATTGACCGATAAAATAACGTTTTTAACGTTAATAGAATCTTTAAGTTCAGAAAATATCGAATAGAAGCATTTTTAACCCCCGACGCAAAAACGACGGGGTGTTATAAGTTTGACGTGTCTGTGTGTGTGTCTGTTCCCCTGTGGCGCTTAAACGGGTGGACCGATTTGATTGCGGTTTTTTTTGTTTCAAAGGTGAATTAGTCGAGAGTGTTGTTAGCTATGTTTGATGAAAATCGGTCCAAGATGGCCGCCGCTACAAAATGGCGGATGACATATTTTTTCACAACTCCCTTAATATGGGTATCAAATGAAAGGGCTTGACTAGTAGAATAACACTATTGTAAATCCAAGATGACCGCCGCTACAAAATGGCGAATGGCTGGGGTTTTTTAAATTTTTAATTTATACTTGTGAAGACAATTTGTGAAGAATGTTGAATGGAAGCAGGCGTTACTTTGCGGAATTCCATGATATACAATGAATATAAAATTATTTTGCTATAATCCGCTAACAGTGACAAATTTGTAGGCACAACACCACACAATCTTGTAGGCACAACACCACACAATCTTGTAGGCACAACACCACACAAATTCACCACAAAACAAACTCGACGATCGTTTCGCTCCGACACCGGAGCATCTTCAGGAGATGTCGACTTCACAACGGACGATTGCAAAGGACTTTGCAAAGGAAGGACTTTGCAATCGTCCGTTGTGAAGTCGACATCTCCTGAAGATGCTCCGGTGTCGGAGCGAAACGATCGTCGAGTTTGTTTTGTGGTGAATTTGTGTGGTGTTGTGCCTACAAGATTGTGTGGTGTTGTGCCTACAAGATTGTGTGGTGTTGTGCCTACAAATTTGTCACTGTTAGCGGATTATAGCAAAATAATTTTATATTCATTGTAAATTTGTGAAGAAAATAGTAACCAATGCAAAATTTTGATCTACGAAAATCCTTTTTCTCAAGTTCATCAATTAAGTGTGATTCAAATGTTGATAGTGAAAACCTAAGATGAAAACAGCCTAGGCGATTTCATAGATAATTGCAGATTGTAATTTTGTCTTAAACTATTTAAGTATGGAAGGATCTGCGATGCCACCGCGGTACTATCCCAAGAAAACCCCATAAAAACTGCAAGACCCCACAGGTGAAAGATTAAAGTTACTTAAAATAATCTCCTCTAAGTTACTAATCCTATATAGAGGCGTCAAGGAGTCAATTCTATAAGACGACTATATTTTATTTTTAAAACCATCTGAAATTTTAACGCAGAAGATGCTGAAATATATAAAACGTAACATTTTAAGAAAAGCTACTGAGTACGATAAACATTTATTACGCTGAAATTCATCAGCGGAGATTACCCACCGTGGTTCATTAGACGCAATTTAGACGTCCCCCGAAGAAATTGAACCAGATGAAATGATTTTAAGCTCAGTTTAAGGGTAAGCTCTCTAGACTTTTGTAGATATACCCGTAGTAATCCCCAGAAAAGAACCAGTGGAAAAAGCGGCTTTATTGCCTGTGCATGTCATATTAAATAGTAAATAAATAGGATAAGGATTGGACGATATATAATACTGAATTTCGACTACTTAGGATGCAGACCATTGATTATGACCGACCAGTTCGATGATAAGGTGAGGGTGGAACTAGGTCGAACGTTTGAACACGCGAAAATGTCTACTTCGCTTGAGAAGGCTTCGCCGATTAGACTCCTAGCGCGGCGATCCACCCAATAAAATGCATCGAGCTAGTACACAGAACAGAATACATATTAGTATAAGCTAGTACTAAGTAAATCTGAGTTCCTAATTGAGATTAAAATCGCGATCTCGGATCAGTTGCACCATAGGCTGTTAAGTTTGCGTTACAGTTGCCTTTAAATTTTGACCACTAAAGAACGTCAAAATGGGCTGTACAAGTTTATAATCCTACTACTATATTTAAGGTTAAGGATAAAAGGATCCAAAGATGTCTAAACTTGATATTGAACTATGGGAAAGCATTCTGCTTTTTTTGATGATCAACAACGTAACTTTGACCGCGTATGTTGCAACCGCAAGCCGTAAGGATTCTACCCCCGAAGTAAAATTCTTACGGCTCGCGGTTGCCCTTTTCTAATTCTAATTCTATTTATATCACTTCCTCAGGCATGATCCTCAGGCTTGATCCTAATAAAGAGCGCATAATGACAGAGTGCGGAGTAACGTAGTAACGTATTCTGCTCTAGGTAATTTACGAGAGCTCTAGCCACTTCCAGAAATTGGTTGAATATTTGGTGCTATTCTCTGCGGTTCAATTACATGCGAATTGTAGATATTAACATTAATTAACTGCTTTCAGAGTTTACAGGATGGTTGATTAGATACTTAAATTATATTACGATGTTTTAATGTATAAAAATGATATACTTACATTTTTTATATTTTCAAAGGTTAACAAGTATAAATTAAAAATTTAAAAAACCCCCGACAGTCGCCATTTTATGGTGGCAGCTATCTTGGATTTGCATAATTCTATTCTACTAGTCAAGCCCTTTCATTTGATACCCATATTAAGGGAGTTGTGAAAAAATATGTAATCCGCCATTTTGTAGCGGCCATCTTGGACCGATTTTCATCAAACATAGCTAACAAAACTCTCGACTAATTCACCTTTCAAACAAATAAAACCGCATTCAAATCGGTCCACCCGTTTGAGCACCACAGGGGAACAGACAGACACACACACACACACACACACACACACACAGACACGTCAAACTTATAACACCTCGTCGTTTTTGCGTCGGGGGTTAAAAAGTAACGAAGCCGAACATTTTGTACCGAGCTAATGCGCAAATTGTCTACGGCACGCCGCACGATACATAAACATTATTATGGTAGTAATAATACGTCTACAATATGGATAGGTATACCTCTAATATTAATCTAAACAAATAAATAAATCTGACATGTCTGTCTGTAATTTCGAAATATACTTATTTCGAAATTACAGAGAGACATGTCAGATTTCCTCTTATTAAGCTCATACAAGTATTATTATGATTATTGGAACGATAATATCATAACCCAAACACGCGGTTCTATCTTTCTGTAAGGACTAATCTGGAACGGCAGACTTTTAACGAGATTTGGTCAGGCAGGGTAGAAGATTATAAAACCAGTAATCTAGGCTACACATTTTATTCCGCGAGTTCCCACTAGGGATTTTTGAAAACATAAATCCGCGCGTCATCTATTAATTAATCATCTATTTAAATACTTACATCTTATTATATATATATATATCTATATATATAAAACAAAGTCGTGTTAGTTCGAACACTTATAACTCGAAAACGGCTAGAGCGATTTTCATGGTTATTGATTTGTGGTAGGTATTTGTCTCCGTCCCGAATAGCAAAATAACTATTAAAAACATTGGAAAATTGTCAAAAAAATAAAATAAAAGAAAAAACATTTTCCCATACAAAATGTTCACGGTTTTCGTAGCTGTCAAACATTTAATTGTCATCCCGTCGATACGGTAAACTCTCTCACCCGTACCTCTCATACAGTATGTAATATATCTTCTGTGCGTGTGTTTGTCACCGGGCAGGACGAAGTCTGCCGAATCCACTAGTAATTACAATAATTTTATTCATGTGCAGACATTCTAAGAATTAATTATTATTGAAGGCATTTTAATTATAGTTTACTGGATCTAATCGACTTGCGTACTCACCTTGTACCTGGTACGGCACATTCCTCAGCAATCTACTTATAACATTTCATTGCTTTATTTCTCTTCATGGTGATATTCAAGCCTCGAATAATTCTTTAAATATACTTTATCACTACAGCCCTTTAACGTCCCACTGTTGGGCATACACCTCCTCTCTTACTGGAGAGGGATTTAGAGCCTAAACCCGCCACGCTACTCTCACGTGCAGACTCACGTGATAATGTTGTTGTCTTATGCAGTACCTATTCTATTCGCTACAAGATACCTAAAGCTTAGTATTTGCTAGTAGGTACCACACGAGTAGATAGGTACGGAGGGGAAGCTTTTACAAGCGGCCCGCTTTAAGTACACTCACACATATGCGCACGTTTGTCATCCAACTGAGCCGGTTGAAGAACAGAGCGGGCGTCCGTGAACCGTTGGTGAGTGTGTTTGTGTGAGTGTAGCTACAGCGGGCTGTTTGTATGAAGCTTCCCCTCTGTACCTATCTACTTATGTGGTAGGTACTAACATAAGATGTTTTGATGCATTAATAATAAGCAAGGATCGTCACAGAAGACGATCTAGAGCCACTTGTATCCAACAGCTACCAGCGACTCTCTTGCGTTCGTCCATTCATTTAATAAGAGGAACTTCCAACGCTGCGTTTTCGGGTGTAAGGTCTTGCCTTGCGCGTCTTGACTCGAGCCTTGGACCCCAACGTCTATTGATTCATCGAGCTACTCGTATGTGTCCCACGCATAGCCATTACAGTTTCGGGACTCGTTTCGGTAAATCTGGTTCTCCCACGAACTTCAGCGATTTCGCTGACATGCCTATGGTTTCACAGCGCAGGTGTGTTAAAGACATTGTGCAGTAAATTACTGAAATGAGTTTCAAGAGGAGGCAGCGGGCGTGCCGAGTGGAGACTGATTGAACGCATGACGCTTCACAAATTGATTGCTGACAGTGGATTTGTTTACAAGTACAAAACTGACGGAAACTGAACATGAGGGATACCAACTATTTACTTTATTATATTTACTTACGGGTCACTAGTCAGTGACTGGTTATTGAAAGAAGAGGAGGTATTAATATCTTAGTTATTGAAGCATTCTGAATGTGACACCACGCCGCACTACGCCTATCTTCTTTCTCCTTCTATCTTCTTCTATCTTATTTCACGTCACAATTTCTTATAATTCTCATTTGATATACATGTATAATATGTACAGTACATATAAGTACATACTATATTTAGCCTGACAATGCCACTTGCTCCATATTAGAAGAAGATTGGTAACTCTACAGTTAAAGTCCTAAGCGACAAAACCAATAAGTACTTCTGGTACCTACCCAGTGGCGTAACGTACACCCCCCCAGCCCCTCCATTGGGGGGGGGCCCGCGCGGTCTGGGGGCCCGGGTGTTGAACCTTTTATTTTTCACTTTATCTTGTTAAGAACCAATTGATAGTAAAAACTAATTTTATGGTAATTTTCTGGTAATAATATATTGCCTGGTTAAAATGTTTAGTATAGGCAAGTGAAAACGTAACTCGATTTATAGTAGGAGTATGGTTGCAGCACGATCTGGTTGCGTTTGCGTCTGCCCTGTGACGAAACAAGCTGGCTAGCGCGGAGTAGGGCGCCGGGCCGAAGCGGGCCTCTCGCCCACTCCTCGCACTACACAACTCCCCTCCCACTCCCCCCGCCACCTTCTACTCAAGCCATCTTCACTTAGTGCAGTGCAGCGTTTGACACTTGCATGACGTGCGTTGCGCCTATTCAGTGCGAGTCTCAATTTTCTAATTTTGACGGTCGTTTATAAAGTGAGCTTTTATCGTATTGACTATTGAGTGTGCGTGTGTAAAGAGTCGTTTCTAAAGTGAGCTTTTATCGTATTGACTATTGAGTGTGCGACGTGCGTGTGTAAAGAAGCAGTTGTAGTGATGAAGCCCTACAAACACCTAAGTGGAGCGCAAAAAAGAAAAAAGAAGGTGGAAGAAAGTAAGAAACAGTCTAAAATGACCAAATTGGACAATTTCTTACGACCTTCGACATCCAAACTGACTTCAGACACTCCGAAGCCCGAAGAAAATATTGATCATTCTACTGATGACGGTTTCTCTAGTTCCGACTTATCACCTTCAACATCTAGACTGACCTTGGATCTAAAGCCCAATGAAAATATTGATCGTTGTGCTACTGAAGATCCATCTAGTTCCGAGGTATTGCCTTGCTCCAGTTATTGTAGTACAAGTCGAGATATTGAAATAAAGGAAATTCCATCAGGCCCGGTTAAAGGGACCGAACAAACAGAATGTTACATTGAGCCAGTTTCTAGTTTTAATTTAAATAATATATTTCCCACTGACCGGGCCCATTTTACAGAAAACGTTGATGACTTAACTAAGCAGCTTATTGTGCGTCATGGCCCATGCAAACCCATGGGCCCTTTTCCAAAAGACCCGAAACAGAAAAATAGGCATTTTTCTAAAGCATATTATGAAATAAGGACTAAGACCGGCATGTGTATTCAGAGAGATTGGCTATGTTACTCCTTAAAGGAAGACTACGTGTACTGCCATCCATGCTGGCTTTTTGCTGACAGATCCTCACCTCACTACCACAATAACTGGGTGAATGGTGTCAGGTACTGGGAAGGTATTGGGAAAAAAATTAAAGAGCACGAAAGTAGCAGTTCTCACTTGGAAGCTTGCGTCACGCTTAATCTTTGGGTTAAACAAAAAACAATCGATACTAGCTTCATAAATGAAATTGAAAAGGAGACAACCAAATGGTACAAAGTGTTACATAGAATAGTTAATGTAACACTTACTCTTGCGTCATGTAACTTGGCCTTTAGAGGCCATCGAGAACAGATTGGAAAAACTAACAGTGGCAATTTTCTGGCAATAATAGAACTTTTAGCGGAATATGATCCCGTGTTAAATGAACTGTTGAGTGAAAATAAAAATCAAAAGTATCTTAGCCCGACCATACAAAATGAACTGATTCAGGTTCTAAGTGATAAGGTTAAAACCGATATAGTAAGAGATATCAACAATGCAATGTTTTATTCAATGATCTTTGATACCACTCCAGACATCACCAAGAAAGACCAATTGTCCACGATAATTAGATATGTGACAATACCTAAAGATTCCTCAGGCAAATCTACATCATTAGTGATAAATGAGAGTTTCTTAGGGTTCAAAGTGGTGGAAGATCAATCAGCAGGTGGATTGGAAGAAGAAATTCTACTTAGTCTTCAAGAGAACAATATTCCACTTACTAAATGCAGAGGACAGGGATATGACGGCGCAGCTACAATGTCTGGAGCTTACACTGGAGTAAAAACCAGAATTTTAGATAAACAGCGAACTGCTAAATTTGTGCACTGTGCGGCACACAATTTGAATTTGGTAGCAAATGATGCCATGGCCAGTATCCCTGAAAATGTTTCATTTTTTGGAATCCTTGAACAACTCTTTGTCTTTTTTAGTCAAAGCAGTAAAAGATGGGACCTTCTCTCTTCGTCTTCTCGATCTTTAAAGAAGCTTTGCCCCACCAGATGGGCCTCCAGAACTGATTCACTAAAAGCACTTAGCCACTGCTATGTAGATGTCATGAAAGCTTTAGCTAAACTTACTGTTATTTCTACAAAACCCAAAGAAAGAGCCGAAGCGATGGGATTGAAGAAACAGCTTGAGAAGTTTTCTTTCGTTTTTCAAGTCGTTATTCAAACAAACATCCTTGAAGCTATTAATGTAGCATCAAAAAACCTTCAACACGAAGGGTATGATCTATTTGAGGCAGCTTCACAGTTAGAAAGAGCAAAAGAAAAACTAATCAATATGAAAAATAACTTTGAAAAAATAAAAGCCTCTGCCATTAAACTCTCAGAGAAATGGGGAGTTTGCCCCGAGTTTGACGAAAAAAGAAATAGAAAAGTTAAAAAACACTTTGACGAGCTTTGCCAAGATGAACGACTATTGGATAGTGAAAAAAACTTCAAAGTGTGTGTTTTTTATGCAACTCTTGACATAGTTATTTCTCAGTTGAAATTTAGATTTGAAGCAATGACTGAAATCAGCAAACTGTTCGCAGTGCTGTCTCCAGCGTTTTTGTTACAGACAGAAGACACAGAAATCACAAAACATGTAAAAATTCTAGTACATGAGTACGAAGAAGATTTAAGTGTCGACCTTTGCTCTCAATTAAAAGCCTTTACAGGAGCTCTAAGGCCAGAGATTGAGAAGTTGTCATCGATCCGGCAACTAGCAGAACTGTTGTTTTTGGACAATTACTGGATGACGTCTAGCTTCCCGGACTTATGCACAGCGTTTCTTCTCTTCCTGACTTTACCAGTAACAGTCGCCAGTGCTGAGCGATCTTTCTCCAAGTTAAAGCTCATCAAAAATTATTTACGAAATACCATGGCCCAAGAAAGACTCAGCAGTCTTGCGTTATTAAGCATAGAAAACAAAAGAGCCAAAAAGGTGAATTTAGATGAAATTATAAGGGCATTTGCTGCCAAGAAAGCTAGAAGGCAGAAGAAGATATTGTTGTAGCACTAGACCATCAACCACCATCAGATCATCGCTGTCTTACAAAATAAGTCTTTGTTTACAAATATTATCTATTTGTTTTGTATCTATTATATCTATTCTATTTTTGTATCTTTTGTATCTTGTATCTATTATACATTGTAACAAATTTTTATGTAGTTGATTAAAACCAACGTTATTGTGTATTAACATGTGTATTTCAGTCATATCCTGTTTTTTTCTTTTGAAATAATTTATATATAGGTTAAAAATTATTAGTGAACTTGTTAAGGTTATCAGACAGGAGACACTTATAAATGTTTGATATGATTACTCAGATTTAGTCTAGCCACGTCTAGCCAAGTTTAAAAATTAATTTCAAATAATAGAATGATAAAGTAAATGGGCTTATAAAATGTGAATTATCACGAAATCTTAAATGTATATTTTATTGGACACTATAATAGTTTCTACAAGATAGAAATGTTTTACCAACAAAATAATTGTTGGACAGTCATCACACTAATATCACACTATCACACTAATATTATAAAGGCGAAAGTTTGTGTGTAAGTGTGTGTGTGTGTAAGTGTGTATGTTTGTTAATCCTTCACGCCGCAACTACTGAACCGATTTGGCTGAAATTTGGAACATAGATAGCTTACAACCCGGATTAAAACATAGGCTACTTTTTATCCCGGAAAAATCCATACTTCCCACGGGATATTTAAAAAAACCCTAATTTTCACCGAAATTCACGCGGGCGAAGCCGCGAACAAAAGCTGGTGTAAAATAAATGGTTGAGGACTGAGGTAATCCTATAGAATTGACGTTGATAATGAATTAAAAGATGGACGAGAGAATGGGTAATTATGGTGATAAGGGCTGAAGGAGGCGTGGGGCCCGGAGACAATCATGGGAGGGGGGCCTGGCTGAGGAACGTTACGCCACTGTACCTACCCTAATAATTTCATAACTCTTCTAAATAGCGCATCCTAGCTATCACACCATGATGTAATATTATCGTAGAAAACTGATTTACAATCTTTCCTATTTTTTATTACATCATTGTACAATTCAGATATACTTACGTAGGAGGTTTATTTTATGTTTCAGATTGCGACATTTTCGATGTTTATTTCAAGTCGTGATGAGACATGAGAGCAATCGAATGATATCTTTTCTCAATCTATAGTAGATAAATAATGATTGATTTTATCAGTTAAAGATAATAAATGTAAGCCTATTTCAGCTTCTGTATTACGAAAAGGTTTTACTTTACTGTAGGTGAGCGCTTCAAGGCTTCAACGGTTTTACTAATCTACTGCAATGGAAAACGATTATCCTAACCACAACCCGCATTGGTTGGAGCAGCGTGGCGGGTCTAAGCTCTAAATCTCCCCTCAAGATAGAAGAGGCTTTCTTTTCTTTCCGTGGAAAGAAAAGAAAGTTAAAGGGTGTGGTGGTTACAACTACCTATATGCTTGTGCAGATATTTCAAAGCCTGTGTTGGAAGATTGGTTGATCTTAATATCAATAAATTAATTACTGAACTTTCCTCATTAGCTGTTGCATTGCAAATTCTATATTTAGTTTGCACTTAACTAGACGTTCTCGTAGAGAACAAAAAGTTGTTGAGGGCATCAACAAGTATAATCTATACTAATAAATAAAATTGAAGTGTCTGTCTGTAATATCGAAATAACTACCTCATATTAAGCTCATGTGGTTATTTGAACGATACTATAATCGAATCACACGTTTTTAAAATTTTTGTCTGTCTGTCTGTCTGTCTGTCTGTCTGTCTGTTTGAACGGGCTAATATTTGGAACGGCTGAACCGATTTTGACGGGACTTTCACATACAAGTAGAGAATTAACCAGGGAGTAACATAGGCTACTTTTTTAACCGACTTTCAAAAAAGGAGGAGTTGTGTTTTTCTACCTATGTATACCGATATCTCCGAGATTTCTGAACCGATTTGAGTAATTTTTTTTTAATCGATAGAGAAACATTGCGACACTGTCCTACAAAAAATTTGGATTCCAACTCCTCAATCCTGATGCTGTAGGGGATCTGATCCCCAAAACTAATGGGATTTAGGTACTGTCGGTTATTTAAATTGATATTGGGGATACCAATTAAAGACTTTATGGTTGAATGACCTAAGTATCGACATAGTATGACATGTCCAACTCCTCAACCCTGATGCTGTAAGGAATTGCATTCCGAAATCGTAAGGATCCCACGGAATTTTTCCGTTTTGTGGATTTACTACAGATAGGCTACTTTTTGTTCTGGAAAATCAAAGTTCCCACGAGATTTTTACAAACCTAAATACACATGGGCGAAGCCGTGGGCTATACAATGAATATAAAATTATTTTGCTATAATCCGCTAACAGTGACAAATTTGTAGGCACAACACCACACAATCTTGTAGGCACAACACCACACAATCTTGTAGGCACAACACCACACAAATTCACCACTAAACAAACTCGACGATCGTTTCGCTCCGACACCGGAGCATCTTCAGGAGATGTCGACTTCACAACGGACGATTGCAAAGTGAGTTCGTGTCGAATGAGCGGTCTTATATATACTATCCCCGCTTAGTCATCTACCCTCCTTTCTCTTTCTCTCTGGCCACGCCCCCTAAATATGTTGAGCAACGGTGAAGATGACACATTTATTTGCTCATTCAGCAATTCGACACTTCTACCGCTGTGCCCAACTATTTCCAATTGTTCCAACACGCACAGTCTTAAACTTTTACAGCATGTGTGTAAAATTTCAAATGTATGACCCTCGTCTATCCTATGTCCACTATCCAAAAGATGTTTTGCGAAATGAGATGCCGTGGGCATCATCTAGTCTATACTATCTATACTAATAAATAAAATTGAAGTGTCTGTCTGTAATATCGAAATAACTACCTCATATTAAGCTCATATGGTTATTTGAACGATACCATAACCGAATCACACGTTTTTAAAATTTTTGTCTGTCTGTCTGTCTGTCTGTCTGTCTGTCTGTTTGAACGGGCTAATCTTCGGAACGGCTGAACCGATTTTGACGGGACTTTCACATCCAAGTAGAGAATTAACCAGGGAGTAACATAGGCTACTTTTTTAACCGACTTTCAAAAAAGGAGGAGTTGTGTTTTTCTATCTATGTACACCGATATCTCCGAGATTTTTGAACCGATTTGCGTAATTTTTTTTTTAATCGATAGAGAAACATTGCGACACTGCCCTACAAAAAATTTGGATTCCAACTCCTCAATCCTGATGCTGTAGAAAACCTGATCCCCAAAACTAATGGGATTTAGAAACTTTCGGTTATTTAAATTGATATTGCGGTACCAATTAAAGACTTTATCGTTGAATAAACTCGAGTAGGTACATATCCAACTCCTCAACCCTGATGCTGCAAGGAATTGCATTCCGAAATCGTGGGGATCCCACGGGATTTTTCCGTTTTGGGGACGGGTTACTTAACAAATAAGCTACTTTTTGGTCTGGAAAATCAAAAGTTTCCCACGGGATTTTTAAAAACCTAAATCCACACGGGCGAAGCCGTGGGCATCATCTAGTGTCAAATAAAAGATAAAGCGAATATGACAGTTGAAAACAGACAACGATAACAGACAATCCGTATAAAATACCTAAACTCGTATTAACAAATGTTATCGGTTAGCGATCTATTCAAATTTGCCACGTGAGAGGAATCTAATATTAGATTTTCATTGTAGTAGGTACTCACGAGTGTTTATGACATTCTGTTTATATACAACTGCTATTTATAACTATTTTAATAATATTCTCTTTAAATTACTAAGTATTTACTACGCATTTCAAAGTTGAGTATACTAGGCACTAGCTGATCCTCACAACTTCGTCCGAGTGGATTTAGGTTTTAAAAGTTTTTCTTCATAAACTTTACCTTCACTTTTTCACCCCTTTAGGAATGGAATTTCAAACAATCCCTCCTTCGTGCACCCCTACGGTAAACAATTAGCCAACCCGCATTGGAACAGCATTGGCCAGTCAAAGCTCTGAATCCCTCTCTGTCAGAGAGGAGGCACCCAACATTGGGACGTTAAAGGGCCGTAGTGATAGTGTACTCAAGGAATATTTCCTTCGATTTTCAAACCTCTAGGTCCACAGTTGTACTATGCGTTGCCTGTCAGTCAACCTGTTAGTCACGGTACTGTTGCTTTTTTAGGGTTCCGTACCCAAAGGGTAAAAACTGAGCCCTATTAATGTCACTCGGCTGTCTGTCTGTCTGTCTGTCTGTCTGTCCGTCTGTCCGCCGGTCACAGGTCTCTAGCTCGCAGACGAAATGAGTTACAAACCTGAAATTTTGGTATTTGGTGTAAAACGTTGACCCAAAATCAAATATTGAATTAAAAATTGAATTAAATTATTTTTCAGGGGGGCTCCCGTACATGAGAAAGGAGCCGGAAAAAAAAATTTTTTTCTTACCCTAGCTTGTGGGGTATCATTGTTTAGAACTTATTGAGTAGAGTACGAATATATTTTTTTTTAATTTTTTGCTTAAAAAGTAAGGAAATGGGGGGTCATCAAAATTGTCAGTTTTAGACCATTTTTGTGACGGGGGCTATCTAAAAAACTAAACTAGTTAGGAATATGATATTTCGGTATATTATGTACTATATGCTCTATTTGTACAACAAATACTGAAAACAACGATTCATAAAATAGTTTATAAGGTGTGACCAAAACAAACGAACTTATTTTGCGTTTTTCTTTCACGGTTTCTTGCGATGTCTAACTCGGAAATTAAATATTTCTTAGACCCAAAATATTATAGTATTGTTCATAATTATGTACGGAACCCTGAAAGAGCGAGGCCCGACTCGCACTTGGCTGATTTTCTTACTTGGTATAATTTTGTATTACGTATTTATTTCGCGTATTGTGAACGTTAAAAATCATTTCAAATCTTTTAAGTAATACAAAGATTACGATACCTTGACTAAGACTAACAATTTCTTATAATTTAAAAATATAATCTACTACATATTTCGTCAATTTTGTGACAGGTATGTTACCAGTTTTCATTGAGAACTGACCGCATTTTCTGCATTCTTTGTTCTAGATTTAATAGGAAGTTCTTCGCAGTCTCTAAAGGTGCGTCCAGACTTGAACATTTCACCGAACCGAACAGCGAACATTTCGGCGAACTTGTTACGCTCAATGTGGACCCAGTAACCCATCTCAAGCGCTCCAAGCGCGCCGTCCACATTGAGCGTAACAAGTTCGCCGAAATGTTCGCTGTTCGGTTCGGTGAAATGTTCAAGTCTGGACGCACCTTTATGTGACTGAAATAGTCCCGAGCTATTGTTCCCTAGGTGGTGTACGCTGTCGATATAGTGTCGTGTAGTGTCTATCATGCTAACCTACTTTACATTGCTATCACCCGATAAGAGCACGTCAAACAAATCAGATCGAATTTCATTGTTATGTAACTTATGATACTATGTTTTTGTCTCTATATGCCCTGTACGTACTGGTATCTAAGGACTAAGCGGAAGATATTATATTTTGTGATACCGACTAGGTATATCTATTCTTCACCTCCATTACTTCGTGACTTATCATAGAAATCTAAATCGTGCCTAAGTACAAATTTCAATGTTAATAACTTACAGAACAGTAGTTAAAGTATACTTACCAGTTACCACATACTTACTAATAAATCAAGTTATCTTTTTAAACCCTATCTAGTGAATTTAATGCCATACTTACACCAACAAATAAGTTGTGACACTAGTTTTCAACCACTTTCAACACAACTTCTAAAAGTCTTGTCAAAAATATTTCACATGATAAGCTTTTATTATATTATCGAATGTTTTGTTTCGACTTTTGTTAGCTTAACTATATCGTTCGCCAAGTAAAAATTTATTCAAGTACATATTTTACAAGTTTTGCATACGAGAACGTGACGGGGGTGAAACACGTGCGGTGTTTCACCCCCGTGCCTCGGAGAGCGCGTTACGCGTTCGGTCCCGTTTATTATCACTATCATGAGACAATAGTCGTTTAAGCCCGCCAATCCGCATTGGAGCAGCGTGGCGGGTCTAAGCTCTAAATCCCTCTCTCCAATTATAGAGGAGGCCTGTGCCCAGCAGTGGGACGTTAAAAGTCTGCAGTGGTGGTGGTAGCATACAAGAACTTGTTTTCGATGTACATAATAATAAACGCTGAGAAACATTTTGAGTTGTAATGAATACATTAGGTATAAGAAAATGAATTAAGTTTTTAACGTGTTATAAATTCTTGTTCCAGCTGACGGCATGACCTATTCGTTCGGCGTGTTCTTCACGGAGTTTCTGGACTATTTCAACGAGGGCAAAGGCAAGACCGCGTGGATCGTATCCATCCTTGTCGGGGTCACACTCAGTTCAGGTAACCAGTATTTATATTCATCATCATGATCAACCCATTACCGGCTCACTGCAGAGCACGGGTCTCCTCTCAGAGTGAGAAGGGTTTTGGCCATAGTCTACCACGCTGGCCAAGCGGATTGGCAGACTTCACACACCTTTGAAAACGTTATGGAGAACTCTCAGGCATGCAGGTTTGTTGCAGGCCTCACGATGTTTTATTTCACCGTTAAAGCAATTGATATTTAAATACTTAAAACGCACATAACTCTGAAAAGTTAGAGGTGCGTGCCCCGGGATCGAACCCACGACCTCCGATTAGAAGTCGGTCGTCCTAACCACTAGGCTATCACAGCTTTTTTATATTATTAACTTCGCACGGGCAGTAATTACCCGCTACTAGCACACCATACATTATTTTGTTATATCTCAAAGGGAGCCAGAAGCGTTTTCGATGAAAGCTCTTAAGTGCCACTTAGTAAGTGGCTTGACTTTTTCCGACTTTTTCAACAATTATCGTCATATTTCAACCAATTTACGCAAAATTTTAACAAATTATACCTACTTACAACTAAACCTTTCTTTTGAATCAGAGTTATCTATTGCTGAAAATCGCATTACAATCCATTGCGTAGTTTATAAGATATAAGTTAACAAACAGCGGGAGCGACTTTGTTTGATACTAAGTATTTATTAGACTTACTATAAATAATAAATATAACTGCCTCGTTGTAGTGACTACATGGATATCTTATTGAGCCTCAAATCATGAGGTCCAGTGTCGCGGGCCGAAAAGTTATTGGGTTTAACTGTCAATAAATTCTCAGTAACTGCTTGAAGTCGAGAAGTTGTCGATGTTAAGTCCAGCCAGACGAACTGCATTTAGATTGCATTGGAAGACATCGACAATACAAGAAAAAGACATGACACAAGACATAGAAAAGACAAGACAAATACAAGACAAAAACAAGGCAATGATAACACAAAGACGATACAAGGCAAAAATCTATTCTAAAGCAGTTTTAATAATTTTTTCTCCCTAATATTTTTTTATTGAATCTACTAATATTTGCGCTTGTACGTTACAATTCTCAAGATTTTTTAATATACTACGTATATAAGGCCCAAAACGCATTAAAAGCTGATGTCTTGCAATATGCTTTTATAGGTCCAGTATCAAGTTCATTTGTGAATCGATGGGGATGCCGATCAGTAACAGTGGCTGGTGCTGTGATATCTGCGGTGTGCGTGGTGCTTTCAGCCTTCGCGAACAATGTCACTACCCTCATCTTCACTATTGGCATCGGCGCTGGCGTTGGCTTCGGGATGATCTATCTTCCGGCAATCGTCAGCGTCACCGTTTGGTTCGACCGCTATAGAAGTCTCGCAACAGGTTTATGTCTTACTAGTAACTATTTATTGGTGAAAATATTGATCCATCATTTTGATTATTTAAAACATATGGTTACTTTTTCAGGTATTGCCGTTTGCGGTTCTGGTCTCGGCACGTTCTTATTTGCACCAATCATATCAGAACTCATTTCAAACTATGGTTGGCGAGGAGCAATGGCGCTTATTGGAGCTTTTATACTTAACTGTATTCCTTTAGGGCTAATGTTTAAACCTGTACCCGAACGTCCGAGAACGCCCGTCTCTGAACCAATGCTACCTAAAAACAACAAATCACCTTTGAAAAGATCACAAAGTACTGAACAAATGACGAGAGCAAATGGAATAATAGAAGACGACGTGGCAAGACTGACATTATCCCAACCTGCCCTGAATAAACCACACGAGCAAAAGAATATTTCACATTCGCGTCATGGTAGTGGTATTATGCAAAGGCCAGATGTACTGTATCAAGGAAGTATGACTAGTTTAGCAAAGTACAGGAGCACATCTCCTGAAAGAGTTCAGTTATCAATTAAAAAAAAAGAACGACAACAGAGATGTGGTTGGTTACCTTGTTCGGAAGAATCAAAAGCAGCACTCGCTGAAATGCTAGATGTATCTCTTCTAGTTGATCCTATATTTATACTATTTTCACTATCGAATTTTTTAACTAGTATAGGATTTTATATACCGTATGTTTACATAAAGCCTATGAGTGAGAAACAAGGCATAGAAAATTCACCATACTTAATATCTATAATTGGTGCATCCAATTTAGTAGGCAGGATCATTCTCGGGTACATCAGTGACAAGCCCTGGGTTGACCGCTTATTAGCCTATAATGTGTGCCTTACTATTGCCGGAATCAGTGAGTATTCAAATTTCCTTAAAGGTTTTTATAAATATTAATAATAATCCATGATTATAATTTTATTATCATCCTTTACAGGTACAGCAATGGCCATAGCGTGCTGGGAATTTTGGGGTCTGGCTTTATACGCTACTGTATTCGGTTTCACGATTGGCGCTTACGTTGGTCTTACTTCTGTAGTACTAGTTGACCTTCTTGGTATTGAAAGATTGACAAATGCATTTGGGCTGCTATTGTTATTCCAAGGAATAGCTTCATTGATTGGATCACCTTTTGCGGGTATGATATGTTGCTAATTGTATGAAGTTTTGTCTTATCGTCTTGCAGATCTTTATTTGTTTACATCTTGTGACTACAGTTGAAATTGTTAAGCTTTAAACAATTATTTAACTAATAATCTTGAAACAATATTTTTTAACATTCACGTGTCTGAACTCACATTATCTAACTTATTCAACGTCCTTATCTATCTTAATCTCATAGTTTTTATTTTTTCATCAGGTTGGTTATATGACACATATGACTCCTATGCGCCGGGTTTCTACGTAGCAGGTGGAACAATATCTGTTAGCGGGCTAATACTCTTCTTCATCCCAATGTTGCAGAGGAGAACGAATAACAGGGAAACTATGCTAGAGCAAATTTAGCAGGAAGCTCACCGAGGGCCCTGGCGCGACTTTCCGGTAATCGTGCTCAACAGTCCCTCAACACCTTCCTCCTTGAGTTCAACGGAGGACACTTACAGCAACAGGGTATATACAACTACAATTGTAGAGGAATTCCATAAAGATAGTCATGCTAACGATGCAGATAATAACGAATATGTAAATATTGATATCAAAGATGAAAGCGACGTATTTTTTAATAGCGAAATTCAAGCTCATTCCAAAGATTGCATGAAAAGTGAGTGTGATTATTTTTAATGTAAAAGGCAGTGTAAAAACAAAAGTCGAACGTTAAGATTTAAAAATAAGTAGGAAACACGAGTGATTTAAATGTAAATAGCAAATCCAAAGAACTTCAACAAATTAACTATCTAGTGTAAACAAGTGCTATAATATTTAGTTATTCACAATAAGTACACGTAAACTGTATTTTGTTATAATAGTCTGTGTTGTTATAGGTACTA
Source organism: Melanargia galathea (assembly GCA_920104075.1). Lineage (NCBI taxonomy): Eukaryota > Metazoa > Arthropoda > Insecta > Lepidoptera > Nymphalidae > Melanargia > Melanargia galathea. Next base: position 19,142,342 of record OV049862.1, read on the forward strand.
CCTACTAAGTTAAAACTTATAAAGTTCTTAATTATGATTTATTATATTTTTTTAATCAACAATTTTACAATGTTTCAATTTTATGATAAGTGTAGTATTAAATAAATTATGATTAATATACCTGATATCCTTGTATAAAGAATACGTATGAGGAATCTATGCACTTTGAAACATAAAGTTAACTATGCTATAAATATTATAACTCTATAGGATATATTGTGTATTATATAATAGTAGTTTATGAAACGGTTGCATAATAGAGGTTATTAAAACACGAGTGTTAGTTTAAAAAACGAGCCGCAGGCGAGTTTTTTAATAGTATTACACGAGTGTTTTAATAACTAATTATGTAGAGTTTCATACACTACTTTATCTAAACTCATATCTTAAAATCCAAACCATAAAATCTTGGTAATATTTGTCGTGAGTTTTCTTTGATTTTGCTGGCAAAAGATTCTTGGTCGGTGGTCAGGTGGAGTTAAATTCTCTTCAGTATCACTGCTAGACATTTTTCCGCACAATAAAAACCATGTCTTGTAAAGTTTTGAGTAACAAATAAAAAATTTAAATATTATAACTAGCGTATGGCGCCAAAATTCAGTTGTTACCATAGAGATTCTTCTTCTTTTTCGGTTTGTCCCTTTCGGGACAGGCCAAGATCGTTGACCATACAGCCTGGGTTACCATAGAGAAATTAATAGTAGTAGAGGAGTCCTAATGTCCTATAGAAATTAGTGGATCGGAAAATAGCTCAAGCTTATCAAAAATTTAATTTTTAATAGTTATTAATTTTTAGTAGTTATTTTTAGTAGTTACTTAATTTTAAGTAAACTTAATTTTTAGTAGTTACTCTTCTGCAATTTAACACAATTCACAATGTTTAACGCGTTTGTACAGTTACACACATCTACTGTAAGGAGGTCGCACGAATTTCCCGCCATGGCTCAAAAATACCAGAACCCAGTTCGCCTGTACTATAATGTAGAAAAAATTATTTTATAACATTACTTTGCAATAATTTCCTAACAAAGTAGTGTTATAATGAATTTTTTTAATTTTTTTTTTAAATATTATAGATGTATGTGAATAAAGTAGTCCAATATATGACACATTTTGATTTCATATTCGGGATTTTAAGATATGAGAGTAGATAAAAGCTATTATACATCTGTATATAAATGTTACTTACTATACTAATGTATCTCAACATTAAATGCCTTATTATGGACCAACTGTGGTTAGACTGTAATCGTGGTCCAAATATCTAATTATTTTAAGCATTATTCTTTTCTTAAATAATTATAATACTTTGATAAAGCATATCTAAGCTTAATCAATATTTCTTTCATCTGTATTTCTCACGAGCCACAGTGTTGCCGGAATTCTTGATCCTTTATTGTGGTCAAAATATGTGTATACCTATGTACAGAACTATTTAATCCACATCAGACTGATTTAAAGACGCATAATTTTCTACTTAATTGTATGAACATTTAAACCAATATTCATCATCACAATTAATTGGAGAATTACTTAAGTACAATGTAAATATGACTTGATTAAAGTTACCACAGCAATCGACTAAAGGTTTTTTTTGCTAAATTTTTAATCCATATTAGTAAGTAAGACAATCCTCCAATAAAATTTTGAAGACAGTGCCACAAAGTCATATACTTATTAGACATTTTTCAAAATATAATAATGTAGGTTGTACAACTACTTGAAATAATTTTTTGAGTGTGATTAGTACAAAAAATCAAAGCACAAGTAAACCACATTAACATAAAATCCTTAATATCTGAACAATATTAAACCATAGACTACATAGTAGGTATCTAAAGCGCCGTAAATTAGTGATTTTATCAGATTGTATGTAAGGCTATGCAGCTTCAGCAATAAGCAGAGAAGGGTATAGTTGAAAGATGCAAAAAATTACTCTTCTTTTTTAGTTTCTTCAGTTAGGTCTTCAGTTTTGCAAACGCTTAGCATTTTCTTGTGTGCTCCGTCATCGACCAAAAACGTTGCTATTGCAGTTGCCGCGGGCGAGGCCTAGAACAATTAAGAAAATATATTACCTATCAGGAACAAACTTATAATCAATACTGATAGGTAAGTATTTTCCAATAGCATAGGAGTAATTCCAGTTGACAAGGATGACAGCAATTCTGAAAGAAGGGGTTTAGATGAGTAACTATTGCCTGAAGCCAAATGCTTTTGATTGTTATTTGGAAACGGTTTTATACCTATCATTGAATACCAACCCAGTGTATCCATATCGCCCACTGTATGGCAGAAGCAGATGGTTTTACATGCACGTCAACTGAGAGCAAATATGAAAGCACCACCCAGCCTCGTATCAAAGCAATAGGCATCCAGCACATCAAATTCACGATAGTTATGATGATTGCACTCTGAAAAATTATAAAATGTTCTAAAACATCCAAAACCATAGATACTCTATCTCCTACCATAGTCCTATATTACAATAGAATAGAATAGATTTTTCTTATTCAAATAATCTTTTACAAGTGCTTTTAGATCGTCAACTGAATCTACCACTGGTCAGAATGCCGTTTCTACCTAGAAGAATCAGCAAGAAAATCGGTGGTTGCTTTTTTATTAAATAAATAAAAATAACTATTTTATTTTATGTAGGTACATGATTGAATTGCCGTCTCGCGCTTTGCTGGAACGAGTCAAATCCGCGATTTTTTTAATTTATCATTTTTATAATCTTCAATTGTATAATATGCTTTTTTTATGAGCATACTTAATACAGTTCTTAAACATATTTAAAGACAAGTCTAAGATGAGTCTAAGATGACTGTGAAATTTTAGCATGGAACATTAGGCACGCCCATTCCCACGAACGACTTCCGGATTGTTCTACTCACTTCAGTGAACCGTTTTTCCTTTACTAGTTCAACTGAATCGTTGTATTTTGCTTCTAAATTACGAGCCCAAATTAACATAGCTACCCTGAAAAGGTAAAAAAAATATTAATTTATACAATTTCAAATTCTAAAGTCTTGACTTATTTCGGATTGAATTAAACATTCTTTTTCAGGACCAATAAAAACATAGAATATTGCTTTCTTCCTTGCTATTATAGATACTGATTTATAGCGTTGGATGCAATATTTATGAGATTTTCTTTCTGCAAAAAAAATTTTTTTTGACATTATTTAGATGGATTGTGAACGGAACTTAAAACTCAAACACAGCCCTCGAAGTTACCCACTTTAAAATACTTACTTACTAATATTTTCACAACATAAGTAACTACACACAAATAATGATTCAATATATTACTAACATGAATCCTGTAGATTTAACGCTTCGAAGTAAAAATATAGCTAAGACGACGTATCTGTGCCAAGACGTGGGCAAAACCATGTCCAGCGTACAGGATTGGCAGGAGAAGTCCAACCCATATTTACCAAATCCAAAAAGAGGAGGCACAGAATACAGCAAAGCGAAAAGCACGCATAGAAACGGAAACAAAATGTAATGATTCTTTTGAATCGGCCATCCTGGAAATGAAATTATTTATATTTACAATAAAAGTTTTAATTATTTAAAAATAAACTCATAAATCTTTACAACGCATTATATTAATAAATATAATATAATAAAATTTGACTTGCCTCTTGTTTTATATTTAGCCACAACATAACGTTCAATGCATACATGAGTGAGACATTCAACTTCTAGGACGCCAAAAAATGTATCGCAGAATCCATAAAATTTGCAAGATTTTCCAATCTCACTGTGTGAACTGAAATTGACAAAAATATAATCAAATAACGATTTTATACAACAAAATATTATATAATATTTGAGCTGAAATAAATACCACATTTACGTTCAAGTTCCTACTCACATTTCGGTGTAATTAAGAAGGGGAAGATAGGACAGTACAGATACGGCGCGTCTACCACACGCGATAACCGTAAAAAAGGCAAAATTGCGGTAGCCCAAATCCGTCCGTAGTTCCGTCAGCAATAAAGCCAAAGTCAACCAGGATCCCAACAACGCAGAAACTGCGCCTGAAAATATACGAGAATGCTGTCCAAAGAACTAGTAGCTAATATTTTTTCTAATGTAAAGAATAGTATTTATGTATTAATTTATTAGAAGCTGTGATGGCCTAGTGGTTAGGACGACCGACTTCTGATCGGAGGTCGTGGGTTCGATCCCGGGGCACGCACCTCTAACTTTCCGGAGTTATGTGCGTTTTAAGAATTTAAATATCACTTGCTTTAACGGTGAAGGAAAACATCGTGAGGAAACTCGCATGCCTGAGAGTTCTCCATAACGTTCTCAAAGGTGTGTGAAGTCTGCCAATCCGCTTGGCCAGCGTGGTAGACTATGGCCAAAACCCTTCTCACTCTGAGAAGAGACCCGTGCTCTGTAGTGAGCCGGTAATGGGTTGATCATGATGATGATGATGATGATTAATTTATTTCAATACAAACAAATAACTTGAATATCTTCAAGTTATTACCATGTAGTAAGGCCTCCAGAAAAAATCCGGACTGTTCATTTTGGAATATTTTTACACTCATTCTTTTACAAAAACCTTTTAAATATTCAATAGCTGATGCCCGCAACATCACTTGTTTTGACCATAGAATTATTTCGCTTGGATGGTTTTGACTTTTGACTAAGTTTAACTAAAATAGTTAAAAAATGCTAACCTGTTAATATGAAGCCCTTCTCTAGAGTAGCTTTTGATTGTTCATCGAATATATCACTCCACGCACAAAATTGGTCTTCCATTTTGAAATCAATCATATATTAATTGATTTTGTATCGATCAAGAGCTCTAGTGCCTCAGCTCTGAACTCGTCTAATGAATTGCGTAGTTTCTAGTGTGCCTTGTAGGATCTTATTTCTAATCCTCAAGTTTCACGTTACAGGTGCCTACAACATGTTTAGTTACGCTCTGTTTCCTCGGCTACTGTTTATAGTACAAACTACATACATAGCCTTTAAATAGTAACATGCTTTTAGCAAACTACAAAATCGGCTTAGATACCTAGGTAATATTATACTTGCTTTTTGTTCTAATTAAATTTACTTGTTTTTGGACTCTATTCAAAGATACGAGTATAAAACAAATAAAGTTTACCAATATTTCATCTTCTAGTGACTTCTTAAATATATCAAAGGTAGGAAACCTACATAGGTTAAATAAGCTTAATTAAAATTTGAAGAACAAAGTGGTCTACATATACATTAAAATGATTAAGCTTGTATTATAAATTATAATTTATGAAAAATTAAAAAGAGACAAAAATAAAAGATTATTTAGAAACTATGTTTAATTTATTTCTAGCATAAGCGTAAAGCTACAAAACACTGTCGCATTTCTTATGAACGTTAGTTCATAACTGTGATGAAACTTCCCTTGATCGTGTGTCGATGAGAACTTCAGTTTTCCAAGTCGACTGTATCATTCGACTCCCGCCTCTTACAGGTCGTTCAGATACTTCCTCGTTCTCTGTTCTCGTTTAGTTGTAATAGAGACTTCTTCTGTATAACTTGGCTCGCTCCGGATGTAAGAGCGCGTAGTTGTTTCTCATTCGGCCCAGTAACGCAGCCCGTATCCTCTCGTCGCTGCTAAGGTAACACAACACCGGAACACTGGTCGCTGCCTGTGTTAAATGAATAAAAATTGTTAAGTACTCAAAAACAAATTATGTAAATCGCATACGATGTCACGCAACAGCCAATAGAGTCCCAAAAGACACGCGAGACTCTCGCAACGCGAATTTCGGTACTGAAAATGCGTGCGACGCGACGCGTCGTTTAATTAACAACAAGAGTTGATCGATACCGCCGTACTAATTAAATGAAGGGCACAAGGTAAAAATAATTTTCGTCACATTTTTATGTTTTCTGAACTGGTAGTGCCATTTTGTAGAGTAATTGTAGTAGGTAGACCGGAAAAAAAATTACTTAAGTATTAAACAAATGGACGTACGTGCCTTCTTCAATGGTTTTTAGCGCGCATTCATAAAATCAATGATCATGAATTTTCTGAGTTGGGGAGTTGGCATTGTGACAATGCCATCGGTCCTACGCCTGATCTCTTTATCGGTCGTGTCGGATTGCTGTTCCATCGGGCTATGAGAATGAGGGAATAGATAGACTATAATTTCTCCTACACAGTTTAAGTTAGTCTCCGTTGAGATTCAGTTGGTCAAAAACATTAATGAATATTTTTTTTCGCCGAGGAGTTGACATCAAGAGATAAGCTGATGAATACTGTAGGTATATGTAGATACTTACTACAAGTCACGTAGATGTCGCAAATTTTGTTGCGACATATGCTTACTCAATATAGCTACATTTTCCTCATTAAATCCAGGGACATTAATCCGTTAGAGCCGAATATTAAAGAGCGAAAGTAATTGTAGGTAAACAGACGAATGGCGAAATTGAATGGTTAATTTATTCTCAGCATTAATCCCGTGGTACAGAGAAAATTCAGATCTGAACAGGAGACTTGCATTATATCAATTTTATCTTAATCAACAAGTACCTATATACGAGATCATTCTTTTCTTAGATACCAATGTAGGTATGTATGTATCAACTCGTATACATAATAATATTTCAAGTGTGTATAGAATATCAGCTAAGTATCTTTATTTCTTACATAAAGGGCGTAGGTATTGTCTTATTTTTCATAACACTGATAGTTGATGGCAGTTGAATTTTTCAAATAGTAGGTATGTTAAAAAGCTTGTTGCATATCAATAATTTAAAAAAAATTAATAAATCGGAAATCTGAAATCTGCATGGACAATCACTTTGTGCAAGCATGCATGCTTGAGCGTATGTAGGTATGATGATTTTGTGCAAACACCTTGCTTGTGCAAGTGACTTGAAGTTTGATAGAATTTTCTTTACACAGATTGATCAAGCCAAGCTTGTGGAAACATAATTGAATGAGTGTATGCAAGTAAGAAGCTTGCGCAGAGTCATTTGCTCCCGCATATTCTAGGGCAGTTGTGCAAGCTTTCACAAAATTTATTGTTCATGCAAGATTATTAAGCTTGCAGTTACGTCTGTAGCCACCTTACCTCAGCAGCTATAGGTGCGACGATAGCCAGTACTTTCGGCACGTGTGGTCGATACCCATACAGCAGCAGTGGGAACCACTGCCAGCCCGCCAGCACCGCTGCTGGAATCCATAGCGCCAGTGTTATCACGCACACGGCGTGGACACACTGATAAATAACACAAATTACACATTTATGAAACTTTACTATACGAATTAAACATTTGAACAGCCTGAGAAACTATCGTTTGTATTTTCTGAACAAGCAAATCTAGAAATAGAGAGCATAATCCAGAAGGTGAATCGTCTCGTTATTTCGTAAATCGCGCGATGCTTTTGGACGCGATATATCGGCGCCATATGTGTGAATTTAGACCGGGAGATAGTTGCAGAAAATTCCCAGTAGTTTGTTATATTTATTAACGTACAAATAACTGCTAAATAAAATTTTATGATGTTACAAATCGTTTAGCATTATCAAATAAATCGTCCACTTAGCGGCGTAATGGCAGCTATTTGGAACCCTCGGAACAGTATGCCATGGTGATTTTTGTAAATAACTCGAAAACGATTAGTAAAAAAAGCCTGATAAGAATACCTATCTTTTTTTAAACAAAAAATTTACGTGTTGAACTGAAAGGGCGGGCTGTAAGCCCCACCAGATAAGTATGGCATTTCGCTAGCGCCGAGTTAATTTTCGTCGGACACCGGAAAAACAAGCATTTTTGTGTAACAAGTCGTTTGGATCCCGTAATTTATCCGTCAAGTTCGAGTAATAGTCCTGAGATTACGCCCCTATGACCAGCTCTATGACCACTATTTTCGTTTCATTAATTACGTAGGTAATTCTACTTCTGTAAGGTCGCCATACTTCTGACAAATGACTGGGGATTTTTTATCACTACCTCCCCAAGAACATTCGCAGATAATTCGACAAGCTCTATACTATAAATGCTTCCATCAAGAACCTAACTATTCGCTTAACACTTCCATAAAATATGAGTCGTAAACTAGGCCGTGCATCACATAAATCATTTTCTTATTTTCTAACATTAGAATCTATCAATACAATAGGCTGACAGCGATAAATTATCTATCTAGGAATATATCTACCTTAGTCAAGCGTTTTTCCTCCTTTTGTTGTTCGCTCCGATAATATATCGTTTCCAGTCGAATTGCTTTACCCATATAGAAAAATCTACAAATAGAAATATAAACAATGTTTAGATTTCAAGAAAGACGAATACTTCCATAGTAACAACTCAATGATAAACATTATTAAAAAGGCAAATTATATCTCCGGGAGAGTCGAAACGACGCGTCGTATATATTGTATTGTTTATAATAGTTATTACAAAATTCAGAAATGTTCGATTACCGGCAGGGAATGTATGATTTCTATGATTTTCTTTGCTGTGGTCTGGTGGAAAGCTTTGGCTGCGGCTAGTTACCACGGTACCGGCAAATCTATGCCGCCAAGCGATTTAGCGTTCCCGCATATAGAGACCGTTCAGGGCTATGGGTTTAATAAAAACTGCCATATCCTTTCCAGTTAGTCCAATTCCATCTTAAACTATCAATTCCGAAGTTACCATCGGTAACAAGGTAACAAGGTAGGTGAGATCACAGTCAAGTACTAAGATCTAGATAAATAAATAAAAATCAGCCAAGTGCGAGTCGGGCCTCGCTCTTTCAGGGTTCCGTACATAATTATGAACAATATAATATTTTGGGTCTAAGAAATAAGAAAGAAAAACGCAAAATAAGTTCGTTTGTTTTGGTCACAGCTTATAAACTATTTTATGAAACGTTGTTTTTAGTATTTGTTGTACAAATAGAGCATATAGTACATAATATACCGAAATATCATATTCCTAACTAGTTTAGTTTTTTAGATAGCCCCCGTCACAAAAATGGTCTAAAACTGACAATTTTGATGGTCCCCCATTTCCTTACTTTTTAAGCAAAAAAATAAGGAAAATTAAAAAAATATACAGGGTGACTGGTAACAGGATACATTCCTTGCAGGGGCTTAAAGTAGAGCTCATTTGCAGTAAATTTTTTCATATAATGTCCTATCCGAAACTTAGTCGTTTCCGAGTTATTGAAGATTTAAGGTTTTTAGCAAAAAATTCCAGTTTTAAAGTTAAAATTAGTTGCTGAAGAAAATCATACCCGGTTTTGTTAGTTTTTTTGTTGTTTTCTGATAGAAAAACGTTCAGAAACTCAATCAAAATCAAAATAAGCTAGAAAATACCGTTAACTTTTCAGTTAAGGCCTAAAAACCACGTATTATTTTTAAGAAAAAAATCGAATTTGATGAAAAGCAATAGTATTTCTAAAAAAAAATGTATGGAACGTTACGTACAAATTACTGAAATAACTTCCTTGATTCATTAGCTATCCAAAAAGGTACAGATGTCTACAACTTTTTTCAAAACCTCGATTTTATTAACAAAATTCTGAGAACTGACGAGTCTCAATTTGACCGGGATGGAATCACAAAGTATCATAATTTACATTATTGGGCGGCAAAATGAGAAAACCTAAAAAAGAAAAAGAAAGGGCACATCAACGGAGGTATTCTGTAAAAGTATGGATAGGATTAATCAATTAAACATCTAATTGGCCCGCATTTTCCCCTCAGAATTTAAAAAAAACGAATTAGGTGAAAAGAATATTAATTTAAAAAAAAAATGTATGGAACGTTACGTAAAAATTACTGAATTACCTTCTTTGATTCATTATCTATCTAAAGAGGTAAAGATGTCTACAAAAAACTGCAATAACGATAGGTGAACCTATTCCTTGTCCAGATTTAACGCCTTGAAACTTTTATCTTTGGGGCCACATGAATGATTTGATGTACGCTTACCCCATTATCACAGATGAGCTTCGCGAGTACTCTTCGTGCAGCTCATGAAATACGTAAGAATTAGCCAACAAGAGTCACTAAAACGGAAATACGAAAAAGGTTTTGGGCTTGTATCAGACAAAGAGGTTCACAGTTAGAGCAAGTTTAAAATTAGATTTAGATTAAGATTAAGATTAACACTAAGATTTAGAATAAAATAAAGATTAAAATTTAGATTAAAATCATAACTAGTTTTTCTTTTGCGAACCTAAAATATGTAATTACTAATAATTATTAGTTAGTTTATTGTTATTCCTAAAATTAATCAATTAGTCATTAAACTACTACAAGTTTCAAATTGAATTAAAAATCGTTCTTGCAGTTTTTTGTAAATATCTTCACCTCGTTGGATAGCTAATGAATCAAAGAAGTTAATTTAGTAATTTTTACGTAACATTCCATACATTTTTTTTTTTAGAAATAATATTATTTTCACCTAATTCGTATTTTTTAAATTCTGAGGGAAAAATGCGGGCCAATTAGATGTCTAATTGATTAATCCTATCCATACTTTTACAGAATACCTCCGCTGATGTGCCCTTTCTTTTTCTTTTTTAGGTTTTCTCATTTTGCCGCCCAATAATGTAAATTATGATACTTTGTGATTCCATCCCGGTCAAATTGAGACTCGTCAGTCCTCAGAATTTTGTTAATAAAATCGAGGTTTTGAAAAAAGTTGTAGACATCTGTACCTTTTTGGATAGCTAATGAATCAAGGAAGTTATTTCAGTAATTTGTACGTAACGTTCCATACATTTTTTTTTAGAAATACTATTGCTTTTCATCAAATTCGATTTTTTTCTTAAAAATAATACGTGGTTTTTAGGCCTTAACTGAAAAGTTAACGGTATTTTCTAGCTTATTTTGATTTTGATTGAGTTTCTGAACGTTTTTCTATCAGAAAACAATAAAAAAAACAACAAAACCGGGTATGATTTTCTTTAGCAACTAATTTTAACTTTAAAACTGGAATTTTTTGCTAAAAACCTTAAATCTTCAATAACTCGGAAACGACTAAGTTTCGGATAGGACATTATATGAAAAAATTTGTTGCAAATGAGCTCTACTTTAAGCCCCTGCAAGGAATGTATCCTGTTACCAGTCACCCTGTATATTCGTACTCTACTCAATGAGCCCTAAACAATGATACCCCACAAGCTAGGGTAAGAAAAAATTTTTTTTCCGGCTCCTTTCTCATGTATGGGAGCCCCCCTGAAAAATAATTTAATTCAATTTTTAATTCAATATTTGATTTTGGGTTAACGTTTTACACCAAATACCAAAATTTCAGGTTTGTAACTCATTTCGTTTGCGAGCTAGAGACCTGTGACCGGCGGACAGACGGACAGACAGACAGACAGCCGAGTGACATTAATAGGGCTCCGTTTTTACCCTTTGGGTACGGAACCCTAAAAACGATTTGAAATAAATATACGAAAGTGCAGCTTAATAAAACTACTTACATCCCAACAGTAGGCAACACTCCACAAATTATGACGTAGGGCACACTGAAACCCAAGCCCCTTGCACCAGACTTCAGCGACGGCCACATGAGCGCGCACGCGGTGGCCGTCGCGTCGCACGAGTACGCGCCGTACCCGAACAACGGCGGCGCCGCGAACACCGCCGCCGCCACCCAACACACTCCAATCAACGTCCAATAGTACCTAAAGTATACAGTTCTTTCTGAAAAATATTCATTCATTGAGAACTAATATTATCGATTTTATTAAAAAAAAAAACAACTAAGTTATCCCTAAACATGGCTTGTCTGTTTATTTGTTTAATTACGCATCACACACATAACATAAAGTAGGTGATATTGGCTAGCAAAGTCCTGGTTGGGTCATTTTTGGTCCATTTTGGGGGCCAGGATGGCCTTTCAAACGAGGATTCCAGTGATATGTTACATATATTAAAGAGTGTGCAGTGATAAAATTATTGCAGATCACTCCTATAGAAGTAATCACTCCTTTCTACGGCAGTGAATTTGTTACTTTGTTGTTACTTATATTTTATGAATTTTATGCTCCCACTGTAGGTACATCTTTTGAATCTAGGCTACCTGAACGTCTGTAACATAGCGCCTAGTCAGTCAGTGTTAATCCACCAAAACACGCTTTCATAGAATCTCTTTACTACTACATTACGAACCTCGCTTATAGTATTTTGCTAGTAAATATCTTTCCAGTACTATTGCGAATAAAGCAATCATTTGGAAGACACCAAAGAACTGATTTAGGAAAGCAAAAAGTTGGCAGCATGCTGGGCCAAATAGCCATCTGAAATGGAAAATAAATTTTTATTTTAAAGGCTGTAGCAAACCGCCATTAAATAAATGCAGCGAAACGACAGTTTAAGCGAAACACCTATTGTAATCAAAGTCTAACGCAGAGATATCGACTGTGAATGAATAACCAGCTGATTTTTTGTATGTAGCTTATATTAGTAAATACTTGTATAATGAAATGGCCGCTTAACCTAACTCCTACTTTAGTGGGACGATTTCCCACCCGAGCGAATCGAAATGTTTAACACCTGCGCACTCGAGTAACCTCCGTTGAGAATTTTCATAGATAAAAAACTTGGTCGTCTCGTCGAAACGAACCTACTCACGACAATTCAGCTTGGTATTAATCACTAAAAAATTTGTTCGCCGGCTGCCGGTCAAATCTCTGCGTTAGAACAGGCAGGTTTGATTCTGTGTGGTGCAGGCCATACAAAGAACAAGTCATGGTTCTACGGCGGACATGTGTTAATATAAAGATAAACTACTGAATGAAGATTTTAATATAATATGAGTATTTAAATAAAAAACGAAATATAGAACTAGTCTAATAGATAGGTAAGTATATCTACGTAGGTATTTTTTTAAATGCATGATGCATTTAAAAATATACCTATTATACCAGGACAGTCGCAAAACATTTCAGGCACTGGGTTATAAATCGAAAAATACTCCATAAGTACGAAATACAAAGAGTTTTGTGTCATGTGTAATGGAAAATATTATAATTCGTATCCAAACTCACCTCTTTGCTAATGCAGATGATCCTGCAAATGGAAATCCAAGCAAGTTCCTGCCAAGCGAAGCTGAGCAAAGGTTAAGTACCAGAACGTGGCTCTTAAACACTACTAGGTGACTGTGGATGAACGTGATGTAAAGCCAGGCGTTGAGCAGCACCCCGAATACACCTGTTATAATTAATCATACCCTAAGATTACCAATTCCCTAAAGGTTGAGACAAGTTTATATCCAATTATTTTAACCAAACAGTGAAATATTGTAAGCATGCTCTAGAAACTAATCAAGATTAGTATGTGAATTTCTGAGTACGTGTTACTTCTAAACTAGATACGTAGGTACGTATTTTTACGGAAATAGTTAAGCGTACTTATCTTCTAAATATTATTGAGAGTCATTGGAGAATACAATTTGTATGGGCCGCGCTCAGAAACGCTCGAAGGTGACTTCTCATATACAAAACATTTTGAGTTTAAAATACTTCTTGAGGTTCCCGCTCATGAGTTAATACGAATAAATTTTAGTATTACAACCTATTTACGATCATGGCGAAATTTTACTTTCAGAACAATTGCCGAAATGTATTTCATTACAATAAAAGCTACAACAGCTGTACTCACCAAAAATAATGAGGCAAGCTCCCAGAAGAGTCTTGTACGAACTGTCAAAGTAATACCACGGACATTCATCCTCATTAGTATCAAACAATTGCATCGCAATGCTTACACCTTCTCAAATTACCGCGCACCAAATGAAAGGGAACCGACAGCTTTGAATTCTGTGTAAACGTCCACATAGGAGAAGCGGTCACAGAGACTGGTCAGGTTGACGAACCAACAGGATCTGTGGACAATAGACGAGGATTATGTTACATTCCCGGTCCCACTTTACTTTACGTCCGACATCATACACGCAAAGGAAAATAAGGTCGTGCCGCAGAAAGCAAAATTTAAGTAAACTCCCAACAGCATACTTAGATGATACCCAGCCTAAGTGAAGTATCGGACTTCGGAGTTAGGCCTTTCAAATCCAATCCTAATTTCAAATTACAAATACCTACTTAAATTTGTAATCTGATCGATACATTAATAGCAGCAGCGTTCACTGAAACTAAATTCCATAATAGATATTCATATCAAGGAGACAGCATCAAAACCGGGAACTGCAGCTAAAATGGCTGAATCCAGTAAGCGCCGCTCTCTATTCGATTTTGCTCCTTTTGCTGTGAAGATCCTGGAGCCATGGAGTCTTAGTGCTGAATAATTTTTGACTTTTCACCGGTTAATTGCATCATCCGGTGATGGAAGGGCTGGCTCATGTTGTGCGCAAAAAATCAGTCTGACTGTTGCATTCACAAATGCAGCCAGTATTGTTTGCACTATTCCACACGGGCATGATTTGTATACCTACTGTAGCTAGCCAACTATAAGGTTTTATTGTAACACTAGCTGATCCCCGCGACTTCGTCCGCGTGGATATAGGTTTTTATATAGGATCGGATTGGATCCCATAATTCTTTTATGTACCTAAACTAAATGTAGCCTAAGTTACTCCTTATAACATTGAAAGTTCCGTCAAAATCGATCCAGCCGTTTCGGAGATTAGCTGGAAGAAATAGACAGACCGATAAATATAAATTTAAACGCACACCAGTTTAAAATAAGCCGTACGTTCAAAGATCCGGGTCCCAAGTTATTTGAACCCAATAATGAGGGTTGTAATGTCTGTCATTTGTAAACTAAAAAACCTATGACCTTGAAATATTTCCGGGACAATATCTAAAGTACTACCTTTCTAACAAAAAAAGAATGAGTGAAATCGAACAACGCGTTAATGAATTACAGCTTAATACACGTTTTAACTTTCATCCCCTCTCCCAAGGGAACCGTGCTGAATTTCGGGATAAAAAGTATCCTATGTCCTACCTCGGAGTATAAACTCAAATCGTACCAAGTTTCATTCAAATCTATTCAGTAATTTCGGCGTGATGCGCGGCCAAGATACAGACAGACAGACAGACAGACAAAAATGAAAAAAATTGCAGTTTTGGCTTCAGTATCGATTATATAGTGCCCTCCAATAAAAATTTTCAAAATATCTTCAATGTACAGAATTGGATCTGTTACAGTCTTATTATATTATAGATAGATTTTACTTACCAATAAATAGATAGCTGAAAATATGTATGGTACAACTCACAGCTGTGAGGATTGCACCGTGCCTGCCGTGCCGTTTGAGGATTGATTGTAACGTATCTGTAGTCTACGATCTATGAGAGGACTGAGATTAGCGAGAGCAGGTGCTTGCATATGAAATTGACTTGTGCCATTTAGTTGAAATATCTCCTGTCGACGCTTACATCTGCAATCAATTTCCCCACAGTTCAGGACGCCAACAAAATGGATGTGCTTTAAATCTAGTCCATCACTTTTTAGGGGATCCAAGAAATGTACGTAGGTATATTATACTTAGTCCTTATTTCCATAAATATGTACGTGAAAATAAGTCTCAGAGACTATCAGCCGATTTTTTAAGAATTTACTTTTAATTTTTAGCTGTAGTTTGACAACCGTAGTGTAACAGTTACTCAAATTTTTACGGCGTTAAACAACGAGCAATGAAATCTCATTCATTAGTAACTAGGTATAGTACAAGGTGTCTTAAATCATTCTCCTCGGTAACTAGCAGACGAGGTAGTCAGGTAGCTGCCAATTGGTCAAGCTAAATATAATCATTTAACATTCTAGTTATGTTTGTAACCCAAATATAGACGCAAAAACAATGGTTACCATACTTGTTATTACAATAAAGTTATGACTAGGAGCTGTAATAACGAAGTGTCTTTGCTATCGATATAATTTAATATTATATAAATATTAAATTGATTATTAGTATAGTAAGTATTATTAATACATTGGGAATATCTTTTAAAAAGGAAGACTGAGAACACCATATAGGCACCTATAATGTGCGCAAAGAATGTATAAAGCTGGATATAGATTTCCCAATAAATTGTACCTACAATTTTTGTGTCATCATTATACTTAGTCTCATTATTCTTCATCTGTATTTTTAGTTCGAACGAATATTTTCGAGCTACCTACTCCTATAATAATTGTTTTATTTGACCTCAAACCTAAAATAACTCTACCGACAGACTAATTTATGTAACTCGAATTCAATATTCTTAGAAAAAACGTGACAGTTAGTTATATCTAACAATCACGTGCCAATGTTATAAGAGATATTTTGTATAGGTATTGTACGCAATGTTGTGTTTTCTTCTTCTATTTAATATATCTATAAAATAGTACCGTGACCTACAGACTGATAACGCGCAGTCTAAAGTGTAAGACGAAGTAGTTTTAGTGTCACGCTGATCGTTGACGCTGATAGGCCAATACTGGTTGCTATAGAAGCGTTTTAGAATAACGCAGACCGCTCAGCGCTGACGCTCGTCAGTGCAACACTAAAACGCTCACTGAAGACACATGCGCGCGTCCGGTGGTCGGTACCGACCAACTACGTGTCGAACTCTCAGCGCCGACGATCAGCATGACACTTAAAACTCGCCAAACGGGATGGACATAAAGATTTAAATTTGGCGGAAAAATTAATTAGGTAAGTAGTACCCCAAAGGCGCCTGATGGAGGAACTTTTTGAAATTCCATTCCAGTAAAATGAATAGGAGTTATTAAAATTAAAGTAAAAGTTTATTTAAAAACCACGCGAGCGAAGTCGTGGGTAGCAGTTAGTTACGTGATAATTGATAGAGTTCACCAAACAATACTGCTTGGCAATAGATATAAAATTGGCAGACGTCGAGTGAAAAAAGACAGGTATGCCTGCTACTTAGAACACGCCGCCCGCGCACGTCTATCAGGCCCAGTTAATTAACGTGAAGACCGCGAACGGTTTTGGCGATGCATGTATATTGGGGCTGTACCCAGTCAGTGTTATCAAACACAGTGATGTGTATAATCGGAGCGGCTGCTCAGTGCAGTACCGGCACCGGCCGAGTTGCGACAGGATGATGTCGATAGAGCAATTGTCGCTAATGGTCAAACGACATCTTGGACTCGACTCGTTTGCCGACGAACAATGTTCAACGAAATGGGCAATATTCGATTCGCCGCTGGGCGGTCGCGGGCTCGTTGCCATAGAAGATATCAAAGCTGGTGAAGTATTATTTGTTGATCATCCGCTCGTGTGCGGCCCACGGTCCGGAACTATCGTCCAACGTGGCTGCACTGTTTGCAAAAAAATTGATAGCGATACGTTCTTTAAGTGTTCACAGTGTGCATTGTTGTTGTGTTCGGAAGAGTGTCAAAACAGTGATGTGCATTTTAGTGACTGTAGTATAATTTCCTGTTGGCCTAACAAAGTGCCCATCGAGGATGTCGATGACACACTATTGTCTCGCGCGCTAACTGCAATACGAGCGCTGTTATTAAACGAACAGCAAAGAGAACTACTAACGTCGCTACAGGCACATGTTCTACCGCAACATGGAAGTGAAATAAGAAATCTGAAGGAATATTTCGATATACCATCACAAGTAGAACAATTTATGACTTTTGTCTCGTGCGTGCTCGATGCTAACGCGTTCCAAATGGCTACTCCGTATGGAAAAAGGGAGATGAGTCTGCGAGGTTTATACCCCGTTTCGTCTATAATGAATCACAATTGTGTACCAAACACGAGGTACAGTTTTAACTCCGAGGAGCAAATGACTACGAAAGCTGTAAAACCAATACGGGCCGGTACTGAGATATTCACCTGCTATTCGGGAATGCTGTGGGGCACGCCTGCTAGAAGACTTCACCTTTATAAGACCAAACATTTTTTTTGCACGTGTGACCGCTGTGCTGACCCCACCGAACGCGGAACCCTCTTGGGAGCTCTTAAATGTTTCTCCGCTGAATGTCCTGGATCTCTGTTACCTCTGCGGCCATTAGAAACTAACACAGCTTGGCGATGTCTGGACTGTGGCCTCAGAGTGCCAAGTAGTAATATTAGGGCTGTACAAAGCGCTCTCGGAAGTCTGGTTGGGAGTTTGGAATTCGAAAATGTTGTTGCATTGGAAAACTATTACTTGAACAGAATCATCAAATATGTTCCAAAAACTAATCAGATCGTTGTTGATCTACAATGTCGACTAATTTGGGAGTTAGGAGATGTCGATGGATTTCGGTGGAATGGTAAGATATTTCTCTACATTATTAAGTAATTTTATAAATGCAATAGTGAAATGAATCACATTTTAACTGATAAGATATCCATGGCTGTATTTCTAGATTAGAAACATCGCTACTTTAATTTGTTTTATATCATTATCAAATTAAGAAGAAAAGTCTTTTTTACATTATCAGTGTAGTCTTTATGGCTGTTAAATTAGACAAATTACGTAATACAGTCGTTCAACATATGTACCAATCTACATTTTGTTGAATTATTTAAATAGGTCAGGGAAAAGGGTGTGGCAAGAGGATGTTAAAATAAAAATAGTTACAGGTCAGCAAGATTGTTAAGAATAAAGTATTTTTTACATAATTACTATTATAAAGTATGGTGTTAAATGTACCTATAAGTATACGTAAGTTTATAGGAAGTCAGGAGCTGACTTTTGATGAAGATGATATCTGAAACATCTCTGACATATCGTATCCGTATTCCGTAGTTTCGCAGATAAGGAGAAATGTTTTAAAAAAACTTTTTAGTTACGCTTTAAAGTGTAGCTCGCATCTAGATAATATATTTATTTACTTACCTATAATGTACGACTTGGCTAAAATGTATGACTTGGATCGCCTTCTGTCTAGTCACAACATGCTACAGCACTGCAGTATTGTATTAAAACCTACGAGCTTAAAAGGTATGGCAGTGAGTGCTTTGATACAGAGTACCAATTAAGAAGACTATCTTAAGAAATGTTAATAAAAATTACGATTTAATATTATGATCCGGTGCTGGAAGACTTTTGTCTCCAGAATTCAGGACATAGAGTAACAACTAACAGTAGTTACTCTATATCCATTTGATAGTTATGCCAAATTTCGTTAAACTCGGTTCAGTAGTTGAAAATAATAAAAAGCAAAAATAACAAACTAACTAACACACTATCGGATTTATAATAAAGTAGAGGATGCCCGTGAATTCGTCTGCGTGGATTTAGGTTTTTAAAAATCCCACGGGAACTCTTTGTTTTTCCTAAGCTCCTTTGATCTCATACTGTTAAAAGTCGCGCATTAAAGTGGAACTACAGTAATGAGTATTAATTTTTAGTAGATCATTCCCATCACTAAAGTTGAAAGTGCCACCAAAATCGGTCCAGCATTTCGGTGACAGACATACACAAATTTTAAAGTACCCCAGATGATAATCCGGACGTACAAAGGTTCCTGTACAATCCGGGTTCCAAGTTATATGGAATACTGAGGGTTGGGTTGGCTATAATTTCTGAACTACAAAACCAACCTCCATCGAGAATTTTCTTAGAAGAAAAACTTGGTTGTCTCGACGAAACGAACCTATTTCAGCATGTTATTAATCACTAAAAATTGTTCATCAGCTGCCGGAAACGTCAAATTCGACACATAGTCGGCTCCTTGAATCAGTGAACAGGTAGATTCCAGGAGCTATTTTCATAACAGCACATATGGTAGGGGACCCCATGATGCGGATGCCTGTCGAAATCTAGGCGCACGAAGTGCGCCAGGCCAAGTTCCTCCGGCCTTGTCGCATGAGTGTGTTATTTACACGATCCATTTCGAGCTGTTTTGACCCCCCTCATAACTCTGGTTCGCGGGACATTAATCCTACGAAATTTGAAATATAAGTTAAACTCGTGGATGTGATGATAAATTGAAAGTTTCAAATTTTCAAGTTGAACCGTTTCTGAGATACAGAGGTTTGAAAATCACATAAAACAAGACCTACTCAGTGACTGATCAAAATTATGACGCACTTCCCGTGTATGTGGAATGTTGAAATTTGGTAAGAAGATGAGTCTTAGTGTGTATATGAAGGAAAAAATCGAAAAATGTCCAAAAGTTGCATCAGACACTGACCAATTCAAAGATATATAAAAATCTGTCTGTTCCCACATCACACAAAAAATACTGAACAAATTATCATTTTGTTTTAATAAATGTATTTTACTTTATTCGAAGCTATATATGGTTCTTGTTTCATCGAAATCGGTGCACTATTTAGGGAGATGTGACTTTTTAAGTTTTCTAGCAAGGGGTCAATCTTACTGGTCTTGAGTTCTAATAAAAAGTAAAGTGTAGGTAAATAATAAAACGCCAAGAGGTATATTTTTTTATCGAAGTCGCGGGCGCGACTTCGTCGGCGTGGACTACACAAATTTCAAACCCCTATATTACCCCCTAAGGGGTTGAATTTTCAAAAATCCTTTCTTTGCGGATGTCGTACGCCACATTAATAGCTATCTGTGTGCCTAAGCCCGTTCCTTCCAGTAGTTTGAGATTCGTCTTTGCCAATAAAACCAGAAGCGCGATTTTCTTAATAATTTTGATAATTTTGAGCAACCTTGACCCAAGTCAGGAAATGGATGGGTGGCCGACTTTGGAGGTTTGGAGGAGCCTTTGGTGTCCTGTTGATTCCGGCTACTAGGTATCACTAATATCTAATACTATTCATTAAACTTAATGAGAGTCAAATACTCAAAATCTTCTCTTAGTTAAGCCGTATGGTTCTAAGTTCTGAAACTGACCACTGAGTGGAAATACTCTGGAGTGGAGTTTCTGTTATCTGTGATTTTGACAGACAGACGAACAAAATAAAAATTCACCCAATTAGAACAGAGAAAGCGACTTTGTTTTATACTATGTATTGAAGATTAAACCACATC
Source organism: Melanargia galathea (assembly GCA_920104075.1). Classification (NCBI taxonomy): domain Eukaryota; kingdom Metazoa; phylum Arthropoda; class Insecta; order Lepidoptera; family Nymphalidae; genus Melanargia; species Melanargia galathea. The sequence continues at coordinate 19,163,229 of OV049862.1, forward strand.
TAATCAGACCGTAAAATGTGATAGGGTTCTATTCCTAATTATACTGAAGCGTAAGAGAGAAAAAAGACTCGATTATAAGCCATCACAACTTCATTATACTTATTGCATTAACTTTGAAATACTTAGAAAAAAGGAGTGAGATCCAAACAAAAACATTTCATGTGAATAATAAGGCCAACTTCCTATCAAAAAGTTTCGGCCATTAAAAGTACTGATATCAAAAATTATGACCAAGTCCTTTGCTAGGCTCGATAAATGAAACCATACAGTTTTAGAAGGTATAATATCTTCTTCGATCACCCTCAAGCTGTCATACCATTCCTAATGATCCTGTTAAAATATTTTTAAATAATTTATGTCTTACTAATAACACTATAATATGAAGCTCATTTGGGACTGAGAATAGTTTTATTGTTTTCAACTTGGCAACATTTTTTAAATTAAACAAATTCAAAGGAGTACAAAAATGTTGTCAAGTTGAAAACAATAAAACTATTCTCAGTCCCAAATGAGCTTCATATTATAGTGTTACTAGCTTCTGCCCGCGGCTTCGCCCGCGTGAATTTCGGTTTTGAACAAATCCCGAGGGAATCGTGGAGTTCCGGTTCCCGTTCCCGCTCCCTTTTCCTACCTTTATACTTAAAATATCAAGCAAGGTCGCTATAGTAATCTACCTATAGCTGTAGATATAGATTTCGGGTTTTTCAAAATCCCGTGGGAACTGTGCATTTTTCCAGGATAAAAAGTAGCCTATGTGTTGCCAATGCATGCTACACAGCAAAGTATTGCAATAATGGGTTATGTGAGCGTGATTTACCTAAGAACAGTCAGCGCCCTCTGTGGCGTTTTGGAGGTATATATCTATTTTAGTCCTACAGGAATACTTTTCTGGGATAAAAAGTTACTTTATGTGTTAAGTCAGGGCATAAGCTATCTCCATTTAAAATTTCAGCCAAATCGGTTCAGTAGTTGCGGCGGAGAAGAGGAACAAACATACACACAAACTTAATAACTTAATAACGCCTTTATAATATTAGTGTGATTGTTATTTTCCTCGCTAGAAAGCTCCGATACTCGATAGCATACGCGTCCGATCGCTGCTAAATTCAAAATGCTATAGGAGAACTTTACGCATCGCCGCCCCGGCCGGCTGGAACCGCGCGCCGCGCGCAAAGTCTATGTCCCGCAATTTTTAAATCTGTAATATCTTCGAAAATATTCATTTAAATCATATGCTGTAAAAGGCCATATAGATCTATAATAAATCAACAATGTACTTAAGGTATTTAATTAGATAAGGATTTATGCTGTATTGGTTAAAATCGCTTCTAAAATTAGCCATTATTTGTCGTAAAAAAGTAAATGACAAAAAATGTTATTGTGGGATATCCATAAGAGATAGACATATACCATCGCGGAGTTTTCTATAGACCTTTTCAATGTGTACAATACTTAGTACATTATATTGATAAATCTCGTAGGGTTCAGCCTGCGTTTGCAATGTAAGCGGAAAAAATGTAATTATTTACGACATCACATTAGAAACCTCAAAAATAACAGTATTTCTCCACTATTTAATGGATGTTATCATACATATAAACCTTCCTCTTGAATCACTCTATCTATTAAAAAAAACCGCATCAAAATCCGTTGCGTAGTTTTAAAGATTTAAGCGTACAAAGGGATATAGGGACAGAGAAAACGACTTTGTTTTATACTATGTAGTGATTAGTAAGACATAAATTATTTAAAAATATTTTAACAGGATCATTAGGAATGGTATGACAGCTTGAGGGTGATCGAAGAAGATATTATACCTTCTAAAACTGTATGGTTTCATTTATCGAGCCTAGCAAAGGACTTGGTCATAATTTTTGATATCAGTACTTTTAATGGCCGAAACTTTTTGATAGGAAGTTGGCCTTATTATTCACATGAAATGTTTTTGTTTGGATGACCTTTACTCGAGCGTCGTCGGGAGCTATTAGATTTTGTAAATTAGGTGATAGAAAGAATAAAAGGTTATATAATGTTTCCCCTTTCAGTGGTGGGGGTAGCATCTAGCTGCACGCTCTTATCTTCATAGACGATTTTTATTACTTCGACTTGTGGAAATCGGCAGATTATATTTTTTTGTTATTTTTGCATCATTTCGTTCAAAATAGACAAAAATTCAACCGCCCTCGAGATTCGAGAATGTCGCGAAAACGTTTTTTTCTTATTTTGTAACCCTTCCACTGCCACTTTACGTTCAAATAGTATCTATGATTTTCTAAATATGCTTTTTTTAGCTCGTAATTAACCGACCATACTTTAATCTGACGTGCTTTATTATTTCTGACCATCGGTTTTTTTTAAGCGCGGCCTTATATAAAGGGCTTATATATGGTAGAGGTTACTCAGCAGGATGCAATATGTCCTCCCTTATGTTAATCTGCCACACTCGAGTAAATCCCAAAATCCCTTCTTGGGCTTCCCTACTAATATAAATATCGACGTCGAAACGATGCATCGTCAGTCGATTCCAAATACCTAACTGTAGCGTGTGATCGCAATAGAATGGCGAAACAAGTGACTATCAAATCCTTATAGTGCAGATACCATTGCCAAATAAAGTGTTGTTGCATCAGAGTTGCATCAAAAGAGGATCTCTAATTTATGTAATAAATATTATATGGCGATAGGATTCTGGGCAGATATTGTTGCAGGAACTTTTGTTCCAATTGCTTCCGAAAATGTAACTTACGTTTTCCCTGTGAAAAGTATTGTGCATTTGTTAGTTCTGATTATTGCAAAAAATTTACAGGTCATAACTTAGATAAATTATGTGACTTTATCCTCGACAACTGGAGATTGAAATCAAGCCCATATGAAATCGAAGAAATTTCTAATGCTCTAGTAAAGAACTTATTTCTAAACCAAGTACTTAACACAGAAGCACTTACTTCTAAACCAAGTAAGTGCTTCTGTATTTACAGTTTTTAGGATTCCGTAACCAAAGGGTAAAAACGGAACCCTATTAATGTCACTCGGCTGTCTGTCCGTCTGTCTGTCTGTGCGTCCGCCGGTCACAGGTCTCTAGCTCGTAGACTAAATGAGTTACAAACCTAAAATTTTGGTATATGGTGTAAAACGTTAACCCAAAACTAAATATTGAATTATAAATTGAATTAAATTATTTTTCAGGGGGGCTCCCATACATGAAAAAGGAGCCGAAAAAAAAATTTTTTTTCTTATTCTAGCTTATGGGGTATCATTGTTTAGAACTTATTGAGTAGAGCACGAATATATATTTTTTTAATTTTTTGCTTAAAAAATAAGGAAATGGGGGGCCATCAAAGTTGTCACTTTAAGATCATTTTTGTGACGGGGGCTATCTCAAAAACTAAACCAGTTAGGAATAATATGAAACATCGGTATATTATGTACCATATACTCTATTTAAACAACAAATACTAAAAACAACGAATACTACAACAACAAACGAACATTTTTTGGGTTTTTCTTCCACTGTTTGTTGTCTAGCTCGGGTATGAAATGTTTCTTACGCCCAAAATACATATTATGCTGTTCGGAACCCTAAAAGAGCGAGGCCCGACTCGCACTTGGCCAGTTTTTATAACTTCCAGCAGAAGAAAAACTTTTACATAAAGTTTTTGAAAAAGTAATGCATAAGTTTTTTGATTAGGTAAGTAGGTAATTAGAAGCGATAAGTACTTGCAAAATACATTAATTATTATCAACATCATCATGTGCTTTCTACTAACCAAGGACGTAAAGACAGTCCCTCAACTAATAATAGAGGGAACTCTAAAATTGTAAGATTTTTAAATTTTTAAAGGTTTTTTCGGTAGTCTAATTTAACTTTAACCGAAATCTTACTTTAACTGTCTGTCATGCAATTACTGATCCAAACAAAAAAGTCACTAGAATTACGGTGAAAAAGAAGTAATTTTAAATAGTCGCTATGAAGTTGTGAATACTGAGACATTAATATAGCTGTTCGTTCTGATTCACTGACTCATTCATCGCCCCTCCTGTAAAATTTTGTATGAAAATTTTTTTTTTCACTAATGGTTTCGTATAGAGGACAAAAATTGAAGTAGAACAAAAATATGGAGAGAGCTGATGATTGAGGATTTCGGAGACGGGTGAAGAGCACGCTTAAGGTATTGAAGATAGGTGGGGGGCAGTCAGCTGAAAAAAAATTCAAAATGGCGAAAAAAAGATGGCTGCCATACAAATTTCGTCGGTCTCCATCTCGGAGGGTATAAAAGATGGAAGAGTGGTTTCTTTGCAAAAGATGATGAGAATCCAAAGGTCTACTTGATGAATTGAAAAAAAATTCAAAATGGCGGAATTTATTTTTCCATAGAAAATGTATGGCGAATATTGAAGAGACTACAAGTTGTGAACTATGCAAGGCTTTAATGCGGTTTTTTGGAGAACTCTCAAAGAAAAATATCGGAAGACATGATGATTGAGGGTTTGGAAGTTGGTTGAGGAGCCCGGGCAGGGTATTGAAGATAGGTAGGAGGTGCTCAAACAAAAATTACTCGAAACATCATCCAATTGGCAGTGAGCTGAAAAAAAGTTCAAAATGGCGGATTCAAGATGGCGGCCATACAAACATCGGTGTCTATCTCACCAAGTATAAAAGATGGAAGAGTAGTTTTGGCCAAAAGATGATTAAGACCTTAAGTTCTACTTGATGAGCAGAATGATTCGAAGAAAAAATATGGAGAGTGATAATGATCGAGGATTAGGAATAGGGGAGAGATAAAGGATATGGAGGCTGCTCAAACCAAAATACCCGAAAGCGAAACCTCGCGGTCCGCTTGCGGGCCGCGCACCCACGCGCCCTACTAGTATTATCTATACATATAATAAAATCCTAGACTTGCCGTATCTGTACATTAAAAGTTTTTGCAAACTAACGACTGGGGGATGTTAGGGATAAGTAATAGAACGTAAAAAAGCTATTTTTGAAATTTTTGTCTGTTTGTCTGTTTATCTGTTTGTCTGTTTATCTGTTTGTCTGTTTATCTGTTGGTCTGTTTGTCTGTATGTTTGTACGCGCATCACGCAAAAACTACTGAATGGATTGAAATGAAACTTGACATGATTTAAGTTCATACTACAGAGTAACATATAGGATATTTTTAACCGACTTCAAAAAAAGGAGGTTCTGTATTCGATCCGTATGTATGTATGTATGTATGTATGTATGTATGTATGTATGTATGTATGTATGTATGTATGTATGTATGTATGTATGTAAGTATGTTCGCGATTATCTCTGCAACTAATGAACCGATTTTGATGATTGTTTCACTATCGTAATTTACACACTTTCAAGAAGGTTTTAGTATATAACACATCAAGTTATCATTCTTACGTACGAAGTTATAAGCATAAATGTACACATATGCCACTAATATGTTCTCTGAGATTGCCAGACCTATTGCTGAAGTCTGATATAGCTATTCTGTCCAAAAACTTCATTCTGCTACGCCTACGTAACATTGACCTTTTGCAAAAAGTTTTGGGCCGAAGTCAGTACAGTTGCATATAGAGTGATTCCTTGGAGTTTGTGCATGGTTACGTGTATTTCCATTCTATACAAAGCCAAACCGCAAGGGTGTGAAACTAGTCGCGTATAGATTGTAAATTACGGTCTATCCAAATTATACAAGAGCTGTACGCATACAAACTAATCCTGTATAGATCAGAAGTTAGGTTAGGTTGGGTTAGAACATAATAAAACCACTCACCTATAGTATGACACATAAAATGTATATGTCACAGGATATTTAATAATAATTAATAATATATAGGTCATAATCTATTTTACATACCTAGTTCTCATTTATATTATTATTATTATTACCTAATATAAAGAAAACAAATCACTAAAAAGCATAAAATAATTTTTTTCAAAGAAAAATGAACCGACTTCAAACGAATCGAACTAAAAAGTTTAAAATAATTTTTTATTCATTTAGATTGACGATTAAACTACCTAACTCAAATGATATATAATTTTTTGAAGTCGGCGCCAAACCACATTCAATTCGTGTAAGTAAAATCAGAATATCCACTTTTGAATGCGAGCGCGGTGAACCTAGTCGCGGAGGGTGAGTCTGGGACCCGGGAGGCACATTTTCGACTTGAAGTGAACTTGAAGTCATTTGGCGCCGACTTCAAAAAATTATACATCATTTGAGTTAGGTAGTTTAATCGTCAATCTAAATGAATAAAAAATTATTTTAAACTTTTTAGTTCGATTCGTTTGAAGTCGGTTCATTTTTCTTTGAAAAAAATTATTTTATTTATCCCGAAATTCAGCACGGTTCCCTTGGGAGAGGGGATGAAAGTCAAAATGTGTACTTAGCTGTAATTCGTTAACGCGTGGTCCGATTTCATTCGTTCTTTTTTTATTAGAAAGGAAATACTTTAAAGATTACTGGCTAATCTCTGAAAGGCTGGATCGACTTTGATGGGACTTTCACTGGCGGATGTTTACATTTTGATCTACCTAAACATCCGCCAGTGAATTTTTAACAGTTTTTAGTAAAGTATGAACTCAAATAGAGCTTAGGAAAAACAAAATGATTCTCACGGGATTTTTAAAAACCAATATCCACGCGAACGGAGTCGCGGGTTTCAGCTTGTAGGTAATATTATGGATTTTACTTTTGGGATTGGGTAAAATATAGGATTAGGTTATCGAATATATATGCTACTAGGTCAGTCACAAATCAAAATAGTGTGTTAGCTCAGGAAAATGAAGTAAAATGTAAAGTAATTATTACTGAGATCATGAGATCCATTTATGAGGATTGATGGATTCCATTACATTTGCAAATAAGAAGACCGATAATTATTAGATACTAGATGATGCCCACGGCTTCGCCCGTGTGGATTTAGGTTTTTAAAAATCCCGTGGGAACTTTTGATTTTCCAGAACAAAAAGTAGCTTATCTGTAGAAACGCGTCCCCAAAACGGAAAAATCCCGTGGGATCCCCACGATTTCGGAATACAGCATTCCTTACAGCAACAGGGTTGAGGAGTTGGATATGTACTTACTCGAGTTCATTCAACGATAAAGTCTTTAATTGGTACCCCCAATATCAATTTAAATAACCGAAAGTTTCTAAAACCCATTAGTTTTGGGGATTAGGTCCCCTGCAGCATCAGGATTGAGGAGTTGGAATATAAATTTTTTATAGAACAGGGTCGCAATGTTTCTCTATCGATTAAAAAAAAATACGCAAATCGGTTCAGAAATCTCGGAGATATTGGTGTACATAGGTAGAAAAACACAACTCCTCCTTTTTTGAAAGTCGGTTAAAAAAGTAGCCTATGTTACTCCCTGGTTAATTCTCTACTTGTATGTGAAGGTCCCGTCAAAATCGGTTCAGCCGTTCCGAAGATTAGCCCGTTCAAACAGACAGACAGACAGACAGACAGACAGACAGACAGACAGACAGACAGACAGACAGACAGACAGACAAAAATTTTAAAAACGTGTGATTCGGTTATGGTAGCGTTCAAATAACCATATGAGCTTAATATGAGGTAGTTATTTCGATATTACAGACAGACACTTCAATTTTATTTATTAGTATAGATTTTTGAATGAATATGTGTCAATGGTGCCATCTGTGGAGCTCAAGAATATTTAGTAGGTACTACGTGCGTAGGAAGACAGAAGTCTCACTCAGCTCACAGTTTATTATCTCGTTCATCTGGTTTCTAAGAGATGACGCTAACAGACGTAAATATCTTCGTAATATCTTTATCCTTGATTTCCGTCTCGTCATTTGCTACTTCTTCAATCACACACCTTCAATACACATACATAATAATATATTCATTCACTGTAGGTATTATACCTATTCCGCCGTACAGAGCTATGTAGGTATAAGACTTGCGAACGAGAATCTTTATATAGGTACCTCACTTTAGACTTAACAATGTTGGAAAAAAATTAGGAGTAAATATACTTACATAGACAGTAAATATAGGTACCTAATTAAAACACGAAATTTGAAATAATATAGAGAAAACATTTCAATGAACAAGTAAAATTCCATCCCTAAGAGGGTGAGTTAAAAAAGAAAAGTCAATCCACGCGAACTTTATCAATAGGAAAAACTTTTCCTTAGGTCAGTCCTCTATTAATTTCGATGGAATATCTAAATTAAAAAAAAACATAGTTACTTACCTAATATTTAAACCATATTTGTGTGTTGGCGATAAACCATTATATAATGACTGTATGCACCGTGTAGTATTTCTTGGACCACATGTGGTTTTCACTGTGTCAAGGCTTTCTATGACATAGATCTATTTAAGTCTAGCTATTTTCGCGGCTTTGAATTACGTGGACCGCTTAAACTTCAATAACGTGAACAAAGAGCATTTTCAAATTAAGGCCAGGATATTCAAAGCCTTCCTGTCGGTTCCAAAACCATCCGTCGGATTTCAAATGCCTATTGTAGGTTTACGCTCATTTGCAGAGAAAAGGGTAATTAAAAGTAGTCATTTTAATTTGGTAGATATTCCAGTTGAAGAAATAGCTGATGTCCTCATGATGATGGGTTTTTAAAAATCCCCTGGGAACTTGCCGCCCGCCAGGAATCCGCCGAATTCAAAACCTCATCATTTTGTGGAATCCGTTAAAAACAAACCAAGTGCACTCCTTGCATAATTATAATAAGTAATCTTTTTACCCCTGGAAGTCAAGTTCCCTCGGGATTTTATGAAGCCATGTGGACGACGTCGCGAGCATAAACTAGTTCATAAATTAAATATTCCTCTACATACCTACTGGTTATTTGTTTATACTTTATAGTGTGGGATTTGTTTTGATTTTATTTTTTAGAATACACTGGAATGACTTTAAAAATAGCTGATGCCCTAATCCCAGTTTATAATGTTCCGTTCTTTCCAGAGCGACAATAAATATATCCGCCCAACAGTTTTGATAAGTGGTTGGCGATGTGGAAATTATAGCGAAATAATGATCGCTGTCTTGTTAGAGACACGGCTGTTTTTAGGGTTCCGTAAAGAGTCCAGAATATAAAAGAATCCAGAATCACCTAGATAGATACAAAGGCACCTATACATCGATGCACCTATAGAAACTTGCGCGGCTCGCTATGGTAAAAACTTATTTCAAACAAGCGGAAACCCGTGACTTCGTTCGCGTGGATATTGGTTTTTAAACATCCCGTGGGAATCATTTTGCCTTTCCTAAGCTCCTTTGAGCTCATACCTTGCTAAAAACTGTTAAAAATTCACTGGCGGTTGTTTAGGTAGATCAAAATGTAAACATCCGCCAGTGAAAGTCCCATCAAAATCGATCCAGCCTTTCCGAGATTAGCCGGTAATCTTTAAAGTATCTCCTTTCTAACAAAAAAAGAGTGAATGAAATCGGACCACGCGTTAATGAATTATAGCTAAGTACACATTTTAACTTTCATCCCCTCTCCCAAGGGAACCGTGTTGAATTTCGGGATAAAAAGTATCATATATGTTACTCCGTACTATGAACTTAAATCATACCAAGTTTCATTTCAATCCATGCAGTAGTTTTTGCGTGATGCGCGCACAAACATACAGACAAACAGACAAAAATTTCAAAAATAGCTTTTTTTACGTTCTATTACTTATCCCTAACATCCCCCAGTTATTATTTTGCAAAAACCTTTAATGTACAGATACGGCAAGTCTACGATTTTATTATAAGTACTTATGTATAGAAGATATTATAGATTGAGCGTATCCGTGGAATGCTGGTGTACGGATAAACCTAGTCAGGTTTTTGATACACCGTTTCAGAAATGATTAACTTAGACTTATTGTATACTTGTTTTAAATCATTTAAAAAAATGTTAATGGCAATCGGTTACCTATTCTGCTGTTATTTGTTTTACTAGCTAGCTGATGTAAATTCATTTATAGCTACGAGTAGTTGTGGTAATTGCCTCAGTTTACTGTGGCCTCAATGTCTATTAAGCGAGACACATTCAAATATATTAATAATTATTAGCTATGTCCACACTGTGCCTTTTTTCGTTCATCAAGGGCATGCGTCACAGCGCAGTCAACAGCGCACGTGAGGCATGCCCTTGACGCATGCGTTATTGACAGTTGAAACCACAGCGCGCGCTGCGAAACACGTTTCCCGCGTCTGGTGGATTTCTGTGCCACAAAGCGTTCAACGACAAGATGACGGACGAAGAAAAAAATATTACTTTGAAGTTTATTGAAGATTACAGAAACTTTCGAGTACAGAAAGAATAAAAAATATGTCTTAGACTTGCCTTTACACAAGTTTAAGAACTCTATTAAAAGTTTGCTCATAAAAAAAGCTTATTATACAATTGAAGATTATATAAACGATAAAAAAGCTTGGATTTAACTCGTTCCAGCAATGCGCGAGACGGCATTTCAATCATGTACATTAATAATAATAATTGTTATAATGTTATTTTTTAAAAAAAGAGCAACCGCCGAGTTTCTTGCAGGTTCTTCTCGGCTGGAACTGCATTCCGAACCTGTGGTAGACTCAATCGACGATTCAAAAGTACTTGTAAAAGTTTATTTGAATAAAAAACTTTTCTATTCTATTCTATTCTATTTCCACAACTTTGGGATCAAAATAATAAGCTTTACACAAATAAAATAAAGAGAAACGATGAATTACAAGTTTTGGCAAGTAATGTGATTGTAAGTTTTCACTTACAATCACGTTACTTCGATTATTATAATAGCTTCGTATCCAAATCTTTCGCTTTGTTCTTTTTTTTTTCTGGATTTTGTACGTATGACTAAGTAAGCCGCACATATTCCACCAAGTAAAATGTTCTCGTCGCTCATGTTTTCAACACAGACAGAACCAAAAAGACTACGTTAGCGTCGTGCGTTGACGCATTCGAATTAAATGTCAAACGAAAGTTGAATAGAAAGATGACGACGAAAGTTGAAGATGAAAAGGCATAGTGTGGACATAGCTTACAACTTACGCGCAAGAAGTAGCAAGGTTAAGTTATTCAAAGCTTACTTCATGATGAACTAACTCGTGTTTGTTGCTTGTTTCACATCGTAGGTATGTAGTCCGCCAGTTTACGTCGGTGCCTGCAATTTGGGTTTGAGGCATGTTCCCATACATTTTGTCAGGCTTAATACGATTCGCCTTTACGCTCCATATGCCATCTGCCACCTTGCAGTTTTGTGGCTACTGGTTCACATCCAATCTTGCACGAAATGCTTTGCTCCTGATAGGAACCGTTAAGGTGTGGAACGCCCTTCCGGCGACCGTGTTCCCTGCCACCTATAGTAGTATACTTAAGTAGTTTCAAGACAAGAAGGCAATAGGCATCTTCTAGGCAAGCGCGCTCAACCTAGACCTCATCATTGTTTTCTCTCAGGCATAATAGCGGTCAAGGGCATCCAATAAAAACCGCTTTTGTATATGAAAACGTGTCCAATTATACAGGAAGCGCTAATAACGTATTTGTGACGGGCGCCCATCATCGCTATTTGAATTTCGAACACAAAGCGTTTTGTTTCTTCTTTTGTGTCGTTGTTAGGATAAAGATCGTTTCCGTCATGACACCATGCACATAAATAATATCCGCACAAGTGGGAGATGATTTATAAAAGAATCTCAAATACTTACTTAATAATCAACCGAAAACATGAGGAATGGTAGGTACATACAATGTACATAACTGAGGTTCCATAATGTCCAAAAAACAGGGTAACCATGTACCTACCTATAGTTAAAAGCATAGATGTTTTTCAAAAATCCCGTGAGAAATCTTTGATTTCCCGGGATAAAAGCAGATTAGGTAGGTAGGTATATAGGTATAAGCCAATGCCAAATTTTGTCAAGATCGATTCAACCGGTTAGGCCATGAAAATGTATAAATCCGTTATAATATTGTTCCCAATATCAACAGTTTAACGAGCTTTTAATTAGGGTTACCCAAAGTTTAAAAACGGTGCCCTATTAATGGCACTGTGCTGTCTGTCTGTCCGTCTGTCCGCCGGTCACAGGTCTCTAGCTCGTAGACGAAATGAGTTACAAATCTGAAACATTTAAACAACAAATAGTACTGAAATCAACGATTTATAAAGTAGGTACTTTGTAAGCTGTGACCAAAATAAACTAACATTTTTGGGCCTTTTTTCACGGTTTGTTGCGATGTCTATCTAGCTCGGAAATCAAATATAAACAACAAAATATTTTGGGTGTAAGAAACACCCAAAATATTGTGTTGTTCATAATTACCTATGTACGGAACCCTGAAAAAGCGAGGCCCGACTCGCACTTGGCCAGTTTTATTGCTTGAAAAATATTTCCGGATAATAGGGTGGATCCTCTATAAGTCAAAACTTTAACATAGTTGAACGCAACAGTTTAACACTTAACGTAGACAATGTGGCTAATTCTTTTGTACACAATTCTCTAAACTAAACTAAAATGACAGCTCTAAATCTATTGCTATCCTTTTCCGCAGTGAGCACTGTGAAAGAGATAGGAATAAAGGAGATGGCCCTTCCCCAATACATTGTTTGCCCCAGAAAAAAAGTTTATGCGTCACGATGAAACTTTTACCTTTGGATTGGTTTTTCTGTGTAAATTAATAATAAATAGTATTCTTGACCCTAGATAGTATGGTTATTGCTTATTGAGTACCCTAACATCTCACTAAAAATATCCTAAAAATATTTTGCAACAGATAATTTAACGAACACAAAGTATTATTTGGTATTTAACGGCGTACTTAGTGATATTTGGAACTGTCCAACTGCTGATATTAATCCAAGCACTCTTCGAGATAGGATCATCGAAAGTAATGGTATAATTAACACAACGATTAGGAAACGCCATTGCCGCCGAGATGTCACAACACAACAGAGTCAAAATCTCTAATTCACGTTTCGCTCACGAATGTTCTGATGCAAACATAAATAAGCACTGCGGAGCATGAACTAGTGGTCAATTACTTGACGCAGACTGGAAGAATTACACAAAACAGAGTAAAATTGGTAAAATACAAGAAAATCACATAAGCGCAAACATGCAGCTCAACGAAGTTCCTTGTATAGGGATGTTCGTCACGATCCAAATCCGATACTTATGTAGATCGATACAGTGGTATACGATTCAGTTGCTAATTTTATCGATCAATATCATTCGGTACGGTTTGGTGGAATGATACACATTGTACAGAAAAGTCGGGCCAAAAATATAGTTTGATCACTGTCAATTCACTGACAATCGTTAAAGATTTAAAATAATGTCAAAACCTAAAAGGAGTTTCGTCATTTTGTTTAAAACGCAGACGACACTGCATGTGGCCAGTTTTTTTAACCAACTTCAAAAAAAGGAGGTTCTGTGTTCGACCCGTATGTACGAGTATGTATGTGACTACTACGATTTAACGATACTACGATTAAACCACCTAATTGAAATAATATATAATTTTTTGGAGTCGGCGCTAACCACATGCAATCCATATAAAATAAAAAGTAAATGTAAAAGTAAATGCAAGTAAAGTCAGATTAGGTATCCACTTTTGAAGGCGAGCGCGGTGAACCATGATAGCTGCGGAACGCGAAGCTGTCCGGGATGCGGGGGGCACATATTCAACTAGAAAAATATGAAAGTCATTTATCCCCCGACTTCGAAAAATTATATATTATTCGAGTTAGGTAGTTTAATCGTCAATCTAAATAAATAAAATATTATTTTAAACTTTTTAGTTCGAATCGACTGAAGTCGGATCTATTTTTTTTTAATATTAGAAACTCGTATCTGCGCATCGATTCGAATTGATACTTTTCTTCCGATACCAAGTAAGACTTGAAAGTAGTGATTCGATACCAAAAGTATCGAGTACTTGCTTGTATTGTGTCGGACATCACTATAGTCTGGTTTTTAGTTACAGTTGTCATTTAAAAATAACAGACAGTTGTTGTCATGACAACTGTCTGTTATTTTGACACGTCAAAAATAGAATGAGTTATTTGTATCAAAAATAGGGTTACTAACTGGATTTCGATTTTACCCCTAACTAAAGTACCTGAAGTATCTGTCAGGCATTTGTCATATCTACATGAAGCAATTGATTTTTATTTACGTAAGTTTTGAATTTATTATCTTTTTTGTGGGAACTGTTTTATCTCTAGCAATATTAAAAGTCATCAAACGTCACGTCAAATAAAAATCAGACTATAGCTGTAAATAAAATGGCAGTAAACAATAACAGGAAATAAAAATACTTCTTTTTAGAATAAATTTTAAAAACCCCGCTAGTTCGTAGGTTTCTATTTTTGTCTTTCAAAATAATAATTATAAAGTAATTTTATTAAATTTATATAGTTAGGTATATTGGTATTTTTCACTATACAAACTTAAAACGACTCTGGGGCAATTTTGGGACATCTCCTTACTTTATAATTATTATTTTGAAAGACAAAAATAGAAACCTACGAACTAGCGGGGTTTTTTAAATTCATTCTAAAAAGAAGTATTTTTATTTCCTGTTATTGTTTACTGCCATTTTATTTACAGCTATAGTCTGATTTTTATTTGACGTGACGTTTGATGACTTTTAATGTTGCTAGAGATAAAACAGTTCCCACAAAAAAGATAATAAATTCAAAACTTACGTAAATAAAAATCAATTGCTTCATGTAGATATGACAAATGCCTGACAGATACTTCAGGTACTTTAGTTAGGGGTAAAATCGAAATCCAGTTAGTAACCCTATTTTTGATACAAATAACTCATTCTATTTTTGACGTGTCAAAATAATAGACAGTTGTCATGACAACAACTGTCTGTTATTTTTAAATGACAACTGTAATTAAAAATCAGACTATAGTGATGTCCGACACAATACAAGCAAGTACTCGATACTTTTGGTATCGAATCACTACTTTCAAGTCTTACTTGGTATCGGAAGAAAAGTATCAATTCGAATCGATGCGCAGATACGAGTTTCTAATATTTAAAAAAAACAATAGATCCGACTTCAGTCGATTCGAACTAAAAAGTTTAAAATAATATTTTATTTATTTAGATTGACGATTAAACTACCTACCTCGAATAATATATAATTTTTCGAAGTCGGGGGATAAATGACTTTCATATTTTTCTAGTTGAATATGTGCCCCCCGCATCCCGGACAGCTTCGCGCTCCGCAGCTATCATGGTTCACCGCGCTCGCCTTCAAAAGTGGATACCTAATCTGACTTTACTTGCATTTACTTTTACATTTACTTTTATTTTATATGGATTGCATGTGGTTTAGCGCCGACTCCAAAAAATTATATATTATTTCAATTAGGTGGTTTAATCGTAGTATCGTTAAATCGTAGTAGTCACATACATACTCGTACATACGGGTCGAACACAGAACCTCCTTTTTTTGAAGTTGGTTAAAAAAACTGGCCACATGCAGTGTCGTCTGCGTTTTAAACAAAATGACGAAACTCCTTTTAGGTTTTGACATTATTTTAAATCTTTAACGATTGTCAGTGAACTGACAGTGATCAAACTATATTTTTGGCCCGACTTTTCTGTACAATGTGTATCATTCCACCAAACCGTACCGAATGATATTGATCGATAAAATTAGCAACTGAATCGTATACCACTGTATCGATCTACATAAGTATCGGATTTGGATCGTGACGAACATCCCTATACAAGGAACTTCGTTGAGCTGCATGTTTGCGCTTATGTGATTTTCTTGTATTTTACCAATTTTACTCTGTTTTGTGTAATTCTTCCAGTCTGCGTCAAGTAATTGACCACTAGTTCATGCTCCGCAGTGCTTATATAAGTTTGCATCAGAACATTCGTGAGCGAAACGTGAATTAGAGATTTTGACTCTGTTGTGTTGTGACATCTCGGCGGCAATGGCGTTTCCTAATCGTTGCGTTAATTATACCATTACTTTCGATGATCCTATCTCGAAGAGTGCTTGGATTAGTATCAGCAGTTGGACAGTTCCAAATATCACTAAGTACGCCGTTAAATACCAAATAATACTTTGTGTTCGTTAAATTATCTGTTGCAAAATATTTTTAGGATATTTTTAGTGAGATGTTAGGGTACTCAATAAGCAATAACCTTACTATCTAGGGTCAAGAATACTATTTATTACTAATTTACACAGAAAAACCAATCCAAAGGTAAAAGTTTCATCGTGACGCATAAACTTTTTTTCTGGGGCAAACAATGTATTGGGGAAGGGCCATCTCCTTTGTTTTTCTTAATATTTATAGCCTATAGGAACTCTTTTATCGTTTTCATTCTATTTCATTGTATTAAAATATTGTTCTCCAAAATTAATAGAATTTTTGAAGAAATAGATATAATTATTTTTTTGACAATTTCAACAATAAGGCAATGTTATCTATATAAAATATTTTATATGGATAACATTGTCTAAAAATGTATAAAATATTTTATATAGATAACATCAAGTGTGTGCAATAGGAATAACCCAAATTCTAAGGCCGGTACTCTCTACCGATCTCAGGTACCTCATACTACTGGTTTTCCTTAGTCCAGCACTTTTTTCTTTAAATACACAAAATAATCGTGTTAAATCACTATCAAAAGATGTCATATATTACGAATAACAAATTAAATTGCAACAACAAGTTTTAAAATATTATACTTAATACGTAATTTATATCTTACCAAACGACGCTCGGAAAGTATCAATTTCATAAGAAATTAAGCAATTTATGCACTCGCACTCGTTCTAAGCGATAATTGAGGGACAGGGATGCAAAAAATACTGCCTCATTCTAAAATTATTTTTCTATTGGAGCAAGCTATATAAAAAAACTAGTAGGGCGCGTGGGTGCGCGGCCCGCAAGCGGACCGCGAGGTTTTGCTTTCGGGTATTTTGGTTTGAGGAGCCTCCACTTATCTTTCCCAAATTCCTAATCCTCGATCATTATCACTCTCCATATTTTTTCTTCGAATCATTCTGCTCATCAAATAGATCTTTAGGTATTGATCATCTTTTTCCAAGAAACCACTCTTCCATCTTGTATACTTGGTGAGATAAACACCGACGAAATTTGTATAGCCACCATCTTGAATCCGCCATTTTGGTATTTTTTTTTCGCCGTGCCAACTGGATGAGGTTTTGAGTAATTTTTGTTTGAGCACCTCCCACCTATCTACAATACCCTGCCCGGGCTCCTCAACCATCTTCCAAACCCTCAATCATCATGTCTTCCCATATTTTTCTTTGAGAGTTCTCCAAAGAACCTCATCAAAGCCTTGGATAGTTCACAACTTGTAGTCTCTTCAATATTCGCCATACATTTTCTATGGAAAAATAAAGTCCGCCATTTTGAATTTTTTTTGTATTCATCGAGTAGACCTTTGGATCCTGATCATGTTTTGCTAAGAAACAACTCTTTCATCTTTTATACCCTTCGAGATGGACACCGACGAAATTTGTATGGCGGCCATCTTTTTTTCGCCATTTTGAATTTTTTTTCGGCTCACTGCCAATTGGATGACGTTTCGAGTGACATTTGTTCGAGCACCCCCCACCTATCTTCAATACCTTAAGCGTGCTCTTCAACCGTCTCCGAAATCCTCAATCATCAGCTCTCTCCATATTTTTCCTCTTAATGAATTTTTGTCCTCTATACGAAACCATTTGTGAAAAAAAAATTTTTCATACAAAATTTTACAGGAGAGGCGATGAATGAGTCAGTGAATCAGAACGAACAGCTATATATATATTAACTAGTTGCTCGGTGCGCGAGCTGCTAAAGCAGCTCGCGGGGACGTTCGACATTATATAACATGGGGCTGCACCCTATAATTTCGAAGATATAAGCATTTAAAAATCTGACCACGTAAACACAGACATCGTGAAAATAAGAATTTTACGTATCAACAACATGGGGCTGCACCCTATAGTTTCGGAGATATAAGCTTTTAAAAATCTGACCACGTAAGCACACAGACATCGCGAAAATAAGAAGTTTGAGTACCAACTACATGTGGCTTCACCATAATATAGTTTCGGATATAAGCTTTTAAAAATCTGACCACGTGAGCATAAAGACGAAGATAAGAAGTTTGAGTACCAACAACATGGGGCTGCACTCTACCCTTCTGTATCCTTCACTTGTCTCCAAAATCCTCAATCATCAGCTCTCGCCATATTTTTTTTCCGAATGAATTTTTGTCTTCTCTGTGAAACCATTTGTGAAAAAAAAAATTTCATATAAAATTTTACAGGAGGAAATTTTTGGGGAAATCTCGAAAAGTCCCCGGTCGGTCCTAAGTCGGTCCATAGTCGGTCGCTAGTCGGTCTCTAGTCAGTCCCTAGTCGGTCCGTAGTCGGTCCGTAGTCGGTCCGTAGTCGGTCCCAAGTCGGTCGCTAGTCGGTCCCTAGTCGGTCCCTAGTCGGTCCATAGTCGGTCCGTAGTCGGTCCGTAGTCGGTCCGTAGTCGTTCCCTAGTCGGTCCCTAGTCGGTCTCTAGTCGGTCCCTAGTCGGTCCGTAGTCGGTCCCTAGTCGGTCCATAGTGGGTCCGTAGTCGGTCCGTAGTCGGTCCCTAGTCGGTCCCTAGTCGGTATCTAGTCGGTCCGTAGTCAGTCCGTAGTCGGTCCCTAGTCGGTCTCTAGTCGGTCCGTAGTCGGTCCCTAGTCGGTCTCTAGTTGGTCCGTAGTCAGTCCCTAGTCGGTCCCTAGTCGGTCTCTAGTCCGTCCCTAGTCGGTCCGTAGTCGGTCCGTAGTCGGTCCGTAGTCGGTCCGTAGTCGTTCCCTAGTCGGTCCCTAGTCGGTCTCTAGTCGGTCCGTAGTCAGTCCGTAGTCGGTCCCTAGTCGGTCTCTAGTCGGTCCGTAGTCGGTCCGTAGTCGGTCCCTAGTCGGTCTCTAGTCGGTCCCTAGTCGGTCCCTAATCGGTCTCCTAGTTGATCCGTAGTCGGTCCCTAGTCGGTCTAGTCAGTCCGTAGTCGGTCCGTAGTCGGTCCCTAGTCGGTCCCTAGTCGATCTCTAGTCGGTCCGTAGTCGGTCCGTAGTCGGTCCGTAGTCGGTCCCTAGTCGGTCCCTAGTCGGTCTCTAGTCGGTCCTTAGTCGGTCCCTAGTCCGTCCCTAGTCGGTCCCTAGTCGGTCCGTAGTCGGTCCCTAGTCGGGCCGTAGTCGGTCCCTAGTCGGTCCCTAGTCGGTCCCTAGTCGGTCCGTAGTCGGTCCGTAGTCGGTCCGTAGTTGGTCCCTAGTCGAACCGTAGTCGGTCCCTAGTCGGTCTACCCTAGTCGGTCCGTAGTCGGTCCGTAGTCGGTCTCTAGTCGGTCCGTAGTCAGTTCCTAGTCGGTCCGTAGTCGGTCCCTAGTCGGTCCCTAGTCGGTCCCTAGTCGGTCCCTAGTCGGTTCCTAGTCGGTCCCTAGTCGGTTCCTAGTCGGTCCCTAGTCGGTCCGTAGTCGTTCCGTAGGCGGTCTCTAGTCGGTCCGCAGTCGGTCCCTAGTCGGTCCCCAGTCGGTCCCTAGTCGATCCGAAATAAATTACTCCATTTTGAATTTTTTTTTTTCTAGTGATCAGGATCCGAAGGTCCTGATCATCTTTTGATAAGAAACCACTTTTCCATCTCTTATACCCTTTGAGATGGACACTGATGAAATTTGTATGGCGGCCATCTTTTTTCCGCCATTTTGAATATTTTTCCAGCTCACTGCCAATTGGAAGCCGTTTCGAGTGACATTTGCTCGAGCACCTCCCACCTATCTTCAATACCTTAAGCGTGCCCTTCACCCGTCTCCGAGTTCCTCAATCATCAGCTCTATCCATATTTTTTTTCTGAATAAATTTTTGTCTTTATTGTTAAACCATTTGTGAAAAAAAAAATCATAAAAAATTTTACAGGAGAAATTTTTTGGGGAAAATCTCGTAAACTACCCCGAAGGTGGCAACACTGTTTACATTTATCGATACAGACGGTTAAGTTACACAGTCGATTCATACATTTCAACTTTCCAAAATGTTGCCAACTGCCTCAAAAACATGTTCAAAATCAATTCCAAAACAAATAAAATACAAAATGGCCGTCAACTCATTTTACAGATTTATTTTAGAAAGTTGAATAATTTTTCCATTAAGTACAGGAGATACCGCTGCTGATGACGTTTCAAGTTTTCATCTCGCTCGCACATAGGCGAAATGATCACCCCTGAAAAGACCGTATCTCGAAAACAACTTTTTCTTTGATAAATTTCAGTGTTGCCTGTCCCTGGCGATAGAAATATCCAAATTTCGTTTGTACAGGTAAAAAATGTAGTTGCTCATACTCGGATTTTGTAAAAAATTCGTATTTCGATTTTTTAATTTTTGGGGTAGATCTTGAAATTTCCCCAAAAATGGGGTATTTTTTCACCAATCTATACTTCAAGTCTGTATATACTATAGCTTCATAGAAGTAGAAACGCTCCGATGTTGTCAACTGTGAGAGAATTTTAAAATTGCGTTTTTCGTACCTCAAACCGAATGGCCGCCACGACAGCCGCCATCTTGAATTTTTAAAAACCACTCCCGATCTGTCAAAATACAGGATAATTGTAGACGTAAACAGGAAAAAAATATTATCCTCAACTAACCCGTTTCGGTGCTGTGGCGCCGCGGTTCGGGGTCGAAAAATTAATAATTTGAAAGACTACAGCTAAGCCGCCATCTTGTTTTTTAAATTTTTTCTACTTTTTCTATAAATCGTTTCCTAATTTCTTCTAGAATTGCGAGTATTAACGAAATCGGTAGGAAAACAAAAAAGTTACAGAAATCACGTCGGCCGCCATCTTGTTTTTGTTTGAGCAGCCCTTTTCTATCTACAATATCCTTCCCGGGCTCCCCAACCATCTTACTAATTCTCAATCATCATGTCTTCCCATATTTTTCTGTGAGAATTCTCTGAAGAACCGCATCAAAGGCAATTCAATATTCACCATACATTTTCTATGAAAAAATGAATTCCGCCATTTTGAATTTTTTTTCCGTTCATCAAGTAGACCTTCGGATTTTGATCATCTTTTGCTAAGAAACCATTCTTCCATCTTTTATACCCTCCGAGATGGATACCGATAAAATTTGTATGGCGGCCATCTTTTTTTCGCCATTTTGAATTTTTTTTCAGTTCACTCCCAATTGGACGACGTTTCGAATGACATTTGCTCGAGCACCCCCCACCTATCTTCAATACTTTCAGCGTGCCCTTCACCCGTCTCCGAAACCCTCAATCATCAGCTCTCTCCATATTTTTTTCGGAATAAATTTTTGTCTTCTTTCTGAAACCATTAGTGAAAAAAAAAATTTTATACAAAATTTTACAGGAGGAAATTTTTGGGGAAATCTCAAAACCCACCCTAAATGTGGCAACACTGTGTACATACCTCGATACTGCCGATCGAGTTGCACAATCGATTTATACATATCAACTTTCTAAAATGTTGCCAACTGCCTCAAAAACATGATCAAAATTTTCAAAAACTTCCAACAACAATACAAAATGGCCGCCAACTCGTTTTATATAAATAATTCACATAGTTTTATAACTTTTTCAATAAGTACAGTATATACCGCTCCTGATGATGTTTTAATTTTTTATCTCGCTCGCACCCAGGCGAAATGATTGCCCCTGACAAAAGACCATGTCGCGAAAATCACTTTTTCTTTGATAAATTCCAGTGTTGCCAGTCCCCGAGGACAAAAATACTCAAATGTCATTGGTACAAGTAAAATACATGGTTGCTCATACTCGGATTTTGCAAAAAGTTCGTATTTCGATTTTTTTATTTTTGGGGTAGATCTTGAAATTTCCCCAAAAATGGGGTATTTTTTTCACCAATCTATACTTCAAGTCTGTACATACAATAGCTTCATAGAAGTAGAAACGCTCCGATGTTGTCAACTGTGAGTAATTTGAATTTTAAAATTGCGTTTTTTCGTACCTCAAACTGAATGGCCGCCACGACAGCCGCCATTTTGAATATTTAAAAACCACTCCCGATCTGTCAAAATACAGGATAATTGTAGACGGAAACAGGAAAAAAATATTATCTTCAACTAACCCGTTTCGGTGCTGTGGCGCCGCGGTTTGGGGTCGAAAAATCGAAAATTTGAAAGACTACAGCTAAGCCGCCATCTTGTTTTTTAAATTTTTTCTACATTTTCTATTAATCGTTTCCTAATTTCTTCTAGAATTGCGAGTTGTAACGAAATCGGTAGGAAAACAAAAATGTTACAAAAATCACGTCGGCCGCCATCTTGTTTTTGTTTGAGCAGCACTTTTCTATCTATAATACCCTTCCCGGGCTCCCCAACCATCTTACTAACCCTCAATCATCATGTCTTCCCATATTTTTCTGTGAGAATTCTCTGAAGAACCGCATCAAAGGCAATTCAATATTCACCATACATTTTCTATGAAAAAATGAATTCCGCCATTTTGAATTTTTTTTCCATTCATCAAGTAGACCTTCGGATTTTAATCATCTTTTGCTAAGAAACCACTCTTCCATCTCTTATACCCTCCGAGATGGATACCGATGAAATTTGTATGGCGGCCATCTTTTTTCCGCCATTTTGAATTTTTTTTCAGTTCACTCCCAATTGGACGACGTTTCGAATGACATTTGCTCGAGCACCCCCCACCTATCTTCAATACTTTCAGCGTGCCCTTCACCCGTCTCCGAAACCCTCAATCATCAGCTCTCTCCATATTTTTTTCGGAATAAATTTTTGTCTTCTTTGTGAAACCATTAGTGAAAAAAAAATTTTTCATACAAAATTTTACAGGAAGAAATTTTTGGGGAAATCTCAAAAACTACCCTAAATGTGGCAACACTGTGTATATACCTCGATACTGCCGGCCGAGTTGCACAATCGATTCATACATGTCAACTTTCTAAAATGTTGCCAACTGCCTCAAAAACATGATCAAAATTTTCAGAAACACTCAACAACAATACAAAATGGCCGCCAACTCGTTTTATAGAAACAATTCACATAGTTTTATAATTTTACCATTAACTACAGGATATACCGCTCCTGATGACGTTTAACTGTTCCATCTCGCTCGCACCCAGGCGAAATAATTGCCCCTGAAAAAGGACCATGTGGCGAAAATCACTTTTTCTTTGATAAATTCCAGTGTTGCCAGTCTTTGGTGACAAAAATACCCAAATGTCGTTTGTACAAGTAAAATACGTAATCGCTCATACTCGGATTTTGCAAAAAGTCCGTATTTCAATTTTTTTATTTTTGGGGTAAATCTTGAAATTTCCCCAAAAGTGGGGTATATTTTTTACCACCAATTTATACCTCGAGTCTATACATACAATCGCTTCATAGAAGTCGAAACGCTCCAATGTTGCCAACTGTGAGAAATTTGAATTTTAAAATTGGGTTTTTTCGTACCTCAAACCGAATGGCCGCCACGACAGCCGCCATCTTGAATTTTTAAAAACCACTCTTGTTATGTCAAAATTAAGGGTAATTGTGGGCGGAAACAGGAAAAAAATATTATCGTCAATTACCCCGTTTCGGAGCTGTGGTGCCGCGATTTGGGGTCGAAAAATCAAAAATTTTAAAAACCTAAATCTCGGCCGCCATCTTGTTTTTCCAATTTTTTCCACTTTTTCTATTAATTGTTTATTAATTTCTTCAATAGTTGTGAGTTGTAACGAAATCGGTTGGAAAACAAAAAAGTTACAAAAATCACATCGGCCGCCATCTTGTTTTTCTGAAATGTCATAATTTTTCCCTACTCATACCCCGCACTCAAACATATCTCCCATACATCATTGTATCGTTTTCTGTCTCTTTCTAGGAGAACAATTATGTCAATGAGTGAGTGAGTGAGTGGTAATCGAGCTATATATAGTATAATTAACTAGCACGGCGCGTGGGTGCGCGGCCCGCTAAAGCGGACCGCGTAGATGAGTGGACAGGGGTCCGTTTGGATTTAAAGTTTTGGTGTGTAACAGTTTTGCGTTTTAGGGTTTATCGGAAAAAAATATTTATTCTTACCCTAGCTACTCTTATATTAGGCTACTTTTATTTAGAAAAAGGGATAGCGGGTTCCGCGCAAAAAAAAAACTAAAATATTTTTTATATAATAAAAACTTATATTTACTTACTTATACTTATTAATTTATATAATAAAAAAGTGTAAGTGTAAATATAAGCCAGTTTCCAAGCCACCCTGGAGGTATGACTCCAGCTCGTTTTTTTTTACGTGGTTCTCCCATTTTCAGCCATTTTAAACAGAATAAAAATTTTGACTGCGAAATCATAAACTCTCCTTTTGGCTTTGCCGTAATCGGGTAGAAAGTATTCTGCATGCCTGAATAATGAGACCTATTGCAATGTAGCAAAAATATTATAAAAATTTAAATATTTTTGCGACCTTGCTCCACGATACATAAATAAATAGCATAAACACTAAAACAAATATGTGTCCTAACTATAACAAAAATACATCTACATACCTACTTATTTAAAAATATGTTTTGATATAGGTAAGCAAGCAAAAGATGCCTATAATTCAGACATTAAAGATGTTAGAATTGGTACCCTTTAGTCCGTTCAATTTACCTTCTATTACTGTTAATAGTTGAAAACTTAACATATGAAGCCAATAAAATAATAATAATAAAACAGAAATAAGAACCTATAGAATGTGAACACATTGTTCAAGAATATTCTAATTTTAACGTAATCTACCTACATAACACATTACATATTAGATATTTACACATAAGGTACGTATTATTTACATATTACATGTTTTTTTAATTAATTACAGAAGCAAACTTTGAAAAGATTTTTTTACAGAATATTAGTCATGACGAACATGACTAATATTCTTCTTTCTCCTCCAATTAAGTGAAAACCTGTGCTAAGAGTGGGTACGACAATGGGGTTTGATCCTATGGTTTGATCCGTCGACCTCACGGTTTTTTGATCTGCGCCACCACCACCGACCACCGTTGCGGTATTGAGATGCTTCTTGAGGAGAATTATTGCGTTATTGAGGAGAATTAAGGTTTTTGTACGATTTTCTTTTGAATTTTAGTTTATTAATGATTTATAAACTATATTTTTTGTAAGAGCGTAATTTCTGCTGACTCTTTCTGGCGGAATTAAAACTTGCAAATTATGACTGTGTCGCACTCTGCCCAAAGCGACGTACAGTTGTCCATGTGAAAAAACATCACTTCTTAGATCTACTCCCACACGATCAAGAGTTTGCCCTTGAGATTTATTAAATGTCATAGCATAAGCCAACTTGACAGGGAATTGCTTGCGAGTCATTTCTACACCGTTTCGGCCTATTTTAAATTTAAAAGTTATGCGAGGTATGACGATAGGCTCACTACTATTTGGGTGATGTGCTAAGAGAGTGAATTTTGAAATTTTATCTATAATTAGTTTTGTACCATTAACTAAACGGTGTGTGAAACTGATATTTCGAATAAGAATTACGACCGCTCCTACTTTCAGTTTCAAGTCATGATCCGGCACACCGGGTGCTGTGATAGAATTTAAAACATTGCCTTCTAATCGTTCAGCTGAGTTGTCATTCAGGTGGTCGGTGGTGTCAGCACTGTAACAGATAGTCATTGGTCCAGGTATCAATTCAAGTATTTTTTGATTTATATCTCTTATGTTTTCATTAGTTCCAGATAGAATAGCTCTTTTACATATATTTTCAGGATCACAGACTTCGTACTGTGGATATATATTATCAATTAATTGTTGCAAACTATTTACGTAATTGATTTTTTTTAAAATTAATAAATCTTCTTCAGTCGTTTCAGCTTCACCTTCACCAATACTCAACACAAATTTAGCAAACTGTGGGTCTTCTTTTGCACGCTGATTTTCAGTTAACTTGAATTTTTGAATGTAGCGCCAGATTTCAGAATTTTTTATTGACGCTCGGCATATGTCACGTTCTCCTGCTCCTGTTATCACCGGTGGTATTTGTCTAAAATCACCGGCCAATACCAACACTTTGCCTCCAAAGGGTTTGGTATTGCATTCCATTAGATCTTTGAGACCACGGTCAATTGTTTCAAGCAGGTACCTGTGAGCCATTGGTGCCTCATCGATAATGATAAGACGTGCTGCTTTGATCAGAGCTGCTCTTTGAGAATTGTTTGAAATTCCCCACACTGCATTACCACCTTCAAAGTCCAACGGTAACTTAAACATTGAATGTGCTGTAACACCTCCGTCGTGATTTAGTGCAGCTATGCCCGTGGAAGCCGTACATAGGGCAATATGTCCATTAGAACGAATTTTTGCAGCTATCACGTTAAGCAAGATGGTTTTTCCGGTTCCGGCGGGACCATCGATGAACACCGGGGGCGTATCCTCACAATCATCTTTAGTAAGTAATACGATTGTGTTATATATAGCCCGTTGCTGCGAATTTGACTCCCATTCATTTAATATGACAGTTGCCTCATCATTCCATCTTCCAGTTTCTCTGTCAAGCTCGGTAATACTGTGTCTTACATCTGGCAAACCGAAATCTGATAGCGAGCGACCATGAGCACGTAACATTTGTTCCATGTCTCGAAGGCCGTGGTCGTAAGCGGCTTCCATTTCAGATTCACATCCTCTGTGATAATCATCGCACAAATGATCACGGTATTTATCCCATAACAGAAGGGCTGGGGCACCGTCCATGATAAGTGCGAAGAAAAGCTGACGTAAACCTTTGCCGGTCTTGAAGCCGGCTGCCTCTTCTATTGCCGATTCATACTCCTGGTTATCGTTCAGAATACCACGTTCGAACGCTGCTTTTTGAAAAGTGTCGTAAATTATATTGTTGACAGTTCGCAGTTCGTCGTAGCTCCGGCACGGATAACGCATGAGTAACATTCGCAGAAAATAAAGTTCACCGAGTGTAGGAGATATAAAGACAATCCGAGCCACGATTTCGCCTCGTACTCTTTTTGTAATAAAATATTTTCCAGATTCATGAGCCAACACTTGTACAGTTGAATTAGGCCGGACCTGAGTTTCGACATTGTACCTTTCATAAAACATTATGTAAGTACATTCATCCAACTCAGGATCTGAAGGCCTCGTCATGTAAATTTTCAATTTGGACATATAATTTTCTGATGCTTGCGCCTCGGTTCCGGTACGGAAAACAATCGCGTCTCCGTCGGGTAAATGTACCGGTAGTGCAACAACAGTTGGGTATCTGCAGCTGATGTCAAACTCCAATAGACGCCACATTGCATCTGAAGCGCTCACATATCGATATTGAGCGTAGTGTTCTATTTCGTCAAATACTTCTGTCACCCCCGCTTTTGCGTGATCGGGACCTTTGTGCAGATACTTGTAAAGGTATTTAACCACTTTGGAGGTGGAAGCAATTTCCAAATTGCAATGACACTCCATCATCAATAGTATCGTCGGGTTGTACGGCACAATCCACCTGTTAGTGACTGAAGTTTGATTTCGTTCACGAATTGCCGGCTGATCGCCAGCTGGACGTTTGTAGTGTACTGTGCCTCGTTCATCCGTGTACGTCACTTCAGTGTAACTTTTAGGGAATTTTTTCGAACATTTCCCAGCAGCTTGATCATAGCAGGGTGACCTTTCTGTGCCACATGGGCCGTGCACCATGTGTTGCAAAACCAGTTGTCTCAGTCGTCCCTGTTCCGGTGGAGGTATAGTTGCTTGAATAAATTTATCAATATCCATACTATCGATGGGCCCTCCTCCTTCTACGCGGAACGTAATGTGTGCGTGAGGTAAACCCCTTTTCTGGAATTCTATAACATGTAGAATTGACACAATGGTACCAAAGAAATCTTTTGATCTGATTTTTTTCAACAGTATTGACAACTTTAGTTGAAATACTCTCACACACAAATCAGGGCGATCTGTTGACTGTTGGCCGGGATATAAACTGTTAGTTATTTCTGGCCATTTCGGGTTACATGTAACAGTGAGGAAAAAGCTTGGTTTTCCCAACCGTGCAACAATGGCCATAGCATCATGGTACCTGATCTGCATATAACGTGGGCTATTCGTAAGACTCGCCGGTAAATATACTTTACCGGGTCGGATGCCTTCACCTACCATCGTTTCGTCAATTTCACGTCGGGTTGCAATTCTTAGTTCGCTTTGAATCCCTTTGAAATATTGTAGACGCTCTTCTTCGGTCCGGCACCACATATCAACAAAGTATTCTTGCGAAAGGCGTCGTAAGATTGCAAACCGCTCTTCAGATAAGAGTTGGCAACGATAGTATTTTACTTGACTTAGTTTATTGCCAGCTTTATCTTTAATATCAATGGAATATCTTTCAGGAGCTCTAGGAAACAGTAAAGGATACTGAAACGCTTCATATGCGGGATGTAAGTAGTGTACTGTGTGTGGTTTTGCTTCACCAATTTTCCATATTACTACTGCTCGCGGGTGATGTTCGTTTGAAGTTTCAATCAAACCTGCAAGCTCATTCGACACCGGTCTATCTCCTAATATTGGTCCATGAGTACGTCGACTTGTATTTTGAAAAATTAATCGAGCTTCTGAACTCGGGTGATTATTTAATAAGTGTAAATTTTTTATCAAGGGATTGTTATTTTTTAAGTACGCATAAATCTCCTTGATAAGATTGGGGCACAAATTTTGTTGAGTTCCTAATCTTTGATGTTCTTCTCCGTCGTGTATATATAATGCTGTATTATTTGTACTACCATTATAAGCCAAATCAAAGACGCGATGGTAAATGCGCCCTTGTACTTTGACTAAATTAGGACCGTGACCCGCAGGTCTTTGAAAGCCGTGAGTTGTACCTAGCGCTGAAAAGCTGAACAGATTATTATACGCTCTAGCGTTTTTAAAAAAAAATTCGTTTGCATAAAACTGGGCATCTAGTGGTCCAAGTGGGTCAACATTATATTTGCCCTGTCCACAACACCACTTTGTGCGAGACTTTTCTTCATCAAAAAGTCTTGCGCCGCAGTGAATACACCTATAAGTTTCTTCACACAGAAGAGAATGTTTTAAACGAATTGGCTTAATTTGATCTAAATCGTTGCCTTTCAGTGCACCCGTTAAACCGAGCCCACGTATTTCTAAAGGAATATTTCTAACTCGACGTATTTCATCTCGATGTGTTTCACAATATTTATTAACACTTTCACGATGGGTTTGAGGATGCAAGCGCTGATATCTTAACGCAGCCTGTCTATTTACTTCAGGATGCGCAGCTGTATATACTTGCACTGCCCCTCGGTGCACGTCGGGGTGTGCAGCGGTATACCGATGCACTGCTTTCCTATTAGATTGTGGCTTATATTTTTGGTAACGCAAAACAGCCTCTAAATTCCTACGTTTTTTTTCAGCTGCAGTATTATGTTTTTTTGGCCTACCACGTGACCGTTTACAGTTTTGTTGATACATTTCTTTTCTATCAGTTTTATTTTGTAATAATTCTGTTATATGTGGATTATCAACAGGCAATCGCTCTAATACTACTTTACATGGACGAAGGCTATATTTTATGCTACAGGGCTGTGACTCTGTAAATGTAGGAGATTCAATTTCATTTGCCAAAATTTGTCCATCGCTTGCCAAAGAACGTTCTTCATGAACAGTGGTGATTAATGACACACTGCCAGACCTATTACTTTTAAGATTTAAACAATAGGGTTGCGACTCCGTAAATGTTGGAGATTCAACTTGATTTGTTAGTATTTGCCCATCGCTTGCCAAACAACGTTCTTCGTTTATGATGGCACTTAATGAGACACTGCCAGAACTATTACTATTTACTTTTAAACAATAGGGTTGCGACTCCGTAAATGTTGGAGATTCAACTTGATTTGTTAGTATTTGCCCATCGCTTGCCAAACAACGTTCTTCGTTTATGATGGCACTTAATGAGACACTGCCAGAACTATTACTATTTACTTTTAAACAATAGGGTTGCGACTCCGTAAATGTTGGAGATTCAACTTGATTTGTTAGTATTTGCCCATCGCTTGCCAAAGAACGTTCTTCGTTTATGATGGTACTTAATGAGACACTGCCGGAACTATTACTATTCACTTTTAAACAGTAGGGTTGCGACTCCGTGAAAGTAGGAGAAAACGTGAGAGTAGGAGAATTTATCAATATTTGCTTCCTATTTGGCAAAGAACATTCTGTATTACTAATAGTCATTAATGATTCATTGCTATTCAGATTTGAACTATAAGATTGTGACTCTGTAAACGTTAGAGATTTGGCCTCATTGATTTGCCCACCGCTGGGCGAATCGCGAATATGGAGTTCATTAGAGTGACTATTTATTGAAGGGACCTGATTTACGTTCTTTTCGATGAAAACATCAAAATGACCGCTCGTGAGATGCCCTGTAAAACCGATCATTTTTTCTATAGGTCCGGTACCGAATGCTTGCGCATAAACACCTTCTATGTACAGTTTAAACATATAATCTTTATATATTTCTCCTGCCATCGTCAATTCGGTAGTAGTGCCGTAAATTCCGTTTTGCATCATTTCATTGCGATATTCTTCAGCCGACCCATACGGGCTGTCGTCACGACGCATTGTAAACATGCCATATCGATCCCAATTCGAAACAATCCCTCCAACAATACGCGATCGTATTTCCTGAGATCGGTTTATATGACCGTATATATGAAAAGATAGCGCCGAAAACATGCAGTTCCCGTCCCCGGGAATATTATATAAGAAAACTTCTCGAGTAGGTGCATCGAAATTAGCAGCTTCCTTGACTTGCACGGTCCGAAGAGAAGACGAAGAATAAGAAGCCATCATTGCACCTCAGTAATAAAATATTGTCACTTACCACAAAATCAGCTACAACACTTAATAAATGTTTAGTACGAAATAATACCAGACTGAAATATTTAATTCAATAAGTTATTGAGATGGATAAATCTCTAAAAATATCTTTAAAACAATTATATCACCCTAAGCAGATGAAATACAACGTAGAAAGAAAGAAAAAAAGAGACAATTTTTACCGCCTTTTGTTTTGTTTTTTTTTTCAGTCTATGGATTTAAATAAAAGTACGTCATTCGTATTTAGAACTCGTCTAAGAAGTTCTACGTAGTATTATTATGTATTAAAAAAATACAATTAATATTATTTTTTTTATAATATTAAACGTAAAATTTATAACGTTTTATCATAAGTATTTTATTATTATTAAAAAAAATGGTTATCTGTAAAGTCGGTTTACGGACGATAATTTTACGTGATAACGTCATAAGAAAACATTGCCTCTCCATCGCTTGTTCCGCGTTCTCGCTTGCACGCAGTACGTGGCAATGAGTCATGCCTTTTCATGCGTGCGGCTGGCGTTCATCGACTTATAAGACGATAACACGTCAAAAATTGATTTCCAAAATCATCCTGACACTTTTTGTTCTCTGAATAATTATTATCAATTGTCGCTTTAATCATACAAAGAGAAATTTAGTTAAAACTTCTTACAGCTTTGCGCTGCAAAAAGTCACAGATTAATGATTAGTATCTACGACGATATAAAAAGTACAGGTAGACAACCACAGATTAGAATCATAAATAAATTATTGAATCTTATTTTTTTTTTATTTTTTTTTCTTGTATTGAGAATGGGTAACATTGATATAGTGGCGGGGATTTTTAGGATGCAATCAAAAGAGTTTTGCGTAAATGTGGTAGGTAGGTATATTTTGTAAAATTAGATGTTCCTAGAGGTGACTAACTACCTCGTTGATCTAGTGGTTAGCATATTTGACTGCAGATCACGAGGTCCCGGGTTCGATTCCCGGTTCGGACAAATTATTGTGAGGCATAGGGTTTTTCTGTCAAGAAATTTTTAATACCAGCCCGGAGTTGGTAGTTGGCGGTATTTCACCCCCGTGCCTCAGAGAGCATATTAAGCAGTTGGTCCTGGTTATTATCACTATCATGTGACAATAGTCGTTAAAGCCCGCCAACCCGCATTGGAGCAGCGTGGCGGGTCTAAGCTCTAAATCCTTCTCTCCTATGAGAGAGGAAGCCTGTGCCCAGCAGTGGGACGTAAAGAGACTGTAGTGGTGGTGGAAAGGTGACTGGATAATCTGCAATACAAAACAAATATTAAAAGTCGTTAATCTAGTGCTTTATAAATCTGATTTTTATGCTATGACAGTACAGTAAGTAGTGGACAGTGAATAGTGGTGTTCATCAAGTAGATCTTTAGGTCGTGATCATTTTTAGGGTTCCGTACCTCAAAAAGTAAAAAGGAACCCTTATAAGATCACTTTCTTGTCTGTCTGTCCGTCTGTCCGTGTGTCACCACCAATTTTCTCAGGAATGGGTGGACCTAGCAAGTTGAAATTTATACCAGATACTAAGATCTATAGTCCCTATTAGATGTATAAAAATTAAAGTCCTGAGTCCACACAAGAAAAAGATATGGGCAAATTTAGATTTTCACGAAAACTTGTAAGTACCAAAATTTACCTTAATTTTCAAAATTTATTATTTTTCAGAATTTTTCCTTTATTTGATCTGTAAGACCTTGCTTTTAACCAAAATTGACAAATCTAGGTCAACCGGCAGTACCCTATAGGTTTTGGGTCGAAAATCTAAATGGTAGTTCCAGTTGACCTAGAATTACGAAATTAGGCAAAAAGCCAGGTCTTACAGCACAATTAAAGGAAAAATTCCAAAAACTAAAAAAAGTTGGAAATTAAAGGGTGTTCCCATACATACATAGTTGAGTCAATTAAGATAGACCTCTGAGTTGTATGAGCGCTCATACAATTTAGAGGCCTAGCTTAATTAGCACCTTACCTTTTAAAACAAACTAATGAAAAACAGATTGTACTTATACTTCTGGAGTACGGAACCCTCGGTGCGCGAGTCTGACTCGTACTTGACCAGTTTTTTGCCAAGATACCACTCTTCCATCTTTTATCCTTGGTGAATAGACCGCCAACCCGCATTGGTGCAGCGTGGCGGGTCTAAGCTCTATATCCGTCTCTCCTATGAGAAAGGAGGCCTGTGCCCAGCTGTAGGACGTTAAAAAGCTGAAGTGGTGGAGATAGACACCGACGAAATTTATATAGCCGCCA
Organism: Melanargia galathea; assembly: GCA_920104075.1. NCBI lineage: Eukaryota > Metazoa > Arthropoda > Insecta > Lepidoptera > Nymphalidae > Melanargia > Melanargia galathea. Next base: position 19,196,398 of record OV049862.1, read on the forward strand.
TATTGGGTTTTTTTCAGCTTAGTGCCAATTGGATGAGGTTTCGAGTAATTTTTGTTTGAGCAACTCCCACCTATCTACAATACCCTGCCCGGGCTCCTCAACCATCTTCCAAACCCTCAGTCATCATATTTTTGAATATTTTTCTTTGAGACATCCCCAAAGAACCGCATCAAAGCCTTGCATAGTTCACAACTTGTAGTCTCTTCAATATTCGCCATACATTTTCTATGGAAAAATAAAGTCCGCCATTTTGAATTTTTTTTGTATTCATCGAGTAGATCTTTGGATCCTGATCATGTTTTGCTAAGAAACAACTCTTCCATCTTTTATACCCTTCGAGATGGACACCGACGAAATTTGTATGGCGGCCATCTTTTTTTCGCCATTTTGAATTTTTTTTCGGCTCCCTGCCAATTGGATGACGTTTCGAGTGACATTTGTTCGAGCACCCCCCACCTATCTTCAATACCTTAAGCGTGCTCTTCAACCGTCTCCGAAATCCTCAATCATCAGCTCTCTCCATATTTTTCCTCTTAATGAATTTTTGTCCTCTATACGAAACCATTTGTGAAAAAAAAATTTTTCATACAAAATTTTACAGGAGAGGCGATGAATGAGTCAGTGAATCAGAACGAACAGCTATATATTATACTAGTACGGCGCGTGGGTGCGCGGACCGCGAGGATTCGAGTAGTTTTTGTTTGAGCACGTCCCACCTATCTTCAATACCCTCGCCGTGCTCTTCATCCGTCTCCAAAGTCTTCGATCATCAGCTCTTTCCGTATTTTTCCTCCGCATGAATTTTTGTTTTCTACACGAAACCATCAAAAATTTTTTTTGTGTAGAAAAATAAATTCCGCCATCTTGTTTTTTAGTTCTTGATCATATTTTTCAAAGAAACCACTCTTCCATCTTTTATACTTGGTGAGATAGACACCGACGAAATTTGTATAGCCGCCATCTTGAATCCGCCATTTTGGTTTTTTTTTTCACCTCAGTGCCAATTGGATGAGGTTCTGAGTATTTTTTGTTTGAGCAGCCCCCATCTATCTACAAAACTCTGCCCGGGCTCATCAATCATCTTCCAAACCCTCAATCATCATGTCTTCCCATATTTTTCTTTGAGATTTCTCCAAAGAACCGCATCAATCGCCTTGCATACCTAGTTCACAACTTTATACTCTCTCTCAATATTCGCCATACATTTTCTATGGAAAAATAAAGTCCGCCATTTTGAATTTTTTTTGTATTCATCGAGTAGACCTTTGGACCCTGATCATGTTTTGCTAAGAAACAACTCTTTCATCTTTTATACCCTTCGAGATGGACACCGACGAAATTTGTATGGCGGCCATCTTTTTTTCGCCATTTTGAATTTTTTTTCGGCTCACTGCCAATTGGATGACGTTTCGAGTGACATTTGTTCGAGCACCCCCCACCTATCTTCAATACCTTAAGCGTGCTCTTCAACCGTCTCCGAAATCCTCAATCATCAGCTCTCTCCATATTTTTCCTCTTAATGAATTTTTGTCCTCTATACGAAACCATTTGTGAAAAAAAAATTTTTCATACAAAATTTTACAGGAGAGGCGATGAATGAGTCAGTGAATCAGAACGAACAGCTATATATATATTAATAGCCGCCATATTGGGTTTTTTTCAGCTTAGTGCCAATTGGATGAGGTTTCGAGTAATTTTTGTTTGAGCAACTCCCACCTATCTACAATACCCTGCCCGGGCTCCTCAACCATCTTCCAAACCCTCAGTCATCATATTTTTGAATATTTTTCTTTGAGACATCCCCAAAGAACCGCATCAAAGCCTTGCATAGTTCACAACTTGTAGTCTCTTCAATATTCGCCATACATTTTCTATGGAAAAATAAAGTCCGCCATTTTGAATTTTTTTTGTATTCATCGAGTAGATCTTTGGATCCTGATCATGTTTTGCTAAGAAACAACTCTTCCATCTTTTATACCCTTCGAGATGGACACCGACGAAATTTGTATGGCGGCCATCTTTTTTTCGCCATTTTGAATTTTTTTTCGGCTCCCTGCCAATTGGATGACGTTTCGAGTGACATTTGTTCGAGCACCCCCCACCTATCTTCAATACCTTAAGCGTGCTCTTCAACCGTCTCCGAAATCCTCAATCATCAGCTCTCTCCATATTTTTCCTCTTAATGAATTTTTGTCCTCTATACGAAACCATTTGTGAAAAAAAAATTTTTCATACAAAATTTTACAGGAGAGGCGATGAATGAGTCAGTGAATCAGAACGAACAGCTATATATATATTAACTAGTATGGCGCGTGGGTGCGCGGCCCGCAAGCGGACCGCGAGGTTTTGTTTTCAGGTATTTTTTGTTTGAGCAGCCTCCACCTATCTTCCCCCATATTCCTAACCCTCGATCATTATCACTCTCCATATTTTTTCTCCGAATAATTTGTCAGAATGAGAGTTTTTCCATAAAAAAAGATTTTGAAAAGGAACTGTATCAAAGTCTTGCATCAGTTCCCAACTTACATTCTCTTCAATATTCGCCATATATTTTGTATGGAAAAATAAATTTCACCATCTTGTTTTTTTCTGTTCATCAAGTAAACTACGTCTAGATCATCTTTTGCCAAAAAACCACTCTTCCATCTTTTATACTCAGTGAGATAGACACCGACGAAATTTGTATGGCCACTATCTTGAATCCGCCATTTAGGAATTTTTTTCAGCTCACTGCCAATTGGATGAGGTTTTGAGTAATTTTTGTTTGAGCACCTCCCATCTATCTACAATGCCCTGCCCGGGCTCCTCATCCATCTTCCAAACCCTCAATCATCATGTCCTCCCATATTTTTCTTTGAGACTTCTCCAAAGAACGGCATCAAAGCCTTGCATAGTTCACAACTTGTAGTCTCTTCAATATTCGCCATACATTTTCTATGGAAAAATAAATTCCGCCATTTTGATTTTTTTTTCTATTCATCAAGTAGACCTTTGGATCCTCATCATCTTTTGCGAAGAAACCACTTTTCCATCTTTTATACCCTCTGAGTTAGCCGAAGCCGAAATTTGTATGGCGGCCATCTTTTTTTCGCCATTTTGAATTTTTTTTCAACTCACTGCCAATTGGATGACGTTGTGAGTGACATTTGCTCGAGCACCCCCCACCTATCTTCAATACCTTAAGCGTGCCCGTCGCTCGTCTCTGAAATCCTCAATCATCAGCTCTCTCCATATTTTTCCTCTTAATGAATTTTTATCCTCTGTACGACACCATTATTGAAAAAAAAAAATTTCATACAAAATTGTTCAGGAGAGGCGATGAATGAGTCAGTGAATCAGAACGAACAGCTATATATATATTATTAATACCCATTATGCCTAAGCGTCACTAAAATGCTTATATTTACAGAAATAGAACAGAGTGCCGACTTTTGGGGGTGGGCCGGCCTTAGGAGTATCCACCCTACCTCTACTATCAATCTTACCCAATTAGAGTTAAAAATAGTTTGCACCATAAACTAAACCCTTCTACTTACCTACTCGTGCAAGGATAAGGTGCATTATTTAAAAATCCCTCAGAAAAGCGCAGTTTTCCGATCAGTCCACGCTGGCTCGGAAACTATAAATATAACAAAAAGAATTTTTCTCTAATGTAATAAAATATACTGACAACATAAAAAACATTTACTTAAGTACATGAAAATATATTTTTCAGTGTTCAAAGACATTAACATTTAAATAAACTCGTAAGGATTTAAGAAAAAAATAAAGAGCTTGATTATTATGTTTACTTCCAGTTCCAGATGTAAAAATAAATAAGAGCAATGAACTCCGCTCTTCTATCAATGAATTACTATAAACCTACTATCGGTCGTTAAAAACCACCAGTGAAAATAACTTCTCATCCAAACTTCGGACATTTTTATCAGTGTGCTTTTAAATGTTAAGTACTTAAGTAAGTTTTACTTACTTAAACATACGCAAATGTATAAATTTTTAAAAAGTTTGAAAGAAAAGTTATATTTGTTACTTATTTTCACGAACATTTCTTAATAAGATTTTATAAGTATTGCATATATTATTGATCAAGGACTCCGCCCACTTTTGATTAGAGATTCGCATTAACCCCAAACTTTCCAGATTTAAACACTACAATATAATGACACAGTTTTAAAAATAGTTTTTTATTTAGGTACACTACGATATTTCTGGTCAGGGTCTACATTATTGGATTGGATTGATTCTGGAATCTGGATAAGTATAAAAAATTTAAAAACAAACAAAAGTTTTTTTTTTGAATAATTTTAAAACGTTTAGTTTTTAACATCATCAAAAAAAGTTAATTAGGTAGCTTTACCATCCAAAAGCAGGCAGCATTACTGCTAATATTTTGGACACAACATCTCAATGACGTGGGACTTGTAGATAGGGAATTTGTAAAATAATTTAGTTGTTTCAAAAATTAAAACCTTTAAGTAGTTTTTCATCATTAGATAAACTTTCATTTTTTCGCTAAACAGTAAACTAAATAAGTGATTTTAGTTTAGTTAGAAGGTATCTATACTTAATATAATAAAGCGGAAGAGTTTGTTTGTTTGAACGCGCTAATCTCAGGAACTACTGGACCGATTTCAAAAATTTGATTGGCTATGTACGTGATCCTTGAGTGTTATAAGCTACTAGCGGACCCGGCAGACGTCGTCCTGCCTGGTGACATAAATTCAAAATTCATTTATTCAAAGTAGGTACACTACACTTTTTGAACGTCAATTTGGGAACAGGCAATGGTGATAATTACTTACGGAAACTTAAAACATACAAACATACTGACATCAGTGCAACCTACCCGGTCATCAAAGTACTAATATCGCAATTAAAAAATAGGGGTTGGTGATAGAAGGGTGAAAATTTAGGATTGTGTGTATTTTTGTATGTTGTATCATAAAAAAATAAAAACTAAAAATTTTGTCTAAAAAGTAAAAAAAAAAATTAATTTAGGGGTGGACTACCCTTAACATTTAGGGGGGTGAAAAATAAATATATATATAATAAATAGTTTCCAGAACAAAAAGTAGCTTATCTGTAGAAACACGTCCCCAAAACGGAAAAATCCTGTGGAATCCCCACGAATACAATTCCTTACAGCATCAGGGTTGAGGAGTTGGATATGTACCTATTCGAGTTCATTCAACGATAAAGTCTTTAATTGGTACCCCCAATATCAATTTAAATAACCGAAAGTTTCTAAAACCCATTAGTTTTGGGGATTAGATCCCCTACAGCATCAGGATTGAGGAGTTGGAATCCAAATTTTTTATAGAACAGGGTCGCAATGTTTCTCTATCGATTAAAAAAAAAATTACGCAAATCGGTTCAGAAATCTCGGAGATATCGGTGTACATAGGTAGAAAAACATAACTCCTCCTTTTTTGAAAGTCAGTTAAAAAAGTAGCCTATGTTACTCCCTGGTTAATTCTCTACTTGTATGTGAAGGTCCCGTCAAAATCGGTTCAGCCGTTCCGAAGATTAGCCCGTTCAAACAGACAGACAGACAGACAGACAAAAATTTTAAAAACGTGTGATTCGGTTATGGTTGCGTTTAGTTATTTCGATATTACAGACAGACACTTCAATTTTATTTATTAGTATAGACTAGATGATGCCCACGGCTTCGCCCGTGTGGATTTAGGTTTTCAAAAATGCCGTGGGAACTTTTGATTTTCCAGAACAAAACGTAGCCTATCTGTAGTAACCCGTCCCCAAAACGGAAAAATTCCGTGGGATCCCTACAATTTCGGAATTCCTTATTTCCTTACAGCATCAGGGTTGAGGAGTTGGATATGTACCTACTCAAGTTCATTCAACGATAGTCTTTAATTGGTACCCCCAATATCAATTTAAATAAGCGACAGTTCCTAAATCCCATTAGTTTTGGGGATCAGGTCCCCTACAGCATCAGAATTGAGGAGTTGGAATCCAAATTTTTTGTAGGACAGTGTCGCAATGTTTCTCTATCGATTAAAAAAAAATTAGGCAAATCGGTTCAGAAATCTCGGAGATATCGGTGTAGGTACATAGGTAGAAAAACACAACTCCTCCTTTTTTGAAAGTCGGTTAAAAAAGTAGCCTATGTTACTCCCTGGTTAATTCTCTATTTGCATGTGAAAGTCCCGTCAAAATCGGTTCAGCCGTTCCGAAGATTAGCCCGTTCAAACAGACAGACAGACAGACAGACAGACAGACAGACAGACAGACAAAAATTTTAAAAACGTGTGATTCGGTTATGGTACCGTTCAAATAACCATATGAGCTTAATATGAGGTAGTTATTTCGAAATTACAGACAGACACTTCAATTTTATTTATTAGTATAGATTAGTATAGATAAGAATATATGTACAACGGGCGAAGCCTGGGCGGACCGCTAGTTTTAAATAAAAATACAAATCATCTTCAGCAGTTTATCACAATACCTACCTAATAAGTTTAATAATATTTGATTAAACTAATAAGGTTTGGAATTGGCATCTTCTCAAAATATTAAAAACAGGTAAAAATTTTCGCCTCACTGACCGTTCTTAAGATCGCACCCTGTAGTTAATACACATTATCCCTTTACCAAAACGTGATCACGGAGTGCATTTTTCTCGTAAATCAGCACAATAATTGCAATTTGCGGCCGCGCGGACGCGTCAGGAAACTGCGCAATTTCACAAACACTCAAAGACCGTAAACGCGAGTGTGTATTGCGTGTTAGTTTATAGGTCGTGTATGAATTTTAAAATTCACCAACGGCATTGCGTTCAGTTCAGTGTGTCCTGACACGCCGCACTGGGCAAGTGAATAGAATCAGTGACGATATAAAGAATTACGCGTATTGTTGACATGGGCGCCGCTGCGAAGAACGCACGGCCACACGTGGTGTCCAGGTGGATCGGCTTGCCTCTCCCGTTAGTACCTGTTCATCTATTCTATATCTATACATATAATAAAATCGTAGAATTGCCGTATCTGTACATTGAAGATTTTTGCAAAATAATAACTGGGGGATGTTAGGGATAAGTAATAGAACGTAAAAACGCTATTTTTGAAATTTTTGTCTGTTTGTCTGTTTATCTGTTTGTCTGTTTATCTGTTTGTCTGTTTGTCTGTATGTTTGTGCGCGCATCACGTAAAAACTACTGAATGGATTGAAATGAAACTCGGCATGGTTTGAGTTAGTACTATGGAGTAACATATAGGATACTTTTTATCCCGAAATTCAGCACGGTTCCCTTGGGAGAGGGGATGAAAGGCAAAATGTGTAATTAGCTGTAATTCGTTACCGGGTGGTCCGATTTCATTCATTCTTTTTTTGTTAGAAAGTAGATACTTTAAAGACTACTGGCTTATCTCCGAAAGGCAGGACCGATTTTGATGGGACTTTCACTGGCGGATATTTACATTTTGATGTACCTAAACATCCGCCAGTGAACTTTTAACAGTTTTTAGCAAGGTTTAAGCTCAAAGGAGCATAGGAAAAACAAAATGATTCCCACGGGATTATTAAAATCAATATCCACGCGAACGAAGTCGCGGGTATCCGCTGGTCTTATAATATTATAAATGTGAAGTGTGGATGTTTGGATGTTTGGATGTTTGGATGTTTAGATGTTTGTTACTCAATACTGAACCGATTTGGCTGAAATTTGAATGGAGATAGATTATGCCTTGACTTAAAACATAGGCTACTTTATATCCCGGAAAAATGCAGTTCCCACGTGATTTTGAAAAACCCGTAATCTATAGCTACAGCTATAAGTACATTACTATAGCGAACTTCCTTGGTAGTAGGTATAAAGTTTGGAAAAGGGAGCGGGAACGGGAACCGGAAATCCACGATTCCCTCGGGATTTGTTTAAAACCAAATATCACGCGGGCGAAGCCGCGGGCAGTTACTAGTACTACATACATAAATATCTGACTTAGGCGTAACTAGTTTGTCCAACAAAATCGGGTTGGCCCGTAACACATATCGTGGATTTTATCGTCCGTTCTTCGTCAATTTACAATTGACTAGTAAAATTATATAAACCAATATTAGTTCTTAATTATTCATTTAGAATTCAAATTTTCCATTTTGAATTTCGCGCTAATCTATACTAATATAATAAAGCGGAAGAGTTTGTTTGTTTGAACGCGCTAATCTCGGAAACTACTGGATCGATTTCAAAAATTCTTTCACCGTTGGATATGTACGTGATACTTGAGTGCTATAGGCTATATATTATGTACCACGGGCGAAGCCGGGGCGGACCGCTAGTAGGTAGATAAGTAAGTACAAAGGTAGTTAGGTACCCATTTACCGCATCTTTTATCCATTGTTAAGCGTGTTCGTGATGTGTTGTCAATAGACAAAGTAGTGATTTCTGCAGGAGTATATTTCCCGGGATAAAAAGCCTAGAGTCTAGACCACTCCTTATAGACTGTATCTATAATTTTAAAAAGCTGTAGCTGTAAAATTCTCGTCAAAATCGATTCAGCAGAAGATTAACCATATCCGGGCTAATAGCGACAGTTAAAATTTTAAAGAATAGAATAGAACAGAATAGAAAAGTTTTTTATTCAAATAAACTTTTACAAGTACTTTTGAATCGTCAATTGAATCTACCAAAGTACCTACGTGTTTTGTTTATGATATCGTTTAATCTTATTAGTTAGTAAGTAATAAGTATGTGTTTTAAAGAGGCAGTTATTTCAAAACCACACTTCTTCAATTTTAGTTATTTTGTATAAGTAAGTAGAAGAATATTTTAACACGTGCAAAATAAGCACGTGCAAAACAAAATTCTGGTGTGTTTAATGTTACTAGCTGATGCTCGCGACTTCGCCCGCGTGGATTCATACAAATCTCATCCCCTAGTTTACCCACTTGGAGGTGGAATTTCCAATATTCCTGAAACACGTAATTCTTTATTTTTAACCGACAGTACAAATACCGATTTTCATTGATATAACTTTAAAAATGACGGACTTTCATACAAACTTTCATCTCATATTTTACCCACTTGGGGGAAGAATTTCCAAAAATCCTGAAATAGGGACCTACATAATATTATGTAAGTATAGAATATTATTCTTTATTTTTTATCGAAAGCCCAAATACCAATTTTCATGGATAGATATAACTTGAAAAATGGCGGACTTCGAACGAATGGGGGGAGTTTCAATATCCACAAACAAATAATTTATCGTGGTAGGTATGTACCCGTAATTTTTACATTAGACTATGTCGATAAACCACGAAATAAGCCTTAAATGCTTCTTTATAATATTATTATAGACTAGATGATGCCCACGGCTTCGCCCGTGTGGATTTAGGTTTTTAAAAATCCCGTGGGAACTTTTGATTTTCCAGAACAAAAAGTAGCCTATCTGTAGAAACCCGTCCCCAAAACGGAAAAATCCCGTGGGATCCCCACGATTTCGGAAAATAATTCCTTACAGCATCAGGGTTGAGGAATTGGATATGTACCTACTCGAGTTCATTCAACGATAAAGTCTTTAATTGGTACCCCCAATATCAATTTAAATAACCGAAAGTTTCTAAAACCCATTAATTTTGGGGATCAGGTCCCCTACAGCATCAGGATTGAGGAGTTGGAATCCAAATTTTTTGTAGGACAGTGTCGCAATGTTTCTCTATCGACTAAAAAAAAAATTACGCAAATCGGTTCAGAAATCTCGGAGATATCGGTGTACATAGGTAGAAAAACACAACTCCTCCTTTTTTGAAAGTCGGTTAAAAAAGTAGCCTATGTTACTCCCTGGTTAATTCTCTACTTGTGTGTGAAAGTCCCGTCAAAATCGGTTCAGCCGTTCCAAAGATTAGCCCGTTCAAACAGACAGACAGACAGACAGACAGACAGACAAAAATTTTAAAAACGTGTGATTCGGTTATGGTAGCGTTCAAATAACCATATGAGCTTAATATGAGGTAGTTATTTCGATATTACAGACAGACACTTCAATTTTATTTATTAGTATAGATCATCGAACTATTACGCTTAGAAGGTAAGTTTCTAACAAATTTCCGCTCGAAACGTAAGCTATAAACCAACCCATGTGTGCCCTGTAATTACATTTGCCGACACGCACACAAGCGCATGAGTACCTTGAGCACTGACGCGACGATAGACGTACCGAGTAGGGTTTACGGAACCGGTTCTGTTTTTGAGAACCGGGAATTTCGGGACTTTTACCCAAAGGAACCGGGAATTCCCGGTTCTTTCGGGATTTTCGGTTCTTTGTAGTTTTATTTTATAAAACACGTTTAACACTTTAAAAGTAAACCACAATGAAATATTTATGTAATTTTTATTGTCATTTAAACTTTCATCCGCTATTTAACCCACTTGGAGATAGAATTTCCAAAAATCCTGAAATTCAAAATTTTTATATTTATAGAAAATTTAAATACCAATTTTCATGGATATGACTTGAAAAATGACCGACTTTCATGCAAACTTTCATCCTCTATTTAACCCCTTTAGGGGTGGAATTTCCAATAATCCTTTCTTAGTTAACCTGCGTTGAAAAAGCTTACGAATTCAATGTACCGTGTGTTTCGTCTACTACAGTAAGGCCTTTGACTGTGTGAACTGGAAGCTCCTATGGACAGTTCTCCAGGAAATAGGAGTCCCAAAATATCTGGTCAACATCTGATCTGGAGTGTAAGGGGGGTAAGGGAGTGCACCTCCATCTCAGCACTCCAATTGTCAACCTCACCTGCACGTGGTGCCCCCTGCTAATCAACAGACGAGGCTCTGACGACCGACAAATGGCGGTATAACCATTTCACATCGGCTAGACTACAAAATGGCAAGGGCCGATGTCGGGCAGCAGCGACATCGGTACAATAGTCTAGCCCTGCGATCGCCAACCCGCCTGCCCAGCGTGGCGATTAAGGGCATAACCCTTTGCATATGGATTGCACAATAAAGCCACAGCCCCTAGTCCCCGGCGGCCCCGCTATTCCTAGCTCTGGCAGCGGTTACGGTAACGGCGGGGCAGGGGGTGTCAAGAATCTCCGGAAGAGATTCCGCTGCCAACCCCGACGACTGGACCTGGCAACATATAACGCACGCACTTTGAGGACCGACGAAAAGATCATCGAGCTGGAAGAAGCAGTGAGCAAGTTGAATTGGGGTGTCATAGGGTTATCTGAAGTCCGAAGAGAGGGGGAGGACTCGATAACCCTTAAATCCGGCAACTTGCTTTACTACCGGGAGGGCGATCAAAAATCCCAGGGTGGTGTCGGGTTTCTCGTCCACAGGTCCCTCGTTAACAACATTGTGCAAGTCGAAAGTGTGTCGAGCAGGGTAGCGTACCTTATACTCAGAATAACCAAACGGTATTCGCTGAAGGTCATACAGGTCTACGCACCGACATCGACACATACCGACGAGGAAGTAGAGGTCATGTATGAGGACATATCAAAAGCCATGCATGCCTCTAATACCTACTACAGTGTTGTGATGGGGGATTTCAACGCAAGGCTGGGTAAGCGAAGCGGTGTAGAGTTGAAAGTGGGACAATTTGGCTATGGGCGACGGAACCATAGGGGCCAAATGTTGGCCGACTTCATGGAGAAAGAGGGCCTCTTTATGATGAACTCTTTCTTCGAAAAGCGGCCACACAGGAAGTGGACCTGGATGAGCCCCGACGGTTCTACGAGAAATGAGATCGACTTCATCATGTCTACCAAGCGGCATGTATTCAATGATGTCTCTGTGATCAATAGGGTAAAAACCGGCAGCGATCACCGTATGGTACGAGGCACATTGAATCTGAACATAAAGCTCGAAAGGGCCAGACTGATGAAGTCAACGCTCCGACCTTCTCGCGCCCATATCCAGAACCCCGAGAGCTTCCAACTCGAATTGCAAAACCGATTCGCTTGCCTGGCAGATTGCGATTCTGTGGACGAACTAAACAACAGGCTGGTGGAAACTGTCCATGCGGTCGGGTCTAGGTTCTTTAAGACCCACCGAAGAAGTAGAACCAAAAAATTCTCAGACCATACTCTCAATCTCATGGAACAGAGACATGAAATGAGACTGCAGTCTTCAGGAGACGCCCTTGCTTATCGGCGGATTAATAGACAGATCTCTAAATCACAGAAACGCGATCTGCGATACTTTAACACCGAGCGTATCAAAGAAACCATTGAGCGGAACAAAGGCTCAAAGGTATTCGCGAGAGATCTGTCTATCGGTCAAAGCCAGCTGACGCGACTGAAGACCGACAGCGGTAGTCTCATTTCGTCTAAACCTGAGATTTTGAGAGAGGTTGAGAAGTTCTACGGACAGCTGTACACGTCAACACAGAAGCCTGTTGAAGATTTGGCTAAAGATCCCAGAGCCAAATTGACCCGACACTATACCGAAGATATCCCGGACGTCAGCCTATACGAGATTAGTATGGCTCTCAAACAACTTAAGGACAACAAGGCGCCAGGTGATGACGGAATCACAGCGGAACTCCTGAAAGCAGGTGGAAAACCGGTCCTTAAAGTCTTTCAGCGACTGTTCAATTCCGTCATCGACCAGGGCATAACGCCAGAGGCATGGCACAGAGGCGTGGTGGTTCTTTTCTTCAAAAAGGGCGATAATACCCTGCTGAAGAATTATAGACCCATCTCGCTGCTGAGCCATGTCTATAAGTTGTTCTCGAGAGTCATTACGAATCGTCTCGCTCGTAGGTTCGACGACTTCCAGCCTCCCGAACAGGCCGGGTTCCGAAAAGGCTTCAGCACCATAGACCACATCCATACGCTGCGGCAGGTTATACAGAAGACCGAAGAGTATAACCGGCCACTTTGCTTAGCGTTTGTGGACTATGAGAAAGCCTTTGATTCGGTGGAAACTTGGGCTGTATTGAGATCACTGCAGAGATGCCGGATCGACTATCGGTACATCCAAGCGCTGAAGTGTTTGTACGAAAACGCCACTATGTCAGTCCGTATACAGGATCAGAATACGAGGCCAATCCAATTACAGCGAGGAGTGCGTCAGGGAGATGTTATCTCCCCGAAGCTATTTACCGCTGCATTGGAAGACGTCTTTAAGCTTCTGGACTGGAACGGACTTGGCATCAACATAAACGGCGAGTACATCACTCACCTACGGTTTGCCGATGATATAGTCGTGATGGCAGAGACTCTGGGAGACCTCAATACAATGCTCAACGATCTCAGCAGAGTTTCTCAACAGGTGGGCCTAAAAATGAACATGAGTAAGACGAAGATCATGTCTAACGCTCATGTTCCGCTCCACCCGGTAATCGTTGAGAACTCTGCACTCAAAATTGTAGACGAGTACATATACCTAGGACACACGATTCAGCTAGGTAGGTCCAATTTTGAGAAAGAGATCAACCGCCGAATCCAACTCGGCTGGGCAGCGTTCGGGAAACTTCGAGATGTCTTTTCGTCCAATATCCCTCAGTGTCTGAAGACGAAAGTCTTCGAACAGTGCGTGTTGCCAGTGATGACTTACGGATCTGAGACATGGTCGCTGACAATGGGCCTCATAAGAAGGCTCAGGGTCACTCAGCGGGCGATGGAGAGAGCTATGCTCGGAGTATCCCTGCGGGATCAAATCAGAAATGAGGAGATCCGCAGGAGAACCAGAGTTACCGACATAGCTCATCGAGTCGCAAAGCTGAAGTGGCAATGGGCGGGGCACATTGCTCGAAGAACCGATGGACGTTGGGGTCCCAAGGTGCTTGAATGGCGACCTCGCACCAGTAAACGCAGCGCAGGTAGACCCCCCACTCGTTGGACAGACGATCTCAAGCGAGTCGCTGGCAGCCGCTGGAATCAGGCGGCACAAGATCGTGTGCTGTGGCGATCCTTGCAAGAGACCTATGTCCAGCAGTGGACGTCCATTGGTTGAAACGAACGAATTTCACACAGTAAAGCAGCAATGTATATCAAACTAATTCGTTGGCAACTATTTTCAGTTGCTAACTAAGTTACAGAATAACCTAGCAGATCCGCACCACTCTCAACATGAATGTTGCCAAAGCAGTTCACAACGCTGAAAGCCGGAACAGATGGCGCAACATCGTCAGAAACTTGAAATTTTCACATTGCTTCCTTTTATGATCTAGGCACACACTAAGAAAGGATCATTGGAAATCCCACCCGTAAGGGGGTTAAATAGGGGATAAAAGTTTGTATGAAAGTCTGTCATTTTTCAAGTTATATCCATGAAAATTGGTATTTGAGCTTTCGATAAATAATAAAAAATATAAACAGCATTTTTGAAAATTCTGTCCCAAGGTGGATTAAATATTGCATTCCGAAAACCGAGTATAAGCGAGCAATCGCACACAACAGCGAGAGAGGTAGACTTGTAAGTTACCGCGCGCCATTTATTTTAGCACTGAATTCACATTAGTTTTGAACTTTTGAACAGTAGGAAGTATAAAAAAGTAAAGTTAGTATTGTAAATATTATGTATTTAAGTAGTAGCGTGAATCATGTAATTAAATTAAAATTCCCGAAAGTACCGAAAGAACCGGGAATCATAATTTGATTTCCCGGTTCTTTTTACTGACAAAAGAACCGGGAATTCCCGGTACTTTCGAGACCGGGATTTCCCGGTTCTGAACCCTAGTACCGAGTTGTTTAGGCTTGCTAAAAACGGCTTATCGCCGCGTCGACGACTGCCTTTCTTTACCTATTTATTCTAAGGTATAGATATTAAAAATGTTCAAGTCATCAATCACTACAGTGTTGACACACGAACGTTTTCGCCGCATTTAAACCACTTTAAACGCTGCAAATGCTATTTCAAAACTGTAACCCGTTGATTTTTTTAGGTTTAATGGTTTTTGATGAATGAATGACTAAGACAGTGGTAAGTAGTTGTAATCTAATTTATAACCGGAAATGTTCATTTAAGCGAACCTTCAGGGCGATTCAGAACACTTCGATTCGGTTTCGGTTTCGACAACTACCCTGTCGATACGGTTATTCTGAATTAAAAATACATCTTATCGTACGGTAAGTTATTCAGAACACTTCGATAACGTAACTATCGATCGATTCGGTAAGTTATCGTACGATAAGATGTATTTTCAATTCAGAATAACCGTATCGACAGGGTAGTTGTCGAAACCGAAACCGAATCGAAGTGTTCTGAATCGCCCTGCTAGTCAGTATCTCAGTTTCCTGTAAAAATAATTTTGAATTCATCACGCAATCTAATAACCTAAAAATATTTATATCTAAAGTATGATGCAACTTCAAGTAGAAGAGCGTATTTTGATCTTCTTTATCTCACAAATTTTGAAAGATATAAAAATATGTTTTTCGCGTAATTTTTCCTAGATCATAAAATTTTATTTATGTGCAGACCAATTGCATGTTTTCCTACTTACGAGAATGTTACATGTATTTGAGTGTTTACATCGCAAAGTGCAGAGATCGTCGCGCGTGTGGCCTTCCCCGAGGCCAAGCGACCTGAATCCGACGAGCGAACGGTCGAATGAAAGTGACTCATTGTTTTCAGTCTGTGTTTTCAGTACGTATCTATACTAATAAATAAAATTGAAGTGTCTGTCTGTAATATCGAAATAGCTACCTCATATTAAGCTCATATGGTTATTTGAACGCTACCATAACCGAATCACACGTTTTTAAAATTTTTGTCTGTCTGTCTGTCTGTCTGTCTGTCTATCTGTCTGTCTGTCTGTCTGTCTGTCTGTTTGAACGGGCTAATCTTCGGAACGGCTGAACCGATTTTGACGGGACCTTCACATACAAGTAGAGAATTAACCAGGGAGTAACATAGGCTACTTTTTTAACCGACTTTAAAAAAAGGAGGAGTTGTGTTTTTCTACCTATGTACACCGATATCTCCGAGATTTCTGAACCGATTTTCGTAATTTTTTTTTTAATCGATAGAGAAACATTGCGACCCTGTTCTGTAAAAAATTTGGATTCCAACTCCTCAATCCCGATGCTGTAGGGGACCAAATCCCCAAAACTAATGGGTTTTAGAAACTTTCGGTTATTTAAATTGATATTGGGAGTACCAACTAAAGACTTCATCGTTGAATGAACTCGAGTAGGTACATATCCAACTCCTCAACCCTGATGCTGTAAGGAATTGTATTCCGAAATCGTGGGAATCCCACGGGATTTTTCCGTTTTGGGGACGGGTTTCTACAGATACTACTTTTTGTTCTGCAAAATCAAAAGTTCCCACGGGATTTTTGAAACCTAAATCCACACGGGCGAAGCCGTGGGCATCATCTAGTTTGCAATACAATAGTTGGTGTGTAGCTAACATCATATTGTATCGGCCGATACTTGCCGCAACTGTTAATATAAACTTATGCAAGACGCTCCAGCGTGCTCCAGCTATTGACTACGATTTACGGTTGCCATGTTCAGCTAAGTTCTGACAAGCGTTCCATAATTATAATACACTAGATGATGCCCACGGCTTCGCCCGTGTGGATTTAGGTTTTTAAAAATCCCGTGGGAACTTTTGATTTTCCAGAACAAAAAGTAGCTTGTCTGTAGAAACCCGTCCCCAAAACGGAAAAATCCCGTGGGATCCCCACGATTTCGGTATACAATTCCTTACAGCATCAGGGTTGAGGAGTTGGATATGTACCTACTCGAGTTCATTCAACGATAAAGTCTTTAATTGGTACCCCCAATATCAATTTAAATAACCGAAAGTTTCTAAAACCCATTAATTTTGGGGATCAGGTCCCCTACAGCATCAGGATTGAGGAGTTGGAATCCAAATTTTTTGTAGGACAGGGTCGCAATGTTTCTCTATCGACTAAAAAAAAAATTACGCAAATCGGTTCAGAAATCTCGGAGATATCGGTGTACATAGGTAGAAAAACACAACTCCTCCTTTTTTGAAAGTCGGTTAAAAAAGTAGCCTATGTTACTCCCTGGTTAATTCTCTACTTGTATGTGAAAGTCCCGTCAAAATCGGTTCAGCCGTTCCAAAGATTAGCCCGTTCAAACAGACAGACAGACAGACAGACAGACAGACAAAAATTTTAAAAACGTGTGATTCGGTTATGGTAGCGTTCAAATAACCATATGAGCTTAATATGAGGTAGTTATTTCGATATTACAGACAGACACTTCAATTTTATTTATTAGTATAGATAGAGAGATAGATGTCTACTTATTTACATACGAATACTTACAACAACCGTCCAGCTTATTAAATTCATTTGGCATAGAAAATTATGTCAGTAGTGCACGAGTTACGCGTTGCATTAATTAATTAATCGTTTGAATTGAAGCAAATGAATGCTCATAATATTAATATGCTGACAGCGATATGTATTACAATCTCATAATATGTATATGTATGTTATAAACGTATGTAAAGTAGGTACCTACCTATGTCATGAATGCCCGTTTTCGAATCCACTGCCAACTATTTTACTATAGACTAGCTTTTGCCCGCGGCTTCGCCCGCGTGAATTTCGATTTTTCACAAATCCTGAGGGATAAGTAGATTTCTGGTCCACCCGCCCCCCGCCGCGCGGCGGCGTACCGCGGTACCGCGTGGCGCGTACGGCGGGCGCAGGGCGCAGGGGCGCGTGGCGCGGCGCGGGGAGCGCGAGTGTCCGCGTCGGCCGTCGCGATCGCGCGCAGCGAAAATACCTATCAGGGCGTTTTTAACATCTGTATTTACCGATTTCAACACAACTCCTTTTTTGAAAGTCGGTTAAAAAAGTAGCCTATGTTACTCCTTGGTTAATCCTCTACTTGTCTGTGAAAGTCCCGTCAAAATCGGTTCAGCCGTTCCGAAGATTAGCCCGTTCAAACAGACAGACAGACAGACAAAAATTTTAAAAACGTGTGATTCGGTTATGGTATCGTTCAAATAACCATTTGAGCTTAATATGTGGTAGTTATTTCGAAATTACAGACAGACACTTCAATTTTATTTATTAGTAAATAGTATAGAAAAGTATAGATACAGGCTGTTTGCCAACAGTAGATAAATTGAAAATCTATCATAGGCAGTAGATAATTAATTCTCAGATTTCTGTCGTGATATTATTGCTATCGATTTCCGCATTTCAGCTCGTCATGCAAACTCCAACCATCAATTAATTAGTCACTCCGCATCACTTAGGTACATACCTACTTAAGTGTTAAAAAATGTAGGTAAATAATAATATTTTTTTCTTTTTACCCATAATTTACTAGAAATTATAATTACTTACTATAGAATCTAGGAGACATTTGATCAACAGACGGTTTCATGGTTTGACGATATTTCGAGACTTTGGGTCTCAAGACATCTCATCCATTCGTCGACTGCCGCGCAAGACTTGTCTTGCCTGCGGTCCCTGCGGACGTGGGATATTGCGCGGATGAACGAACGCTTCTTTCTTTTAGAGACATCACAAGTCACAATATGGACACTTGTCTCAAAAGATATCTACTTTCGAAACAGTCAAAAACTTTGCGAGATACCTTCTATGTCTAAAGATCCTCTTCTCTCATGCATGCAGCTGTAGGTTCTAACACAAACACTTGATTATCTATCGCCATCGGTACACCGTAGCAACGGAACCCCTTCGTTCCGTTGCTACGGTGTACCGATGGCGGTGTGCTAACACTTATCCTCCGTCCCAAAAGGCATACCGCACCTGGCAACTAGTCGACCGCTTCCTGCGACCGCCTTTAATATAATAACTCCTAAGTTTGCCCATTGATATTGAAACGTTATTTCAGAGCTGTCGGAGAGTCGGCTGGCGCTGAAAGAGAGGCTGTGCCGCGGCACGCTGCGCACGCTGGCGGCGCTGGGCGCGGGCGACGCGCGCCTGCGCGGCCTGCTGCTGTACCACCTGCACGCCGCGCTGGCAGAACGCGCGCGCCGCCGCCCAGACCTGTATGAGGCGAGTCACGAGTGCCTACCATAACACTAGTACAGTACCTACCTATAGCTAACAGCACGGATCTAAAGACATGACCTTGAAAGTGCAACAAGTTATTTAAGTTATCGAGGGGAATTGGAAAGATGGGAGCATCGCCTCACTGCAGCCACAGCAGCTGTCAAACTACGGCGATAGCTGTTTTTAACCCCCGACGCAAAAACGACGGGGTGTTATAAGTTTGACGTGTCTGTGTGTGTGTGTGTGTGTGTGTGTGTTCTGTTCCCCTGTGGCGCTCAAACGGGTGGACCGATTTGAATGCGTTCTTTTTTGTTTGATAGGTAAATTAGTCGAGAGTGTTGTTAGCTATGTTTGATGAAAATCGGTCCAAAATGGCCGCCGCTTCAAAATGGCGAATGTCGGGGGTTTTTTAAATTTTTAATTTATACTTGTACAGCTGCAGGTGTCGGCTACGGCGGTTTTATATACATATAACACTACCTAACTAGATTAGCGGTTGCTGGCGGCCTGACAGCGTATAGGTCTATCGTATCTAATACCTACTTATCTACTGCAATTTTTCTTTTACTATTCACTTCTAGGTAGTATCATAGTTAAGTAGTCCGATAATACTAATCATTAATCTGTGGTCCGATGGGACATCAGTATTGGGCAAACGGTGAAAGACCGATTCGCTGTCATTACAAGTAGGTACAAGCCGCCATTTTAGATCCGTTACTTTTTCTTTTCCAGGAGCTAAAGTCAGAAATTGAGAATACTATAGAACAAGCCTATATCATTCTCCAGGGCGACCTGTCTGCGCCCCCTGATCTTGAACTGAGGCGGAAATACCTAGGACCTGACTGTGACAAGCCTCACGAGGAGAGGTTTTTCATTCTCGACACTACACATTCATTTTTAAATTCAAAATAAAATGCTAAACTGTCTTTATACAACCAACAAGGTGTTTTATACTTAGTAGGTATTGGTATTGAATATTCAGTTCCATATTATTTGTTTTAAATGTAGGTTCTTAGGTAGGTATAATAAGTACATACAAGTTTATCAAAAAATATATGGAAATTAAAACTATGCTATATATTTTGTGGTGCGAGAGATGAGAAGGCATTTCGACGGTAACAGGTAGGTACTATTAGTTGGAGATCCCGTCTTAGAAATTTATACCCTCATCTGTTATTTAAACGAATTACCTAGGTATATGTCAAATGAAAGATTATTTTATTCCCAATCGAACTGTATTTGGTTGCCTGGTCAAAAGTGGTGCTAAATCATGGTTGTCTGGATTTTAAGATATAAAATTTTCTGTGCGAGTGTTGAAAGTGACAGAAAAGTGTTGCGCGCGCAATTCCATTTGACAGACAAAGATGCAGTGAGGCAGGCGTGCACTCGGTAGGTGCTTAGTCTATACATAGATTAAAACCATAGACTTGCTGTGCCTGTCCATTAAAGATATTTGCAAAAAAAATAAGTGAGAGACGTAAGGTGTAAGTAATAAAACGTAAAAAATCTGTTTTTGAAAATTTTGTCTGTTTGTCTGTATGTTTGTGCATGTATTACGCAAACACTACTGAATGGATTGAAATTAAACTTGGCATGATTTAAATTCATACTACATAATAGCATATAGGATACTTTTATCTCGAAATTCAGCACAGTTCCCTTGGGAGAGGGGATGAAAGTCAAAATGTGTACTTAGCTGTAATTCATTATCGCGTAGTCCAATTTCATTAATTTTTTTTTTTTTAGAAAGGAGATACTTTAAAAATTGTTCCGTAAATATTTCAAAGTCATCAATTTTGTAGTTCAGAAATTACAAAATAATTAAAATAAAAAAAATAATTAATTCAATTTCTAATTCAATATTTGATTTTGGGTCAACGTTTTACACTAAATACCAAAATTTCAGGTTTGTAACTCATTTCGTCTGCGATCTAGAGACCTGTGACCGGCAGACAGGTGGACAGACAGACGAGTGACATTAATAAGACTCCGTTTTTACCCTTTTGGTACGGAACCCTAAAAATGAATGAAATCGGACTACGCGATAGTGAATTACAGCTAAGTACATATTTTGACTTTCATCCTCTCTCCCAAGGGAACTCTGCTGAATTTCGGGATAAAAAGTATCCTATATGCTATTATGTAGTATGAACTGAAATCATGCCAAGTTTAATTTCAATCCATTCAGTAGTTTTTGCGTAATACATGCACAAACATACAGACAAACAGACAAAATTTTCAAAAACAGCTTTTTTACGTTTTATTACTTATCCCTTACGTCACTCACTTATTTTTTTGCAAATATCTTTAATGGACAGGCACAGAAAGTCTATGGTTTTAATCTATGTATAGACTAAGCACCTGCCGAGTGCATGCCTGCCTCACTACATCTTTGTCTGTCAAATGAAATTGCGCGCGCAACACTTTTCTGTCACTTTCACCACTCACACAGAAAATTTTATATTATCTTAAAATCCAGACAACCATGATTTAGCACCACTTTTGACCAGGCAACCAAATACGGTTCGATTGGGAATAAAATAATCTTTCATTTGACATATAATTCGTTTAAATAACAGATGAGGGTATACATTTCTAAGACGGGATCCCAGACCATATGAGCATGGGTCTATCAAACTGTGAAAATAGGTTATACTTAAAAAGTCCTGTATATTTTTAGAATAAGATAAATAATTAAAAAGTAAATTTCAGTATTTTGATAATAAGTAAGTATTGTACAGGTCTAAATATATTCCTGTCTCTTTCACAATCCTCCCTGCTGAAGGGGATAGCACTATTTTTAAACCTGTCATTTTAGTTTAGGTTTAGAGATTGTGTACAACAGAATTAGCCACATTGTAATATTTAATCAATAAGTAGCTTTATATAAATGTTATTTATATTATCCATTTTTTTATTTAACTTTAACGTTTGTTTATCTTTAAACGATTGTACATTGATGGATTGAACTCAGGTTAAAAATTATTGTAAAAATTGAAAAAACCGGCCAAGTGCGTGGCGGGCCACGCGCAGTGTAGGGTTCCGTAGTCAGTCCTCGAAAAACAGATATAACTCCTTAACTTGTGAACCTTACTTAGCCATGATAGTTTTCCTTTAAAATTGATTATACAACGTTAGTTTTACTTTGCGCAAAAACCGAAACACGTGTCAAATATTTTTACATTTGGAATTGTTTTACTAAATTTCGAAAACATATAATGTAAACTTACGAAGTTATAAGCTTCTTGTTTTGCGTCAATGTCCTCAAAAAAAAATGGTCACCCCAACTCGCAAGCCATCGTCACCTTGACTCGCGAGTTGAATGACCGCGCGCTGTATGCCGATCGTCAGCTGATGCGCGTTTCAACCACTGCAAAAGCTTGCAGAATTTTAAAATATTTTGGACAAAATTATAACACAATATAAAAATAGTTGGATTCGATTCTGTTACTGATTCTGAGCAAACTACTTGCAGGTTTTGCTTCAAGTAAAACTAACGTTGTATATACTACTACTGTGAATTTTTTCAAGTTCCTTATACTGCCATTTGGCTGATAGAGGGGGGACACTTGACTCTAATAAAAATTAGCACTCTAACTAATCTAATCTAACAAAAATCATATTTTACAAACGGATCTAGAAATCGAAAAATGATGTTCCTACACCCATAGTATTTTTAAAAGACCTATTCAACGATACCCCACACTATGGGGTAGACGAGAAAAAAATATTCATCCCCACTTTACACGTAGGGGAGCTAACTACCCTAAAAAAAAAATATTCATCAAAATTTTATTTCACCACTTTGTCGGCGTGATTAATATTTATATACCCATGCCAAATTACAGATTTCTAACACTAACGGCCAGTTTCTCATACGAATAAATCACGCAACCGACTGTTAAAAGACTGTTAATCTCAATTTAGATGTGATTGGATTGCTGAAAAGAGTCAACTGACAATTTGTCAACGGATTTGTCTATTTCCAATTAACCACCGATTATAGCAATTTTGGGTTTCTGAACGCAAAATATCTATGTCAACAAACTGCTGACAACTGTTTGATACTCTGATTTTTAATTGTAGAATTACGAGCAATTAACTATACGTCAACGCATATAAATAATAGTATTCCAGAAGAAATTTGAGATATATTATAGTGATAGTGCAGGAGATATTATCCTGCATATAATATCTTCTGCGCAGGAGATATTACAGTGCACATAGGTGCACTCTCTATTCCTTCACTCTCATTATCCGATGGATGCCAAATGCCAATGCGACACGACTGCAGATAATACACAATTTTGCACTATAATATCTTCTGCATATATTATAGTGATAGTGCAGGGGGTATTATAGTGCAAACAGGTGCACTCTATTCCTTCACTCTCATAATCCGATGGACGCGATTGGAGAGTACACAATTGTGCACTATAATACCTCCTGCATAGATTATAGTGATAGCGCAGGAGATATTATCTTGCATATAATATCTTCTGCGCAGGAGATATTACAATGCACATAGGTGCACTCTCTATTCCTTCACTCTCATAATCCGAACTAATGCGATACGATTGAAGAGAGTACACAATTGTGCACTATAATATCTCCGGCACGAATTATAGTGAAAGTCCAGGAGATATTATCCTGCGTATATCTTCTGCGCAGGAGATATTATAGTGCACACAGGTGCACTCTCTATTCCTTCACTCTCATAATCCGATGGATGCCAATGCAACACGACTTTAGAGAATTCACAATTTTGCACTATAATAATATCTCCTGCATATATGATAGTGATAGTGCAGGAGATATTATAGTGCAAACAGGTGCACTCTATTCCTTCACTCTCATAATCCGATGGACACGACTGGAAAGAGTATGAAATTTGCACTATAATATCGTCTGCATATGTTATAGCGCAGGAGATATTATAGTGCACACAGATGCACACTCTATTCCTTCACTCTCACAATCCGATTGATGCCATTGCGACAAGACTGGACAAGTACACAATTTTGCACTATAATATCTCCTGCACATATTATAGTGATAGTGTAGGAGATATTATAGTGCAAACAAGTGCACTCTATTCCTTCACTCTCATAATCCGATGGCCGTCAATGCGACACCACTGAAGAGAGAATATTTGTACACTATAATATCTTCTGTGCAGGAGATATTATAGTGTTTATTTCTAGTATTTTCGCGATAGTTTTAACTTTCACGAGGATTGTAAAAATTTCGAAACAACAATACCTACCTATTGACCGTTGACATGACTGACAGCCTATCGTTTGAAGTTTGTCATACGAAAGGGATAAAGCTAGGCGCTAGAAAGAAACAAAAGATGAATGAAGGCGGGCGGGCCACAAGAAACGATAAAGCAACAGTTATCAATAGATTAGTTAATTTTTCAATGATTTGCGTTTGAGAAACCCAAGGGTTGTTAACAGATTGTCAATTGTGACAATCTGTTGGTTAATCAGTCAGATTTTGAATGTACGAGAAACTGGCCGTAATAGTCTCTGAGATTAACCGAGGACGGACAGACGGACAGACAGATAGACAGACAGACAGACAGACGGACGGACATGGCGAAACTATAAGGGTTCCTTGTTTACTACGGAACCCTAAAAAGTGATTTGTTATATTTTGATCAATGGAAACAAACCACTTTCCATTAAAAAGGCGAGAATCCAGAGTCCAGACTGTGGCCTGTAACAAGCGAAAAAACTATATAATGCTAGGAACAAGTAGCTATGGAAACGAGATATTTTAGACGAAATCAAACATCTCTTTGACTCACTCACTTGTACCGATTTTAAGCATAAGAAAGAAAGAGAAGTCTACTACTATCAGTTGTCCTACTTTAAACAAAAAATAACCAGTTTGATGTAGTTCAACTGTTATACTTATATATACTTAGGCCGAGGCCGCATGGTAAGGCGCAACATCGCGACTCGCGCCTCAAAGACGGCGGCGATGAACAATGGGATCGGGAACATTCACTTAACTTGTGTCAGTTTGTGTTGCGAATAGTAGAAAATGTACCCTACGTGGGCTACGTGTACTTAAGGATTTGTTCAACCCCTATAACATATTTCTCTTTGAGATTTCGTTTCTTATATTATTTAAAAGAAAGTAGGTTTATGAAATACATCAAGATGTTAGATTTAAAGTTGGATATCTAAACAGACTATCTAGCTTGAACAAGGTACATAGGTAAATACCTTCACATTTTCAATAGACACTAAAAAGGAACTTGGGCATTAAAATGGAACTATGTACATACAGTAATATTAATGAGTATTAATTTTTTAATATCTCTTTTCCATCACTATGGTTTTCCCAATGAAAGTTCTATCAAATTCGGTCCAGCATTTCGGAGACAGACAAACACAAATTTTAATGCAACACATGCATCCGGATGTTCAAAGGTACAAGTGCAAGCCAGGTTCCAAGTAATATGGAATACTGAGGGTTGTGATGGCTGTAATTTCTGAACTACAAAACCGATGACCTTGAAATATTTACGGAACAATTTTTAAAGTATTTCCTTTTAACAAAAAAATAATGAATGTAATTGCACCACGCGTTAATGAATTACAGCTAAGTATACATTTTCCAATCTATTCAGCAGTTTTTGCGTGATGCGCACACAAACATACAGACAAACAGATAAACAGACAAAAATTTCAAAAATAGCTTTTTTACGTCCCATTACTTAGGTACCCCCCAGTTATTATTTTGCAAATTTCTTTAACGTACAGACACGGCAAGTCTACGATTTTATTATATGTATAGACAAGCGGAAACCCGCGACTTCGTTCGCGTGGTTCGGATGGTTTTTGAAAATCCAGTGGGAATCATTTTGTTTTTCCTAAGCTCCTTTGAGCTCATACCTTGCTAAAAACTGTTAAAATTTCACTGGCGGATGTTTAGGTAGATCAAAATGTAAACATCCGCCAGAGAAAGTCCCATCAAAATCGATCCAGCCTTTTCAGAGATAAGCCGGTAATCTTTCTAACAAAAAAAGAATGAATGATATCGGACCATGCGTTAATGAATTACAGCTAAGTAAACATTTTAACTTTCATCCCCTCTCTCAAGGAAACCATGCTGAATTTCGAGATAAAAAGTATCCTATATGTTACTCCTTAGTATGAACTTAAATCGTGCCAAGTTTCACTTCAATCCATTTAGTAGTTTTTGCGTGATGCGCGCACAAACATACAGACAAACAGATAAACAGACAGACAAACAGACAAAAATTTGAAAAATAGCTTTTTTATGTTCCATTACTTATCCCTAACATCCCCCAGTTATTATTTTGCAAAAATCTTTAATGTATAAATACGGCAATTCTACGATTTTACTATAATTTTATATGTATAGAATATAGATAACGAATGATTTAAACAAATAAAATATGGCGCACGTCGCTTAAGTTATGTGGCCAGTCCCATAAGTTCATAGGAGTTTGTTTTAACGGAATCGCTGTCGCATCAGCGCGTGTTGTCTTACCAGTGCGGTTTTGACCTAAGCAAGTATAAACTAGGGATGACAATTTAAGTAGGTATCGATAATAATTATGGAAATTGACTGGCCCGTTGGCGCGGTTGGCAGTGACCCTGCCTTCCGCTCCGGGGTCGCGGGTTCGATTCCCGCTCCGAGTCTGGGTGTATTTATAATAATATGTATATATGTATACCTTTATTAAAAATATATATGTATTTATGTATATGTAAATATGTCTATCAGTCGGCTGTTACCTATAACACAGGCATTAAGTTGCCTACTTTAGGAACAGACGACCGTGTGTGTATGTGTGAGTATTTATTATTATTATTATTATAGAAATAGAAATCACTTTTATTGTAATTTTGTAGGTACAAGAGAGTATTATGAATATGGTAACAGTCGGGTAAATAGTAAAAATTACATTATGGCGTACAATAAGTATATGAACAATATTGACTATGATTTTACTTTTTCATAACTCTTTAAATAATTATTATTTACATATCATACATACAACGTTAGTTTTACAACACGTGTCAAATATTTTTACATTAAAAATATTTATACAAAATTTCAAAAAAATATAATGAAAAGTAACGAAGTTATAAGCTTGTTATGTTGCGTCGTTGTCCTCGAAAAAAATGGTCACCGCAAGCCGTCGCCGCAGCGACTTGCGATCGACGCGAGTTGCATGACCGCCGCTGTGTGCCGACCGTCAGCTGATGCGCGGTAAATCATTGTGTCTAAGCTTGTAGGATTTCAAAATATTTTTGGACAAAAATATAACACGGTATATAAATGGTTGGATTAGATTTTGTTACTGATTCTGAACAAACTACTTTCAGGTTTTGCGTAAAGTAAAACTATCGTTGTATATTACAGGTAACTTTATGATTTAATTTAGATACAAATTGTTGAAGGATTGGTTTAGTCAAGATTCATCAAAAAAGCCATGCCAAGCCAGGTGAAGCCATGAGTACCTACTTGAATAGGAGTACATACCTAGGCCAGATTAAGATGACTTCATATAAGAATGCTAACAGATAAAAAGATTAGCTTGACTTCTCCAAGCTTGTTTTATTATCTAACTAGCTTTTGCCCGCGGCTTCGCCCGGGTGAATTTCGGTTTTGAACAAATCCAGAGGGAATCGTGGATTTCCGGTTCCCATTCCCGCTCCCTTTTCCAACCTTATAAAGGTTGGAAAAGGGAGCGGGGAACTACTTTCAACCTATGGGAACCTACTTTCAAGAAAGTTTGCTATAGTAATCTACCTATAGCTGTAGATATAGATATCGGGTTTTTCAAAGTCCCGCGGGAACTGTTGATTTTTCCTGATGACTTGTTGATGATGATGATGATTTATTGTTATTGTGATGTGATTGTAAATGTGAATTATTTCAAAAGATGGTGCTCTAGAGTTTGTTTCGCCATTTCTTCTCTAAGACAAAAGCCCCTTGGAAATGGTGGTAGATTCAATAACAAAGTAATAAGAGATTGAAATATAATACTTTAAAAGAGTGTTTTCTTCTTTTATTTTACTTCATTTGAATTAAGTTTAAATTACTATGCAAGTTATCTCGTCAAAACGCATTAGTTCCACTATTTATATACAATTATATAGATACATAAATACTACACGTTGCTCACACCCGCGACTTCGTCCGCGTGGATTTAGGTTTTTTTTTAATTTTGTGAAATAAGATATATAATTAAGAACTATTTGCTTTTCCGGGATAAAAGTTGCTTATGTAAATTTCCGGGACGCAAGCTACCTCTGTACCATATTTCGTATAAGCGGATGGACCATTAAGAATCTCGTGGGAACTCTTTAATTTTCCGGGATAAAAAGTAGCTTATGTCCTTGCCCGGGATGTAAGCTACCTCTGCACAAAACTTCATCAATATCGGTTACACTGTTGGGCCGTGAAAGGCTAGCAGACAGACAGATAGGCAGACACACTTTCGCATTTATACACGCATTTATACACTGTGATTTTTAATTCCGTGGAATTCTGACAGCTGTCATTGTCATTTGCAGATGAGTTATTTGTATGGAGAACAGGGTAGACGTCTACGAAGTACGATTTTACCTCAAACTACTTTAATTCCCTGTCATCTTTAAAAGCTATATGCCGCGTAATATTAGTCGTTTCGCCCTAAAATAGAAAACACCAAGAGTGGAAACTAGAAAGTGCACACTAACAGCAATAGAAAAAAAAGAAGCACATTGAAAAAAATTATTGAAAAATGGAAGTTGAATGACATTATCACCATGAAGTGTTTGTCAGGCATTTATCATATCTACATGCGGCAGTTGATTTTTATTTACGTAAGTTTTGAATTTTTTATCTTTTTTGTGGGAATTGTTTTATCTCTGGTAACATTACGTCAGAATTCCACGGAAATAAAATTCTAAGTACGGAAGGAACTCACGGAAGTATAGTATGGGTAGTTAATATTTTACTAAAGTGGTTTGAGACCATGCAATTATTGCCATATGTCGGATACTACACGACTATCGATATCGATATGAGATGACAATGCGCTTCACTAGTGGCATGAAATCTCGTATGAAAAATTAAATTTTATCAAAATAAAGAAATATAATTCTAATACGGTCATTATAAATTTATCAAAATGGTTTAATATTGCATTCGTTATGACTACAGCAAAATAATAATAAAATAAACGTGATAACTTATCAGAATTCAATATAATACTTACCTATGCAAAGATATACGCATATTTTTCTCACGTAATACACTGAGTGGACTTTTGTAGCCAATGGCTACACAAATCATGATTACTAAAATATTAAATAGTCAAAATATTTCACACAACAAAGCACTTAGAAGTTAAAAGATCACAAATTATCGCAAGCTGAACTGTTACTACGGTGGTGAACAAAACAAACAAAATTCACAACAATCTGTCTTTCAAGATGACACTGAAATTATATTGCGATCTTTTTTTTGACAGTGCATATTGACATAAGCAAAAACGAAAGATATAATAAGTATTTATTCATTTTAAATAAGCGTTCTCTAGGAAGAAGAGGGTATAATTTCTCTTAGATATAATGTGACAGTGACAACGTCAAACATGGTGACACAAATGGACACAACTGACAGATAATTGCAGTCAGTCTGCAATGTAAACAAATAATTATTGTTTTGATCACAGACAGGAAAAACTAGAATTTTTTATTTTATTTCCATTTGAAAATATAAACGATGTAAGAAGATAATGTCGGTTAATACCAATAAATAATCTCAATAATATACCGACATTTATTGCAGCCTTAGACTATAATTAGTGTATCTATTAGGTATTCTGATAAGGATTTATCAGAAAAAAAATCGTGAGATTTATGTCGTATTCATTCCGATACGTTTATCTCCGATTGCGTTTACATTGCACATTGCCCAGTTCTCTCGGCAACTGCCACGTTACCGTTTATAGATACTTCAGCATAATGAAATCCCACCCTCAAGCTTTACTCCTATCATCGTCTAATTGCCATGGTTATTCATTATTAGAGTTCGCCAAGCAAGAAATCTGCTCGTTTTTAAAAAGGTATGTTTTTTTATGTTTCATCGATACCTACTACCAATTTGTATGAAAATATTAAACAGGCAATATTTTTCAGGCATAATGTATCTGAACTAGTGTTTGTACCGTACGCTCAAAAGAATTACGATGACTACACAAAGAAAATCAAAGATGCTATCACTCCATGGGGATTCTCAGTGGTAGGCCTCCATACATATTCCGATCCAGCCAATGCTATAAACTCGGCCAAAGCGATATTCATTGGTGGAGGAAACACATTCCTGCTATTGAAAACCTTGTATGATAACAAGCTAGTTCATTTGATAAGGGAAAGGGTCAACGCAGGAAACTTGGTGTATATTGGAAGTAGTGCTGGTACGAATGTTGCAACGAAAAGTATACACACAACAAATGATATGCCCATAATATACCCTCCGTCCTTTGATGCGATTAGCATTGTCCCATTTAATATAAATCCTCATTATATTGACAAAGTTGAATCGGACACACACAAGGGCGAGACAAGAGACCAAAGAATAGAGGAGTATATGGAAATGCCTCACGCAAACTCAGTGCTTGGGTTGAGAGAAGGCTGTATATTACATGTTGATGGAGATTCCCTCATCCTAAAAGGTGTTGCTGGCGCTGTTCTTTTTAAAGTGTAAGTATACAGTTGGATCACTAAGTATTAATGAGTATGATTTCATACTCATGAATTAAAACTTGATAGACTGAATAGATTTAAACTGACCTTTATCAGTGCTATTCTTTGTAAAATGGTACCTGCAGAAAACTGCTGAGTAGGTACAGCCATATTTTTAACTCTGTTAGAATCAATTAACATTGACTCTTGAGTTAAACGCATTGCAATAACAATCGAATACATAAAAAGCTTTAAAATGTAACTTTATTCAAAATTGGTACACTGCACACTTTTTGAATGTCACAAGTATTTAAAAAATAATATCTTTTTAGAAACTTTTGTGCATTACCTTGTAAAAGGGAGATAGAAGTCAGTATGCTATTACAAGTCACTGCAAATAAGTCTAGCGTTGACCTTCAATGAGCAGAAGTCGAAAATGAGGTATCTCAGGTGGTGAGGGGGTCGCGGGGAGGGCGTGGGGATCGTTCGTAAGCACTGATTAGCTCTCGCGGATCCCTCGTAAGCGCTGATTGGCTCTCCAATCGTATTGTGTCCCGCTCACTCGTACAAGGCTGCGCGCACTTGAAGGTCAGCGCTCGACTTACGTGCCGGGGGTTATTATTAGATTGTTGATTTGTTTGCTTAATTCAACTCTAAAGGCTACATCAAACAGAATGCTGCAAAACCATAGCAGCAGAACAAGAAGGATAAATGCAATCTTTCTACATTAGAACAGCCTGTTTCACTATGATTTTTAACCCCCGACGCATAGACGACGGGGTGTTATAAGTTTGACGTGTCTGTGTGTGTGTGTGTGTGTGTGTGTGTGTGTGTGTGTGTGTGTGTGTGTGTGTGTGTGTGTGTCTGTGTCTGTCTGTTCTCCTGTGGCGCTCAAACGGGTGGACCGATTTGAATGCGGTTTTTTTTGTTTGAAAGGTGAATTAGTTGAGTGTGTTGTTAGCTATGTTTGATGAAAATCAATTCAAGATGGCCGCCGCTACAAAATGGTGGATTACATATTTTTTCACAACTCCCTCGATATGGATATAATGAAAGGGCTTGACTAGTAGAATAACACTATGCAAATCCAAGATGGACGCCACCACAAAACGGCGAATGTCGGGGTTTTTTTTTTTTAAATTTTTAATTTATACTTGTGCAGCTTTAAAACTGAAACGAAATTGCCTTTTCTTATTTACATTATTTCTTAAGTTTGTGAAATGTTCAGTGTGACGTCATGCTGTGCAGCTCCAGTTCACTCTGCATTCGAATGTCACTAAAACTGTGATACTTGTTCAGATTCAGATTTATCCCGCTTCTATCTTAGACTGCATGGTCACTTACCGCCAGGTGAGGTCACTGTCAGGCTGACTTGTCAGAGGAAAAAAAATCTTATTTCATACTAGTGTAGACTGCTGACCACACGAGTAGATAAGTACAGAGGGAAAGCTTCTGCAAGCGGCCCGCTGTAGGTACACTCACACATATTTGTCACCCAACTGTACCGGTTGGTAGACCGAGCACGGTCCGTGAACCGTTGGTGAGTGTGTTTGTGTGAGTGTACCTACAGCGGGCCGTTTGTATGAAGCTTGCTCTCTGTACCATCTACTCGTGTGCTGCTGACTGAAGGTACATTTGCAATCGCTTCAGTACTAACAATATAATTGTTATTTTTCAGTGGTGACAAGAAAGTTGAATATCCAGTTGGAGCTGATGTGTCCTTTTTAGGGTTCCGTAGTAAACAAGGAACCCTTATAGTTTCGCCATGTCCGTCCGTCTGTCCGTCTGTCCGTCTGTCCGTCTGTCCGTCTGTCCGTCTGTCCGTCCGTCCTCGGTTAATCTCAGAGACTATTAGTGCTAGAAATCCGTAATTTGGCATGAGTATAAATATTAATCACGCCGACAAAGTGGTGAAATAAAATTTTGATAAATATTTTTTTTTAGGGTAGCTCCCCTACATGTAAAGTGGGGATGAATATTTTTTTTCTCGTCTACCCCATAGTGTGGGGTATCGTTGAATAGGTCTTTTAAAAATACTGTGGGTGTGGGAACATCATTTTTCGATTTCTAGATCCGTTTGTAAAATATGATGTTTTAAAGTGCAAATTTTTATTAGAGTCAAGTGTCCCCCCCCTCTATCAGCCAAATGGCAGTATATAGGAACTTGAAAAAATTCACAGCAGTAGGGTATATAATCAATTTTAAAGGAAAACTATCACGGCTAAGTAGGGTTCACAGGTTAAGGAGTTATATCTGTTTTTCGAGGATTGTGACTACGGAACCCTACACTGCGCGTGGCCCGCCACGCACTTGACCGGTTTTATTATTGGACTATAATAAAGACACCTATTAGCTTTTGCCACCTCTATTTTTATAAGTAGTAATAATCTCTTCTATATTTATATACCTTTATTGTTAATTATCTTAATAATAAAAAATGTGTTTCATAATAG
The DNA here is from genome assembly GCA_920104075.1 of Melanargia galathea. NCBI lineage: Eukaryota > Metazoa > Arthropoda > Insecta > Lepidoptera > Nymphalidae > Melanargia > Melanargia galathea. The sequence continues at coordinate 19,229,512 of OV049862.1, forward strand.
ATTATCATGTAATCAGTAATACCCTCCTTTAGCTATTGGATTGTAGTTTGTAAATTGATAAGACATATAATAAGCCTACAATCTTAATCAAACAGAGGCTGTCTGCAGTTGCAGTCAATGTGGTAAGCTATAGGCACCTGCAATATCTGACCGCGACCACTTTTGTTTGGGGAAGGCTTTAAAGAAACTACTACTGAACTGGTTTTGATGTAACTTTCACTTCTTACCTTCTCTATGGCTGAATATTGAAATATATCTTAGCAACTACGAGCGTGTTAATGTTAAGTGAGTGTTTCGTAATATGTTGATCAAAAAACAATATTATTGATGTTCTTAGAGAGTTATGAGCCCAGAGCCCATAGTCCTATTGTAACTTTGTACTAGTTTTGACAACAAAGATTGACTTAAGTAATTCTGGTGACACGTTTTTTAAATTCAAAAGACACTAATCCCTCCAAATATATCAAGTAGACCAATCAAAGGAATTTTCTATTTCATAAATAAATAAAAAAACTTCTATAAAGTGAGATACTTTATTACCAATTTCACATTTTAAAAGAATTTGTTGCATAGAATACTACTAATTATAAGATACATAAAAATAAATATACGATTGTATATAATTTTATTTACTGTCTTATATTACAACAGAACATTTATGAAAACTTAATATATCTTCTCATGTCAAACCAAGTTAACCACACTATTTATGTGACAAAAATGGATTTATCAGGTTGTTGCACCCCTGAAACTTCTGGATAGTTTCTATTGAATATATATTTTATCAAAATGTCACCAACTTACACTACAGACATATATCTATATGTTCCGATTTTATAATAAATTCATTGCACACAATACTTGCATAATTCCAACAATAAAAGGAAATGCCTTCACTGCATCAAAAATGTGCATTAATACTAAAACATTATAAAGAAGAATGTACATCTGTTCATGGTAAACTTGAAAATTAACACATTAAATTCACTGTCTCGATATACGATAGACGATCACTTCGGTTCACACATCATTAATTTCTACTTGAACAGTTGCACAGTTGCCAAATTTTAAGTTTTTTATGTCCAAAATATATTCATGTCACACAAAGTCCGCTATAACCAACAATAATTTTATCAGTCATCATTTGTTCTTCAGAGTTACTACTATTGATAGATCAATTACTTAAGGTGGTACGTTTTCCATACTAATTTATTATTACCATTTAAGAACGAATGGATTATATATTTACACTGAAATTACATCGCACAGCCTTAATTTAATGTTTAATTTGCGGAAAATTTTATTTACATAAAGAAAACATTACATAAACAGCTAAAGGTGAAGTAAAGCCATCTCGGTCAGCTAGGCAAAACAGCGTTTAATAGATGGCTATTATAATAATTAAGCTGTCTATGTAATGTTTTATTTATGTAAATATAATTTCGCGGAAATTAAAAATTACATTAAGGCTGTGCGATGTAATTTCAGTGTAACTATATAATCCATTCGCTCTTGAATGGTAACATGAAGTTAGTATGGAAAACGTAACACCTTAGTTGAATTTTCTAAAAGCACAAGTTGTAAAACTGAGTCGTCTACGTTTCACCACGTTTGTAGTTTCTCTTCCAAAATGGTCCACTGCTGGCCCTCGGTTATAGTGTTCGTCAGCCGGAGACGGGCGCCTGCATGAGCAGCGCGCGCGCCGCGTGGAACAGCGCGGGCGGCGGCGCGGCGCGCGGCTGCCCGGTGCGCTCGGCCACGGGCAGGTGGCACAGGTACCGGCGCAGCGCCAGGTCGCGGCGCGCGCTCAGCCCGCGCGTGATCTCGCACCCGGACCCGAACAGGACGGCGCGCTGCCGTTTCCGCTTCTCCGTCGCCACCTGCCGGAAACACATTCAAACTTTACAATGTGGAGATTTTTTGAACTCTTTGCAAACTCTGCTTGGCAGTGACGGAATGAAAAAATAAAACCATGCAAATTTATAACCATAGCAAAAAAAAGTGTCTTGTGCAATTCACACATGGCAGAAGAAACTTACGACCTGTCACCATAAGGACTCCTGGTACGCAAGAGAGGATTTTGGTGTCGCTTTTTGGTTTCATCGATTTTCAAATGCACAACGAAGTTTCACTTCAAAAATGTCACCTGAATAGCAGCCACAGGATGCAAATCTTTGACGTCCGTCGGAACGTCTGACTTCTGTTTGTCATCCTCGTGCCTCCCGTTGACTGTGGTGCTGTCACCACCGCCGGTCGTCTTGTTCTCCGTTGGGAGGGACTTGGCGTTCTGCTGCAGGATGGTCTGCACGGTGTCGCGGCCCGCCATCTCCACGGAGAGGCCTATCCGGGCGAGCACGCGCTCGGGCCGCCAGCGGTCGCGCGCGCCGCCCGCGGGCGCGGTCTGCTCGCGCCGGTGCACGTCGGCGACGAGGCTCGCCCAGTCCACGCCGAGGGCGTCACCCAGACCAGCTGTGGAATAGGGTCGAAGCTTTTAAACTGGGTCTCCACCAAAGAATAAAAACTGTTGATACTAGGGACGCGATCAAATCAGAAATGAGGAGATCCGTAGAAGAACCAAAGTCACCGACATAGCTCAACGAATCGCAAAACTGAAGTGGCAATGGGCGGGGCACAAGTCCGAAGAACCGATAGACGTTGGGGGCCCAAGGTGCTAGAATGGCGACCTCGCACCGGAAAACGCAGTGTTGGTAGACCCCCCACTAGGTGGACCGACGACATAAAAAGAGTCGCAGGGAGTCGCTGGATACAGGCGGCACAAGACCGCGCCGTGTGGAAGTCCTTACAAGAGACCTATGTCCAGCAGTGGACGTCTATCGGTTGAGGACGACGACGACGACGACGACGACGACGATGACTAGGGACACCAAGGTCACGGCCTAAAAAATCAACGGGAACAAAGTCACTGGTATAGATTTTTTTTAGGCCATGACCGTAGATTTTTTTAGATGTGTATTATTATAGCGGATCCGCTATAATAATACACATCTGATGAAAGAGAAAACTTTAAAAAAATATAGGTACCTCGAGTCCGTTCTTCTTCCAATTCTCCATCAGATATTTCTTCAAAGTCCAAATTAGTGACATCTTCTTCATCCTTACCCTCTTGAGATTCCTTTTCTTCGCAAGCACCACTAGTATCCTGTGGTTAAAAATTATTCAATCAATCCACAATAATAACACCTTTCTCCCGAATACCGTACAGAATCTTTAAAGTTATGATCTCACATTTTATTTGTCATGTTTTTGTCATTTTGTTTTGTAGGAAACTTGTAAGATACTAATTTTCAAGATAACCTTAACAATAAATAGACTTTTCAGTATTAGGCCAAAAGCCAAAAATCTGGAGAATATTGTTAGAGAGTTGTTATTGCATTCATCCTGCAGTAGGTATATGAAAATATATTGGTTAGTAAATAAGAGATAGAAGAACCAAAAATATCTAATAATTGCCTGAGTAGATTCTTTTTCTGAAGCATCTAGTTTGGTTATGCTTTCTTCAGTTGGCTGATCTATTTGACTATTTTCATCGATGTTTTGCTCCATCATCTGAAAAATAAAAATGTTATTTATCTGTACAAATAAATAAACAAGGAGAAGCTTAAAAGATTATTATTATTTGAAACATAGCAAACGTTTTTAAAATTTTTGTATGTCTGTCTATCTGTTTAACCGACTTTGATGAGACATAGAGGATTAATACATATTACATATATTTTTTCCGGAAGTTTTTAGAGTTCCTGTGTAAAAAAATAAAGACTTAAAATAAAAATAGCGACAAATCATAGATTAATACATTTTCACGGCCTAGTCGCTAACACCGTTCTTGACGAAAGCAAACATCCCCTGAAGTCTTTGATTTTCCAAGATGTGTATCCACACATCCTGGAAAATTAAAAACTTCCCGTGGGATTTTGCAATGAAATTAAAAATATTTTGCTATAAAGTTTGACAAGCACAATTTCAACATTCAATAAGCAGTATTAATAAAATTACTAGTATCTTCGCAGTTCGCCCGCGTGAATTTCGGTTTGAACAAATCCCGAGGGAATGGATTTCCGGTTCCCGTTCCCGCTCCCTGCTTATAATATTATTGTGATAATTAAAGTCGACGGAAAAAAAAGTTATAACAGAGACAGATGGACACCATTTACACCATTATGGTTCCTTTAAAATTACTTCTGTAATATTCTTCAAAGCTCAAAGACTTATTGAGTATGCATGCAAATGTTTTTTGGATCCTCACATCTTCTCTGTCCAAAATGTCATCAGGATCATCGCTGATTTCGCTCAAGTCATCGGGGATGGGCGGTTTCTCCTCGGGGTCCTGCTCGTCCGGCTGTGCCGCCGCGGCCGGGGCCGTCTGCGTCGCGGGCGCGGGCTCCTTCGCCGTCTCCGTCTCGGTCCGGGCCGCGCGTCTCTTGTTGCCCTCGGCACGACCATGGTCCATTCTACCTCCACGATTGTAGTCATCTGTCAGTGCCAACAATCGAAATTCTAAATAATTTATTCCATGCAGGGAAATTTACGGTTCATACGTAAATCAAGACTACCACCAATTTGGAAAGCAGATCCTCCTGAGAGCCAGCAAGAAATTTAGCAGCTTTTTGTGGCTAATTCTGTTGTACACAATCTCTAAACCTAAACTAAATTGACAGGTTTAAAAATAGTGCTATCCCCTTCAGCAGGGAGGATTGTGAAAGAGACAGGAATATATTTAGACCTGTCATTTTAGTTTAGATTTAGAGATTGTGTACAACAGAATCGGCCAATTTAGCTTAGTTCTTTACAATACGCAATGTTACTATTTACATAGGTATATCGATGTAACAAATTATATAAACCTGACTTAACAAATGTGCATTTACAAACTGTTTGTGCAATGGTAAATCTAAAATTCTTTCGGAATCATGTTATAAACTCAAGCGTACGTAGGGTTTTTGTGTTTTGTGCAGGCGACATATCGTCATTACTAGTTCTGTGGTTCCTAGTAATTCATAATATTGAATGGTTAATATTGAAGTTGACCGCACATCGAGCTGTGCGCTCAGTACAACTCGCGGCACGTAAGTCGAGCGGTGACCTTCAATGCGCAGAAGTCGAAAATGAGGTATCTCGGGGTGTGAGGGGGTCGCGGGGAGGGCGTGGGGATCGTTCATAAGCACTGATTAGCTCTCGCGGATACCTCGTAAGCGCTAATTGGCTCTCCAATCGTATTGTGTCCCGCTCACTCGTACGACGCTACGCGTACTTGAAGGTCACCGCTCGACTTACGTGCCGCGGGTTATACGTGTTGGTAGTCATCGCTATCAACGTAACGTAATTCGAAGTTTAAGAAAATAAAAATGAGTAAACATCGCATGCTGCTGAATGTGCGATCAGTTATAATTATATCCTACCGTGCATGCGACCGCGGTGAGGCCCGGGATGACCACGGTGGTGCCAACCCTCGACATCCTGTTCCTTGTCAGCCCATTCGTTCATCTAAAATAAATATTATGATGTTGGAAAAAGTAATTTCACATATTTGTAAGAAATAAAAGTTCACACGCATACCGAAATGAGGATACGGGCATCCAAGGAATATATGGGACAGGATAGGGCAGGTGTTTTGGTTTCTTTTGCGATGATCGATAAGTTCGTTCCAGTAACAGGATTGGTGGTACCAACTTACCTGAGGAAAAATTTAAAAAGATTATTTGTATTTGATTGCAGATTAGTTTCTCATGCTAAAGTGATTGACATTACCTGAGGATCGTGTAACGGCCAACGTCGCTCTCGTCCCCAGTCGCCAGGGCCTCGATAGTCCTCGTTGTCCCATTCTTTATGAGGGTGCATGTAGCCGCGCTCGCGATCCAATGAACCGGATCGCCCTTCCCACGAACGATCGCGATGAGGTCGTCGGTCGTCGTAACCTAAACACGGTATTTATAGCAAATACAGTTAGCAGACAAAAATTACAATAGATTATTATTATTAGTATGATCACTAACCCATTTCAATTCCTCGGGGATCACCCATAGCTTCGCCATACATTCGGTCATCGTCTTCAGGGTAACCTCGCGGCGGTCCGGGCATATCGTAACCGGGGTCATAATGCCTATCCCTGCCCTGTACGTAACCAGGCGACCGTTCACCTTCTCGTGTACCGCCGTCGTAACGATCATCTATTCTATCGTAATGATCAATACCGTGACCATGGTCATATTGACGATCCATCGCTGCATCAAATTCGCCTTGTTCCCTTTCAATACTGTTCAACCTCTCTCTTTTGTTGGATCGATCTCTTTCTCGATCTTGTTTGCGGCCACCTCTTTCTGAATGTGTATCTTGACGATCCTTAGAATTAGTCGAATTTTTATCCGTTTCCAAAGTCCTGTTAGAAATAGCTGCTAATGCAGCTAATCGTTCCTCTGGTCTCGGGAGCAATCTTTGCATTGGTTTGTTTGGCTTTTCTAAACCTCTTCCACCACCCAAACCGCGATCGCGGCCTCGACGTTTTGAGTCATCCCTTTTGCTGTCTTTGTTTCTATCACGTCCTCTATCTTTCCTCTCATGCCGATCTTTATCATCATGTTTATCTTTTTTTCTTTCTAACGATCTATCCTTATGATCGCGTCCTCTGTCTCTATCTCTGCTAAGAGACCGTTTCCTATGTCTCTCAGTGCTACCATCTCTTCTCACTTGCTTCTTAGGCGACACTGGCCTGCTTCTTTCTGAACTATCTTTCTTTCTAGGGTCTTTTGGATGTGAACCATGTTGACGTGGCGACCTAGAGCGGCATTTTTTAGGTGATCGACTGCGACGAAAACGCTCCGCCCTTTCCTTTTCTCGTTCCTTTTCTCTTTCTTTTTCCCGTTCCTTATCCTTTATTCGATCTCTGTCTTTATCTCTATCTTTAGTAGTGTGAGGTGAAGTGCTTTTATTTCTTTCTTTTCTTTGTGGAGATTTGACATGTTTTGCAGATTTTGATGTTACGCTTTTAGACGTTATTGGCGGTGTGCCACCTGATTTTTTACCAGGTGACAAAGATTTCTTACCAATTGCCTTTGAAAGATTTTTCTTTTTGTTAGCTTCATGCTTTTTCATCAACCTACTTTCATCTTTCTTTAGACTGACTTTTTTTGACTCACTTTTATCTCTTTTCACTGAATCATTTTTAGTTAACTTTTTCTTTGAAGGTATATCACATTCAGATGATGAACTAGAGTTCCTTTTTAATTTTCCTTTTTTGCCTCTCCTTTTAGCATCCCTAAAATTTAATTATATTAATGTGGCAATGGTGCTAATTTGTTGTGCACAATCTTACAAATAAATAGACAGCTCTAAATGAATCCTTTTACCAGCAAACATTGTGAAAAAATTAGTACTATATTTAAACGTGTCAATTTAACTCAGTTAAAAAATATGAACATTATGTTCATATTTATACCATTATATATGTATATTATATCCTACTAATATTATAAATGTGAAAGTGTGGATGTTTGGATGTTTGTTACTCAATGACACAGAAAATACTGAACCGATTTGGCTGAAATTTTGACTATGCCCTGACTTAACACACAGGCTACTTTTTATCTTGGAAAAATGCACAGTTACCATGGGATAGTGAAAAAACTGAAACCTATAGCTACAGCTAGATTAGAGCTAGATTACTATAGCAAACTTCCTTGAAAGAAGGTATAATGGTTGGAAAAGCCAATCAGCCAAATCAGTTCAGTAATTGTGATGTATTAGTAGGATAGCAAACTTCCAACTTTGGGCTGGCACTAAAAATTTCTTGACAGAAAAGCCCAATATCTCATAACTAGCGGTCCGCCCCTGCTTCGCCCGTGGTACATATTATATAGCCTATAGCACTCATGGATCACATACATAACCAACAGTGAAAGAATTTTTGAAATCGGTCCAGTAGTTCCTGAGATTAGCGCCTTCAAACAAAAAAACTCTTCAGCTTTATAATATTAGTATAGATTTTGGCCAAACCCGGGAATTGAAACCAGGACCTCATGATGTATATTTTATGTTCTATTATATTGCACAAACATTAATTACTTACCTATTAGTTAATTCAAAAGCTATAACCTAACTATGACTAGACATAATACATATATCAACTGACTAAGGCCGGGACTGCGAAATATATTCGCATGATTTTTTTCACAAAATTCTGTGACATATGGAAATGTATGAAGCTGCATGCACATGAGATTTAAAATTCGCGAGAAAAATATATTACAATGCGGAATATAAACCGCGCGAATAAATTTTGCAGTGCGGCCCCGCTCTAACTGTGCTGGGTAAAATGAGAACCATCCTCAAATTTCACTGAGCTCTGCAATAACTTTTCTGTAAATTATATTCTTCTAAATCAAATAAATGAATGCATAAAACATTTAGCATAAAAAAATAGGTTTGTGTTGAAATTTTTTGTCATTTATCTGTACTACAAATGTAAATAAATCACTTAGCCTTTGGAATGCTCCTAAGTGTTTGTTTCTGCCTGTGTAGTCCCTTGTTCTAACTGAACGATGACTATGACAATAACTAACGATTTGGTCGCCAACCGCAATGAGGTAATGTCAATTGCAATAGAACTGCATCCAAACCTTGATTTTGCAGTTGGCTCATATTTTATCTCAAAATGCCTACAGCTTTTTGACAATCAGAGCAACAAAACGATCATCAAAAATTTAGGAAATCTGTAGCCACCTTTACACATTTATGGCCTATTTCACCATCTTCTGATAAGTGAATGAATGAAATATACTTTATAGTACACCTAAAACATACATTAAATAGAATAGAATAGAAAAGTTTTTTATTCAAATAAACTTTTACAAGTACTTTTGAATCGTCAATTTGAATCTACCACAGGTTCGGAATGCAGTTCCAGCCGAGAAGAACCTGTAAGAAACTCGGCGGTTGCTCTTTTTTTTAAAATAACAATTATTTATGTATATGATTGAAATGCCGTCTCGCGCATTGCTGGAACGAGCTAAGTCCATGCTTTTTTATCGTTTATATAATCTTCAATTGTATAATAAGCTTTTCTATGAGCATACTTTTAACAGAGTTCTTAAACTTGTGTAAAGGCAAGTCTAAGATTGCTTGTGGAATTTTGTTATAGAACATTACGCCCATTCCCACAAACGACTTTCGGACCTTTACAAGTGCTTACGAATCGACAAATGAATCTACCACTGGTTCGGAATGGTGCTTACAATTCTACACATGTGAAGAAGGGTAGATAAATGAAAGAAACATGCATTTTAAAAGAAATAGGTACAAATGGCGGCCTTATCGCTTAGAAGCGAATATAAGTGTTGGATAGCCTAAATGTAAGTTTTGTCACTTTCTTACTTTATGTCAAGTGACAAAGACAAAAGTTGTAGATAGCTATTCTATATAAGAAGATGGTGAAACAGGCTGTTAGAGTTACAATAATTTGCAATAGCAGATCTAATCATTCTGCTAGCCCCAATGGGGTTCCATTATTGCATTGTATCTTTGCCTAAAATAAATTCAGACAACTGAAATGCCACCATTTTGATAGGTTTTCATATTGTGTATGCTGACATCACACAACAAAACTGAAACCAACAGTGTGAATTTTGCAATTTTGGATGTCCGACTTTTCTTTATTACATTGTGTAATTATGAAGTATTCAAATAAAAACCGGCCAAGTGTGTGGCGGGCCACGCGCAGTGTAGGGTTCCGTAGTCACAATCCTCGAAAAACAGATATAACTCCTTAACCTGTGAACACTACTTAGCCATGATAGTTTTCCTTTAAAATTGATTATATATACTACTGCTGTGAATTTTTCAAGTTCCTATATACTGCCATTTAGTTGATAGAGGGGACACTTGACTCTAATAAAAATTAGCACTTTAAAACATCATATTTTACAAACTGAAAATCTAGAAATCGAAAAATAATGTTCCCACACTCACAGTATTTTTAAAAACCTATTCAAGGATACCTCACACTATGGGGTAGACGAGAAAAAAAATATTCATCCCCACTTTACATGTAGCAGAGCTACCCTAAAAAAAAAGATTTATCAAAATTTTATTTCACCACTTTGTCGGCGTGATTAATATTTATACCCATGCCAAATTACAGATTTCTAGCACTAATAGTCTCTGAGATTAACCGAGGATGGACGGACGGACGGACAGACAGACAGATGAACATGGATGGTAAAAACTATGTAAAAAAAAAATTTAAACTTAATTTAACCTAAAACCACATGTATATTCTGTATTGTCATTATTGGCCAAGTTTATGGTATTACTTCAACTTTGTAGTAGTGAGTGTTGGCCAATGAGAGGCGATTTTGATTGCTGGCAACTATACACTATAGCTGGCAAACTGTACCAGTAGAGCCTGTCGCATTACAAAGAGCAGACTTAGCATATCTACTTTAAAAAAGTCAAAACTACACTCATACATGTAATAGGTAATAGGGCATTAATATCTCATTTATCAAGACACACAGTTCTACTTAATTAATACATAGATATGATACAAAAATCAGTACCTGCCAGATGAGGAAGATGATGTGCTGCCGCCAGAAGTTGATGAAGAAACACTGGATGAGCTGGAACTTCTGGAAGAAGAGGAGCTTGACACTGTTTTCTTTTTGTCTTTCCGCATGTCTTTGTTAGAGTCCATTTTCAGTTGCAATTCTAATTCACGTTGCAACTGCTGTCGCCGTTTCTCCAGAACGTCGGTGTCAGCATATTCTAAGTCATTTTGGTCCCAATTGTCGATTTCACCATCCGGGCTGCGGCCTGACCTGACAACTACAGTAGAATGCAGTCTGCTTTTAGGGTCATCTTTCAACAAACGCTTCTCACTATCTTTGTTCGCTGCCCGCTGCTTGGATGGACTTATCAAGGTGTGTGTGGACGCGAATTTGCAACTCTTACCGTAAGCGCAACTGCCGTGCTGTGCCCACTGCCTGCAATGTTCTGCGGCTTTCTTTGCGCTCGATGACTTCTTGGTACCGAGACGTTCAAACACACTTGGTCTATTCGAAAGGTCTTTGGTTTTCGGTAACTCGACAGTGATTTTTCTTTTTCCTTGCTTTGACATTATAATGGAAAAACATTGGTCTCACGGATAGCGTTTATTAAAGATACACATCTCCTAAACCAAGAGAAGTATTTAGAAACAAATTTAACTAAACCCAAGTCTTAAAGGATTGACTTATTACATATTAACAAATAACTATTCTTTGTTTTCACAACACTCCAATTACCTATGTATTGTTTGCTTTCAAAAAAGTATCGATCGCAATCTTACACAAAATGCACAAAATTATCGCTGCTGATTGTCGCCATCACTTTATTTCACAGATTAATGATTAGTATCCTGTATCATAGACAACGAAAAATAAAATTAGTATTAGGACTATGGCCGGAACCACACTTATGTGTCGTGGCGTGTTGTGGCGCTTACTGGCGTGACGGTGAGTGTGCACACTACTGTGTCGTGTCGTTGCGTTCAGAAATGAACAGTATATGGGTGAAGCCGCCAATTTTCCCACTAATGTTGCAGTAGTGACGCAAAAATTTCGCTACGGTGACGTGGAAGTAGTGCAATAATTTGAGCCACGGATGACTTATGTTGGAGTTTACCAAACTCGTTATTCAAAAAACAGTCTTAGGCCGGCCTCACACAGCCGGAATAAACGCCGGAATTCAGAAAGCCCAGAAATGCATACAATTTCACTGTTCCCCACACACATTCTGATTTTTTCAGATTCTGAATTTTTCAGATCGATCTGACAAAATGTGTCTGAGCCCGGCCTCACACAGCCGGAATTCAGAATCTGAAAATTTCAGATTCTGAATCATTCCGGCTGTGTGAGGCCGGCCTTACAGTATGATTTCAAAATATATAATCTTTGAAGATTAAAAAAAACAAATTTTGTTTAAATGGGTAGATAAATTAAATAAAAATATAATTTCACAGTTTAATAAGTTATTACATTAATAATTACTACATATTCGAAGATATTTTTAATATAACCCCCGTAGATTGCTATTGCGCTGGAACCTTGTCATATTAACATTTGCGTGACGTTAGATGACACGAAAATATACAGTCAGCGACCAAAATTTGTGGATATAGTCATAATTATTCAATACTCGATACGCGTACTCTGCCAACAGTTTTGTCAACGTCTATTTAGTGCTGACGTTACTAAAATGGTGGCCGGGCACAATACCAATTTGCGGGGCTTATACTATGTATACTGAACTATCGTTTTTTTCTGATAATTGTTTTTTTAAATTTTACAATGAATTTGTAATGTTTATACTCACTAAACATATACTTATCGTATTTTCCATATTATATTTATATTCTCATCATAGTTTTTATATTAACTTTAATACAGTACAATCCTTCTGAAACAAGTGTACCCCGATTATATTTTATTTGGTTTGTCATAAATCCCGAGTGAATCGTAGATTTCCGGTTCCCGTTCCCGCTCTCTTTTCCAACCTTTTACCTAATTTTAAGGAAGTTTGCTATAGTAATCTACTTATAGCTGTAACTGAAGATTTCGGTTTTTTCAAAACCCCGTTGGAACTGTGGATTTTTCCAGAATAAAAAGTACTTAGCCTATGTGTTAAGTCAGGACATAATCTATCTCCATTCAAAATTTCAGTCAAATCGGTTCTGTAGTTGCGGCGTTAAAGAGTAACAAACATACACACACACAATATACACACACGCACTCACACACACACATACAAACTTTCGCCGTTATAATATTAGTGTGATAATTAATATAACATTAACAATATCATAGTATTTTTATAAAGATTATGTTCCTTTTTATCGTTACTTAGTAACGTTACGATACTTTTAAGTTTTCAGAATGCAATTTTTAAAAGCAGAATTTGATTTTTTTCAAAAATCATCTACATGCTATTCCGAATCGAACGACATCTCGTTCATATTTTTCATAAGTGTACTAAATATATTTCATTTAAATGAACAGTGTTTTTATTTCTTTGCTGAAAACCTGTGGATTCCCCAATTTCATCGATTTTATTTTCCCTAAAATTGGGGACTTTCAGTTAGATTTTTGGGTAATCCCTAATAATCCAGACCGTGTAAGTCGGCAACGCTGGCCACGAGCCTTATTAATCTGTGATATTAATTATTAATCTGTGCATGAGCCGTGCGCGGGTATAGAGACACATTTGCCTGTCGTGTCGTGTCGCGTCATAACCCCCACCACCGCTCTGGCCAAGAAGGTTAAAATATAAACACTGGAGAATTGCGAACGCAAACAAAAAGTTGAAGCAAAGAAATTTGGCCTGAAATAGGTCTGGATATTTTTTGTATTTATCCTCAACTATTTAAATAGAATGTGTGAGGTGTGTATCCAGGTGAATGACCTTGTCTTTACTACATTGTTTTAGGCACAGTCTCCAGTGTCTACATAAAATATATAGTTATAACCTTCTTGGCTCTGGCGCAATCGGGTGCCGAGCGATCGGCGCCACGCTGCGACACGACACGCCCTACAAGTGTGTCTCTAACCATACTAAATGTATGAAACCGATATTCTTCTGGCGCGTCACGACACGCCACGACACGTAAATGTGTTTCCAGCGACACGGCCGGCCGTGTCGCTGGAAACACACTTACGTGTCGAGGCGTTTTACAGTTTATATCGAACATTTGCGTCGTTTAAATGTATATTTCATTTCATTTAGGTATAATTATAATTTATAATCCCGCAATTAATATATAATATATATATTAATCCCGCAATTAATATATAATATATATATTAATTGCGGAAAAATGAGCTAGCGGGTCACCTGATGTTAAGTGATTACTGCTGCCCAAGAACATTTGCAGCACAAGAGGAACAACTAACACGTTGCCGGATTTTAAGGAGTTTGTTTAGCCTCCCCTTGAATAACCCTATGTCAAAGCTATGTGGAAATACCTCCAAAAGGAGTTGGTTCCACAGTTTTTGGGCGGAAGGAATGACCTCGCGCAACGCTTGGTTGATGTATGCCAGTGATCCAAGTGGTGAGGATATTAGCATTTTAGGTGGCGTGCGATGCGGTGCTGGAAATAAGTAGGTGGTATTAGGTCGAATAACTCTTCAGAACATTTTCCGTTATAGAGACGATAGAATACACAAAGGAAGGGAAGCTAACGTCCCTGCGAACCTCTAAGCCCTCCAATGAGCTGGTTAGTGGAATCTGGCCAAATGGAAGGACTTGGTATTGGGGTGCTCCGGCCCACAGGTGTGAGCAGGCCATATGCGGTCTGACTTGAGATTTATAGAACAAGAGCCTGTGTTCAGGCGTAAAGTAGCGCTTTGATTTGTAGAGTACTCCAAGCTTTTCGGAAGCTAATTTAGCTTTACCTTCCAAGTGATCCGGAATTGGACTTCGTCCAAAATGTGGTCGCCAGGGATCCCAATGCTGTTGAAAGGGGTAAGGGGAGAGTTCTGAAAGAGAAGGGGTGTGGTAAAGGGGCTATTCTTAGCGATGAATGCGCAAACTTGTGTTTTTGAGCGGTTGTATTGCACTATATTTTGAGTGCCCCATTCTGAGATCAGCTCTAAAAATGTCTCAATTTCAGACACAAGTTTGACTCTATACTCCTCCAGCTGTACGCGGGAAAGTTGTGCGTGGCCTTTGCATAGGGCTGCTCGACACGTGCTGTCATCCGCATAGCAATGGAATGTGTTGTCATACAGTATAATATCATTGATATGCATACTGCATACAGCATGAACAGTGTGGGCTATAGCACAGTGCCCTGTGGAACACCAGCTACTCTAAAAGAGGCATAGAATATTTAATGTTTTACAGACTACAATTTCATAAATTTATAAAGTTACTTATATAGGAAGATAATACAGGTATCTATCTAACATTATCTAGAGATATTTATACTGGAGACTGCATCTAAAACATTGTTGTAATGTTTTCGTCACAGTCTCCAGTGTCTACAATTATACAGTTATAACCTTCTTGACTCTGGCGCAATCGGTCTCGGGCAGTCGGCACCACGCCATGATACGACACTCCCTACAAGTGTGTCTCTAACCATACTAAATGTATGAAACCGATAGGCTTCTGGCGCGTCACGACACGCCACGACACATAAGTGTGGTTCCGGCCTATTAGGTAGGTAGAGATCGACCAGAATCTCATGAAAAATAGGGAAATGAAATCCCAAGGCTAGCAACACTACGGCTGCCCTAGCGATAAACAAAGTAACTGAAATTTTTTGTGAAATTGACTTTTTGCATTAACAAAAGTTTTATGTCGAGTAGTTTTTTACCACAGTTTAATATTTCAAATAACTTGAACTGTTTACTGAAATTTAAATTGCCCAAAGTAACTGCACTCACTAACCCGGAATATAAATGCAAAAACCTAGTAAACAACAAGCACAACACAAAAACAAAGTGATTGGATGTTGTTTTTGTATTTAAAATGCAATTGCAATTAATTGCTTGATTTTTCGTTTCGTGAAACGATCCCAGGTAATATTACATTCATTCATCCCATTCAGAATCCTTACCTGGCAGGTAAGGTGTTCTGAATGTACATAGGTAGATAAGTACCTAATTACTTTGTTTATCACTAGGGCAGCCGAGTTAACCTAGTGTTGCTTACTACAAAATTTAATTTCCCTATTTTTCATGAGATTCTGGTCGATCTATATCTCTTTAAACTGTGGTATTAGTGATGTGCGGAATCGATTATCAATAATCGATCATGATCGAATAGAAAGAAATATGTTAGAATTTTAATTTAGAATTTTAATTACCAAATTTTACTATAGATCGACCAGAATCTCATGAAAAATAGGGAAATGAAATTCCAAGGTTAGCAACACTACGGCTGCCCTAGCGATAAACAAAGTAACTGACATTTTTTGTGAAATTGACTTTTTGCATTAACTAGGTAGGTATATCACGGTCACATAACACATTATTGCAATAATTTGATGTCGTTGCATGCATTTGTATGCGTTGGCATGAATTTGCGTTGGCGTTCTCGTTGCTAAGTTACTTACTCTTCTGAAGATTCTGTTCTTATATTATTATGTGTACAAACATATTAATCGCGGGTAACATCACGGGGCGCAGCTAGTATATGTATGTATATATACGCATAGCGTAATGGCACTGCAGTTGGTAAAGGCGTATCGTCGCACAGTGGGTCGAAACTGCTATTTGAGGGACATAGGATTTTTTGTTACAAATTCCATTTAAAAAATACTTATCGAAAGATCTTGTCATTCTGATGAATAATTGTTATTAAAAGTTTTTCTCTAAAACTGATAGCTTGCCCGAAAAAAATATTTTCAGTTTTTGTTGTATGGAATGAAACATAAACTACTAAATTTTGGCCAAGTCTTAAAAAGTCTTGCTTTAAAACTACTTTATTCTTATTCTTTGGCTTATTGGCTATAATTCTACGCTATCAACGCGTACCCGAAGTTGCCTGTTCGCGAGTTATAAGGTTCACAAAAATGAAGAAAAAAAGTAAGTAAAAAGTACTTTTTGGGGTTCTGTACCTCAAAAGGTACAAAAAGGAACCCTTCTAACATCACTCTCTTGTCCGTCTGTCTGTGTGTCCGTGTGTCACCACCGATTTTCTCAGAAACGGGTGAACCAAGCAAGTTGAAATTTATACCGGATACTGAAATCTATAGTTCCTATTAGGTGTATAAAAATCAAGGTCCTGAGTCAACACGGTAAAGAGATATGGGCAAATTTAGATTTTGGCGAGAACTTATAAGTACCGAAAATTACCTTAATTTTCAATTTTTTTTTATTTTTCGTAATTTTCCCTTCACTTGTACTATAAGACCTTGCTTTTAACCAAAATCGACAATTCTAGGTCAACCGGAAGTACCCTATAGGTTTTGGGTCGAATACCTACATGGTAGTTGCCGTTGACCTAGAACCCTGAAATTTGGCAAGTAGGTAGATCTTATAGTACAAGTAAAGGAATAAATCTGAAAACCGTGAATTTGTGGTTACATCACACAAAAAAAAATTATATTGTGTTCATAAAAAATTATTGGTATTTTAAATTTTCAAAGTACGATAACTATACCAAATGGAATATTATATAAAAGGACTTTACTTGTACATTCTAAAACAGATTTTCATTTATTTTTATGCATAAAAGTTTTTGATTTATCGTGCAAAATGTCAAAAAAAAATCCGTTACGCCCCCCTTATCTCTGAAGTTTACCAATAGAAAAATCTAAAAAAATTATGGTTATTAGAATTTTATGTACATTTCACGGGAAAAATAAAATCAACATACTAACCGAATTTGAATTTATAGATACACACTTTACAAGATAGTGACAGTGATTAATTTTGTTAGTTTAGTTCTTTTAATTGTATTAGTTATTTTTATTTAAAACTACTGCTAATACAATTCAAAAAACTATATTTTAGATTTTTGTATTGGTAAACTTCAGAGATAAGGGGGGCATAACGGAATTTTTTTCGACATTTTGCACGATAAATCAAAAACTATTATGCATAAAAATAAATAAAAATCTGTTTTTGAATGTACAAGTAAAGTCCTTTTATATGATATCCCATTTGGTATAGTTATCGTACTTTGAAAATTGAAAATACCAATTATTTGTTTATGAACACATTATAATTTTTTTTTGTGTGATGTAACCACAAATTTACGGTTTTCAGATTTATTCCTTTACTTGTACTATAAGACCTACCTACTTGCCAAATTTCAGGATTCTAGGTCAACGGCAACTACCATGTAGGTTTTCGACCCAAAACCTATACGGTACTTCCGGTTGACCTAGAATTGTCAATTTTGGTTAAAAGCAAGGTCTTATAGCACAAGTGAAGGGAAAATTACGAAAAATAAAAAAAAATGAAAATTAAGGTAATTTTCGGTACTTATAAGTTCTCGCCAAAATCTAAATTTGCCCATATCTCTTTACCGTGTTGACTCAGGACCTTGATTTTTATACACTTAATAGGAACTATAGATTTCAGTATCAAGTATAAATTACAACTTGCTTGGTTCACCCGTTTCTGAGAAAATTGGTGGTGACACACGGACAGACAGACAGACGGACAAGAGAGTGATCTTATAAGGGTTTTTTTTGTACCTTTTGAGGTACGGAACCTTAAAAAGTACTTTTTACTTACTTTTTTTTCTTCATTTTTGTGAACCTTATAACTTGCGAACGGGCAACTTCGGGTACGCGCTGATAGCGTAGAATTATAGCCAACAAGCCAAAGAATAAGAATAAAGTCGTTTCAAAGCAAGACCTTTCAAGACTTGGCCAAAATTTAGCAGTGTTGCTAAATTTTGGCCTCTGAATTGCCCGTGTCAACTAGCAGTTGACATGGCCTTTGGGTGCGTCGGGCGGCGGGCATAATAGAAAGTATCTATTCCTCTTACACTCAGGCGTATTTATTTATATTATCTCGCTTCTACGTTAAATTTCCTAGTAGTTAGAGAGGAAAAAAACATAGGTTTATAGGAACGATTAAAAAAGAAAAAAAGTTTCAAGTGGCAGTTTGTGTCGCGGACGCCGTTGCGCGGTCGGGCGTACAGTTTTTGTTTTATAATTTCGCGTGTTTTAAAGTGATTTATGAGTATTTTCGCTGTGTTTTCATATATTTAACGAAATAAGTAAACAATTAATGTGTTTTTAACAATATTTCACCATAGAACACAACATTTTTTTGTTTACGGAGACCAAAATATTCGTTTCAAATATTTTGGCAGTTAAAAATCGAATGTTTGTCTTCAGTTTTAATAATTTTTTTTCGTATTATCTTATTATTCGAAATTAATAAGTTAAATAACTAATAATTGACCGGAATTAGAAATAAAATTAGCAAAATACAGTTAATCAAGCAAGGATCGCGAATTTTCAAAAAAAATTACGCCTGCCGGCGCCAGGCTACTTTGCAGAATCAAAGTGATGTAAGTAAATATTTTTGTATAGACGAGTGTATATTTTTATGTATTTTCCTATTGCCTAATATCTTATTAACGTAATTTGAAGTTAAACTCCCTAGGTTACCGCTTTAATCTTCAAGGATTTATTTTTAAACACAAGTGGCGCTCCGAAACGCGCTATTTCAATATTTATCGCGTCGTAATACGATACCAGAGTCGCATATTGAAAAACAAAAAGACTGTATTCTATAGCCTCATTCATAGTAAACGTAAAAAACAACACTTGACAGCCTTACAATATCAAGTGAAGTCATAATAAACGCTTTTATGAGGCCCGCCGCGGGTGGGCGCCGGCCGAAAGTCATAAAAAACGTACGGGCAAAGTCAAGGACCATACAGACAAAGCTCGGAGCTATCGGACAAAACAAAAGTTATGTTTCATTCCATACAACAAAAACTGAAAATATTTTTTTTCGGGCAAGCTATCAGTTTTAGAGAAAAACTTTTAATAACAATTATTCATCAGAATGACAAGATCTTTCGATACGTATTTTTTTTAATGGAATTTGTAACAAAAAATCCTATGTCCCTCAAATAGCAGTTTCGACCCACTGTGCGCGTCGGTTCGATGTGAACGAAAAGTTAAATACATATGTATGAAAAAGCAGTAAACTGCGTAACGTTCGCTCATAGTCGGCGGCTGACTACCCGTTTGGTGTGAACAAAGCTTATAACTAACTTTGACGGAATCCCCTTTTTGCAATGATAGGGTTTTCAAACCATATATCTTTAGCAAGCAATAACAGAAAGCTGGTATAGATCGACCAGAATCTCATGAAAAATAGGGAAATTAAATTTTGTAGTAAGCAACACTAGGTTAACTCGGCTGCCTTAGTGATAAACAAAGTAATTACATTCAGAACACCTTACCTGGGATCGTTTCACGAAACGAAAAATCAAGCAACTGCATTTGAAATACAAAAACAAAGTAATCAACATCCAATTACTTTGTTTTTGTGTTGTGCTTGTTGTTTACTTGGTTTTTGCATTTATATTCCGGGTTAGTGAGTGCAGTTACTTTGTTTGGGCAATTTAAACTTCAGTAAATGGTTCAAGTTATTTGAAATATTAAACGGTGGTAAAAAACTACTCGACATAAAACTTTTGTTAATGCAAAAAGTCAATTTCACAAAAAATGTCAGTTACTTTGTTTATCGCTAGGGCAGCCGTAGTGTTGCTAACCTTGGAATTTCATTTCCCTATTTTTCATGAGATTCTGGTCGATCTATACCTATTAGTTACCTAGGTACCTACTATAAAGTTTATACCCGGAATTAGTAGGTAGGTACTACTAATTCCGTGGAATTCTGACGTTTCGTAATGTTACCAGAGATAAAACAATTCCCACAAAAAAGATAAAAAATTCAAAACATACGCAAATACAAATCAACTGCCGCATGTAGATAGGTATGACAAATGCCTGACAGACACTTCATGGTGATAATGTCATTCGACATCCATTTTTGAATACATTTTTTCAATGTGCTTTTTTTGTTTTCTATTGCTGTTAGTGTGCATTTTTTAGTTTCCACTCTTGGTGTTTTCCATTTTATGGCGAAACGAGTAATATATTATGCGGCATATGGCTTTTTATGATGATAGGGAATTAAAGTAGTTTGGGGCAAAATCGTACTTCGTAGATGATAACCCTGTTCTCCAAATATAACTCATCTGTAAATGACAATGACAGCTGTCAGAATTCTACGGAATTAGTAATTCGGGTATACTTTATATCATTTGTGTTAATTTCTGTGAATATAGCACTAGCATTGGACTGGTCATAATTACCTATATAATACAAAAGGGCTAGAACCCAGAGCCGTAAAACCAGTTAAATTAGAAAAACCTATATAATCTGTGCTTTACTGCTTTCTTATTTTTGTTCATAGAGATTAGAGATAGTAGAGATAATAATAATGTTTTGTTTACCTAAAAGTTTTATTCTGTGGTTTTATTTTCTAAACTTTCAATAATTTTTTTAGTAAACTATTTTTAGTAAACTAAAAAAATACTGACTATATTAAAAACACTTTACCTGGACTTACTATTTCAAAAAACAAAATGCCTACGCTTGATGGAAAAGAAATCGATATATTCTTCGTAAGTATTACATTTTGTACCTATTGCAAAATTATGTTTTCTTCCATTCATTTTATCTTATTTATTATGTACCATCTAATTTAAATCTGAAACCATTCTTTAAGTACATGTACAATGATTTCAGCTTTAAAACTTATTTTATTGTTTGGCCACCACTTTGGTCTTTATTTTTATAACCTTACTAGTTGATGCCCATGACTTCGCCGGCGTAGATTTAGTTATTAAGGGAACTTTGATTTCCCGGGATAAAAAATTGCCCATGTCATTGACTAGGTCCTCAACTATATCTCTACAAAAACACTTCGATCCGTCGATTTCGCATTTATATTATTATGTACTAGCGGTCCGCCCCGGCTTCGCCCGTGGTACATAATATATAGCCTATAGCAATCAGGGATCACGTACATATCCAACAGTGAAAGAATTTTTGAAATCGGTCCAGTAGTTCCTGAGATTAGCGCGTTCAAACAAACTCTTCCGCTTTATGTTATTAGTATAGGTTGTTTTCGACTTTGGAATACACCATTTTTATTAAATGTTACAGACTGAAGAAGACTTGCCTTATGAAGAAGAGATATTAAGAAATCCATTCTCAGTAAAACATTGGCTCAGATACATCGAACATAAAAAAGCAGCGCCCAAACATGAAATAAATATGATATATGAGAGAGCTCTTAAAGAGTTACCTGGCTCCTTTAAACTATGGTACAATTATCTCAAAATAAGAAGATCACAAATTAGGGGTCGATGCATAACAGATCCTGCCTATGAAGATGTGAATAATTGTTTTGAAAGGTCACTTGTTTTCATGCACAAGATGCCCAGAATATGGATGGATTACTGCACTTTTTTAACAGACCAATGTAAAATAACTATTACCAGAAAAGCGTTTGATAGTGCTTTAAGAGCTTTGCCTATTACACAACATCATAGGATTTGGCCACTATATCTAAATTTTCTAAAGAAACACAATATCCCAGAAACAGCAGTAAGAGTATTTAGAAGATATCTCAAGCTATGCCCAGAAGACACAGAAGAATACATTGATTATTTAATATCAATAGAAAAGTTAGATGAAGCTGCGGTGAAATTGGCTCAACTTGTCAACAATGAAAACTTTCAGTCAAAGCATGGAAAATCAAATCATCAACTTTGGAATGAGTTATGTGAACTAATATCTAAGAATCCGGACAAAATTCATTCACTCAATGTGGATGCTATAATTAGAGGTGGACTCAGGCGCTATACTGATCAATTAGGACACTTGTGGAACTCTTTAGCAGACTACTATGTGAGGAGTGGTCTATTTGAAAGAGCAAGAGACATTTATGAAGAAGCGATACAAACTGTTACCACTGTTAGAGACTTTACTCAAGTTTTTGATGCATATGCACAATTTGAGGAACTTAGCTTAAGTAAGAAAATGGAAGAAGTTGCAAAAAAGGTAAGCCCTACTGAAGATGATGACATTGATTTAGAACTTAGACTTGCAAGATTTGAATATTTAATGGAAAGAAGATTGCTTCTTCTCAATTCAGTCCTGTTAAGACAAAACCCACATAATGTAGCTGAATGGCACAAAAGAGTAAAACTTTATGAAGGCAAACCTCATGAAATTATTGAT
Source organism: Melanargia galathea (assembly GCA_920104075.1). Lineage (NCBI taxonomy): Eukaryota > Metazoa > Arthropoda > Insecta > Lepidoptera > Nymphalidae > Melanargia > Melanargia galathea. The sequence goes on from OV049862.1 coordinate 19,252,292, forward strand.
ACTTATACAGAAGCAGTGCAAACTGTGGATCCAAAATTAGCTGTAGGAAAGCTTTACACCCTTTGGGTAGGATTTGCTAAATTTTATGAAAGCAATGACCAAATTGATGATGCAAGATTGATTTTCGAAAAAGCAACACAAGTTAATTATGCAAAAGTTGATGATTTGGCTTCAGTATGGTGTGAATGGGCAGAAATGGAAATTAAACATGAAAACTACGAAGAGGCCTTAAAGCTGATGCAAAAAGCTACAGTACTACCTAGTAGAAAAGTAGCTTACCATGATGATAATGAGACAGTGCAAATGCGTTTGTACAAGTCTTTAAAAGTATGGTCAATGTATGCAGATTTAGAGGAAAGTTTTGGAACATACAAATCCTGCAAAGCTGTCTATGACCACATTATAGATTTAAAAATAGCCACACCACAAATTATTATTAATTATGGTCTATTTTTAGAAGAACACAACTATTTTGAAGAAGCTTTCAGAGCTTATGAAAAAGGAATTGCACTTTTCAAATGGCCAAATGTATATGATATTTGGAACACATATCTGACTAAGTTTTTAAAAAGATATGGAGGGTCAAAATTAGAAAGGGCTAGAGATTTATTTGAACAATGCCTAGAACACTGTCCACCAGAATTTGCAAAGTCAATATTTCTTTTATATGCTAAACTAGAAGAGGAACATGGTTTAGCCAGACATGCCATGTCTGTTTATGAAAGAGCAACAACGGCAGTCCTGCCAGAACAAATGTTTGAAATGTTTAATATTTACATTAAAAAAGCAGCTGAAATATATGGGGTGCCTAAAACACGACAAATATATGAGAAAGCGATTGAAACCCTACAAGATGGGAAGGCCAGAGAAATGTGTATACGATTTGCAGAAATGGAAACACGCCTTGGTGAAATTGACAGGGCTCGGGCAATATATGCACATTGTAGCCAAATGTGTGATCCTCGAATTACTGCAGAATTTTGGAACACTTGGAAAGAATTCGAAGTTAGACATGGAAATGAAGATACAATGCGTGAAATGCTTAGAATTAAGAGAAGTGTACAAGCTACATATAACACTCAAGTGAACATGATGTCAGCTCAGATGTTAAGTTCAGCAGCTCAAGCAGCTGGCACAGTGTCTGATCTTGCTCCTGGAATGAAAGATGGCATGAGAATGTTAGAGGCCAAAGCTGCAGAGATGGCTGTGCAAAGCAAAGGTAACATATTATTTGTTAGGGGTGAAACTCAGGGTCTGAAAGAAGCTGACAAGGTTGTAAATCCTGATGAAATTGATATTGATGAAGAAGAATCAGAAAACAGTGGAGAAGATGATGAAGATGAAGAAGTTGCACCTGTACAGAAAAAAGAAATCCCTGCTGCTGTTTTCGGAGGTTTATTATCTGAAAAGGAATAAATTTTTTTTTCTTAATAAAAGTTACAATAAATATATATTATGTAATTATTATACAAGTTTAATTTACCAAGCTTAGCAACAACAATTTTCTGTTTATACAAATGCATTTATCTATTTACAACAAAATATTTTTCATCAAAACATTAAAAATGATTTGTATGATACATAAGTTTCGATAACAGCTAATAACATCATTTTTTATAAACTAATAATTGGCAGTACAACTTACAAATACATAGCTAGTATTTGATAACAATCACAATACCTAAATATTCATATTATTTTCAAGAATCTGAAGATTAGTTTGGATAAGAGTTCTAAAAGTAATAATTGAGACACTGACTTCTGATACTAGTAAGCTGGACAGGCTGTAGGCGACGACGTCCAAATCGAATAACTTGAATCCAATTTTGCATTGTTTGCCAACAAAAGTGAGAGTGGAGGTCCACGCAAATAATATAAATTGTGATAAACTTTATTATTTTGGGAAAAAATTTATTCCCCAGTACCATACAGTATTCCACAGTACAGTATAATATATTATAGTGGTGTTGAACCCACATAAGAATCGAGTAATAGATCTACAGTTTGAATTTAATTGATGAAAGAGGCTGAGATATTGAACATAGAGACATTAAAAATTATCTCATATCAGTTTTAATTTATTATTGTTGACACAGTATATAATTCTTTATAAGTGAAGATCCTATATAAATAGCACATAGACTAATTCCATTTAACTTATAAAAAAAATTGCAACCATATATCACATTTATCATTATTTTTATCAAAGTATTAGTCACAATAGAGCATTTATCAAGCCAAAATTATTTCAAATGACATCCCTTGGTGGTGATATGAAATGTAATGAATTTGAGTACATGTGCTGTTGCTCAGAATAGTTTAAAATGCTTATATCATTATGAACACCCCCAAACATTATCAGTTCTCCATTTCCTTTGACTAATGAATACATGACCAGCTCTTCTGGTGCACCATGCATTTCACCAAGACGGGGGCATAACCAAGACACATAGTTCATCGAATTTCCATCAACTACAGTGGATATATCCAGAACATGCATTGCCAATGTATTCCTTTTAACCTTTTTTACCGCTGGTGGTCTCTGTTGTTGGTTTTCAGGGATTGGCTCTAACCTATTTTCCAAATGAGCTATTTGTCTTTGATTAATAAGGTCATTCTCAGGCGGTGTATTAATTCCGGTGGAGTCACATGCAAAAGCAGCCATCCTATACTTATTTGCTTCTTGCAACTGTCTTACAATCTTCATCCCTTTATTCTGTAAAGATAAAGAGTAATGATTTAATACACTTTAAATTTTTTTACTCACTATGGAATAAAGACATGTATGTACTATGTACATTGTTTGTTTTGTTTATGCGCTTATATGCTACCATTTTTCTGAAAACTTCTGAGCCAATCTGAGGATGAGGATGGAATAAGATATTGTGGCTACGGCCTACGAGTGTCTTTGACGAGAAAAAGTGTAGAGATAATTTTCTCACGTGTCTCTTGCCACACAGATATAAACTTTCATCTCTATATTCCAGGTTTTGAGGCTACCAGGGAGTGATGCAGTTCCTAACTACAACATTTACTAATATTTATAATATTTACAAACCTTATTTTTATTTCTCCTCAAAGCAGATTCTTTCTTAGCTGCATCTAAACTATTGAATGACTGTCTATGTTCCCCACTAGAAGCATTCCCTTGCAGGTTAACATTTTCACTAAGAGGCCTAGCATTTTCACTTTTGTCTGGTTCATTACTTGGCCCAGCCACTGGTTCGTTCGCAGCGACTCTTTGTCTTGGTAAAACTCCACGTCTCCCATTGATGTTGTGATCTCTGTCCAATGGCCTTTGCAGGCTTTGTTCAACTCTCACTGCGACTGGTGCCCCCTCGGCTCTGGATAACCTAACCGCAGAGGTAACCATAGGTTTAGCACTGTTCCAACCATTTCTGCTCCGACTCAGACTGACCACTTTATCACCAACACGACAAGCAGGGTTACACCATATATTGGCAGATGCCCATTCTTTATTTTTAACAGCAATTTCTTTCCAAGTCCATGTCGGACCTTTCATTGTTAGTATCCAGCAATCGCTATAAACAAAGCGATTTTGCAATGTTTGAACACCTCCTAACAACATTAATCTGTCACAATCTAATCTAATAAGAGACTGGGCATATCTAGGCGAAGGTCTAGGCTTTGTTGTGAGTTGCTTCCTCCAGTTACATGTTGATAAATTGAGTACCCAAATATCATTTGAGCATTGTATTTGAAAGTTCTGTGCCGCTGACATAATCAAACCACCAAATACAACCATTTCATCTCCTTTAATACAAGCCGAATGTCCAGCCATGGGTGGGGGAGGATTTGTTGTATTTATTAATATCCATTTATTAGTTTTGATACAATAGAAATGTATATCATTAAACATAGTTACACTTTGATAGTATTGAGAGAGAGAAGGGTAAGTCCAGCCCCCGAAAACAACCAGACAGTCTTTATAGTCAACCATGGTTGTGTAGGCTTTAGGAACAGGATATGTGCCAGTTGCAAGGGGTCTTATCCATTGCCGTCTTGAGAGGTCAAAGCTCCACAAATCATTGAAGGATGTTGCGTTTGTGGTGCACCCTCCAAAGATGTACATATTGTTCTCAAGGATACAAGCTGAATGTGAAAATCTTTTTGTTATTGTTGGTACTACATCAGTTGCTGCTATGTTTTTCCATAATATGTTGAAATCTCCAATAGCCTTTATCAGCTTTATTGAAGTTTTATGTAATACATCTGAAAATGAAGATTTATTAAATATTTTTACTTAATTAATAATAATAGTCAGATGTAAATATGAAGCCAAGTTTTTTGTTGACAAAAGTCAACAGACGTGCCTGAGAAGAATCTCAAGCACATCTTTCTCTCTCAGCACTGTATTACTTGCTTATGTTATTCTCTTTTTAAATTCCCCTTCTGTCAATCACACAATGGCAAGTGGTTTTATGCAGTGATAGCCTAGTGGATAAGACTTCAGTCTCCCTTTTCGGGGGACATTATTTGATGAAATTGGTTCAGAGTTGTGTGCATTTAAAGCAATTATATATCGCTTGCTTTAACAGAGAAATAAATCATCATCAGGAAACCTGCAAGCCTGAAAGTTCTCCATGTTCTCAAAGATGTGTGAAGTCTACCAATCTACAAAGTGCACTTGGCCAGTGTGGTGGACAACAGCCTAAACGTTTTCATTCTGATAGGATATCTGTGCCCTTTAGTGAGCCGTTAATGGGTTGATAATGAAGATGATGATGGGGTTTTAGTTGGGATATTAACATATTGGCTTCTCAGATTTTTCCACATAAGACTCAATAAAAATTACAGGATTTCAACTTAGGTTTGACTATTATTATCAGGTGTTAGTGATAATAATTGGGTATAAGAAAAAATATATTTTATTTTGTATGAAAATATAATAATTAGTTGACAACTTACTTTGGGCGCAGGCACACCACCTTTTACAAACACTCATGCAATTTTGAAGATCTTTATAAGGTGGCAGGAATCCCAAAATAAACTCTAACACTTCATCAGGGAGATCTTCGATTGTGATCTCCAACGATTGCAATGTTTCGTGTATTGTCTCCATTATTATTAGTATAGATACCCTTTCCTAAATTATTTATTCGTCCATAGTTTTAAAACAAAATGTATGCAGAGTACAAGTTTTTATGTATTATTTTTTTAGCAATAAGATAATTTTATAGTTTCCAATGAATTCTAGTTTTTAGTAAAATAATCCTTTTTTTACAATAGTCTCATAAGGAACTGGGTTTAATTTATGTAATTAACACGTTATTTTCAATTTCTAATGTAAAATTATATATTTTTTAATGACAATTGACAATAAATTAAAATTTCACAACTGACTTAACCACAGAGTACGAGAAATAAGACCTGACAAGTGACATCTGCAAGAGGTTTTTTTTCTAGATCACAGACTATTGAAATGAAAATCCATAGAAAATACAAAAAGTAGGAACTGGAATATTTGCCTCTTTCTCACTTTAATCAAGAGGGGTAACAATAAAAACGTTAGAAAGCAATTTAAAAAATTAAAGAATTCCATTATTAGGAACGAAATATTTTAAAACTTAATTCGTGAATAAAAGTCTATAAGTACCTTGTATCAGTTTATAATTATTTCAATACCACAATGTTATCCACCTTGATGGTATGTTTAAGTATAATAGCGGTTTCTTCTAGTGATATTCATCTGTGGTGTTCGTTTTAAATTTTCGTCTGTGACCCGTGTCTCAGACCGGGAATATTTAAGTTTTAATTGTAAATATAATTACATATTTGTTTTACAAAGCTATATATTTATTCAAGGTGCACCGGGAAATTCGGTTTTTCTTTAACTATTAATAAACAACCAGCTATAATATCCTAAACATCAATAATTTTTAAGTTTATGTTTATAAGTATTGACAGATAACCTTATAAAATTAAGCCTTCTACTTTGTAATTTACAACAGTGAATATAAATATTAAGTAGACATCAGTGTAGTGTAAATAGTGTAAAATGCTGCAAATGATTCAAGCCAGTCCCATACTTGATAAATTAAAGCATTTCCAGCAAGTGCTATCATATAGAATTCAGCTGACAACTTCACAAAAGGTAAAATTATTAATGTATTGTTTGTATAAAATCGCTTTATTACATATATACTGCTTAGTTTTGTATTCATCAATATCAATTTTTTGTTACATATTTTATGAGTATAAACTACACTGGTTTAATATTACAACATTTTGTTAGTTAAGTATTATAAATTCACTGAAAGTTTATAATTATCTAATAAGTATAATGTGTATTAACTAACTTAAGTAATACATATATTAAAGTTTGTTACTTAACCAATGACGTATAGATTATAACAACAAGACGGCTGGTGAGGTTTTTTGACCTATTGCTTAGTTCGGAATAGATTTTAATTAGTCTTGATTGTTGTACAGCGTTCAGAACTATTAATGTAAACTCCCACTTCTACGCTATCACAATTTTACCAGTATTTCCTTTTTTGCAGTATTTAACATTGAACAATGATATTTAAAATTTCTTGATATTTTAATGGATACTCAAATCCCCTTTGCATATTTGAATGGTGTATTTTGCTCAAATATCTTATTTGCAAAAAACTGAAATTTTGCTCATAATCTTGTTATTATTTTCAGGTTGTGCTCTGGAGTTTAGGAGTTGTAGGCACTAGTGCTGTAGTAGTCGGGGTACTGTCAAGGTATCTGGCGAGGAGACGTGCAAAGCCCATTTTCAATCCCAGAATCCAGAGAGCTATTAATAAAAGACTATCAAGAATGAGAAGTCCTAATGGAGGTATTTCTTTTTTCATTTATCAGATCTATACCTTGGAACCATTTGGGTGGAAATTAACATTTTTCAGCCAAAAAATTATTTTTATGATTCTAAGTATTGCAGCATTCTAAGCATTCTATTAATAACACCTGCCTCTAGTATTTCACAAAAAAATATATATAAATATATTTGCCATATTTAAATGCATCTTTTATGATATGAGTTTATATACCTATCCATAATCATCATATTATTTTCAAAGTAGTACACAATGTTTACATTTTTACCAAATGATCAGGATCATTCACAGACCTGTTTTTTTTTTAAATGGTACATACTTTGGCCCATTTGTGTATGATTTTATATTTTAGGTATGGGGTCAGTTGCCAGTAGCGGAGGACGTAGTAGCCCTCTTGGATTCAGTGAAAGACTTTCAATGGCTTCTGGGTCCATTGGTTCAGGGGGTGGAGATGCTGCGCCCCTCTCACCTCAACAGCTTGGTGTAATGGGTGAGTTTTTTTATTAGTTACAGCGCCATCTATTGATGGAAAGTTAATTTTTATTTGATTAAAATATAAAATATTTATTTTGGGTGTTGTGAATAATTTACGTAAAGAAAATGATTACAATAATAAATAGAAAAATTTTAAAAGTAAGGGTTGCGTTAAAAATTTTGCAGCGCCATCTATTATGGAGTAGCAGAACTACGTAGTTAAATAGCATAATAGTTCATCTGTCGTTAAAAAGATGGCGCATAAATAAAATGTCTCCTAAAAATTAAAATAATTGCCTGACAAAACTTTTAGTTTTGTCAGGCAATTATTTTAATTTGTTTTAATTTAAGTTGTACAAAGAGTTGTCAGAAACAAATTGCAGGTAGGTAATAGATAGTTTATCCTTTTCCCAAAGAATAGAATAGAATAGAATAGAAAAGTTTTTTATTCAAATAAACTTTTACAAGTGCTTTTGAATAGTCAGATGAATCTACCACTGGTTCGGAATGCCATTCCAACCGAGAAGAACCAGCAAGAAACTCGGCGGTTGCTCTTTTCCAAATTTACAATATCAATATAACAATTTTATGTTAAGTACATGATTGAATTGCCGTCTCGCGCATTGCTGGAACGAGTCAAATCCACGCCTTTTTATCATTTATATAAGTAATCATAATTTTATTCAGATAAACTTTCACAAGCGTTTACGAATCGACAAATGAATCTACCACAGGTTCGGAATGGTGCTTACAATTCTACACATGTGAAGAAGGGCAGACAAAAGTAGCCCCATTTCCGACGGTGGCACCCGTTCACGAGCATGACGCATGATCCAGCCATTGCTTCGCTCAACCATATTCGAGGGAACGTAACAACCCGCACCACACGACACCACCACAGAAATGTTTAAAGAGAGCGTGACATACTTAGGCTACCCATGATCAAAGCATCGAATTGAACACCAATAATCAAATACTCATTTTAAGACATGAGTTAAATTTTCTTAGATTGTTTCCAAGCAACCTGTCATTGTTCAAATTGCTCCATGCTTTTTTATCATTTATATAATCTTCAATTGTATAATATGCTTTTTTTATGAGCATATTTTTAATAGAGTTCTTAAACTTGTGTAAAGGCAAGTCTAAGATTGCTTGTGGAATTTTATTATAGAACATTACGCCCATTTCCCATGACTGGCCCGTTGGCGCGGTTGGCAGTGACCCTGCCTTCCGCTCCGGGGTCGCGGGTTCGATTCCCGCCCCGAGTCTGGGTGTATTTATAATATGTATGTATGGTATACCTTTATTAAAATATATACGTATTTATGTGTAAATATGTCTATCAGTCGGCTGTTACCTATAACACAGGCATTAAGTTGCCTACTTTAGGAACAGACGACCGTGTGTGTATGTGTGAGTATTTATTTATTTATTTATTTATTCCCACAAATGACTTTTGGACCCTCTTGAGGCGTAACTGAGGAATCACGAGCCTATTTCTATTTCTTAATTGCCTGTCGTGTAATTCGCACTTTTTAATGTAACTGTGAATGTTTTGCCTAACAAAAATTATATTGTTATAGATATATTGAGAAGCTACCGTAAGAATACCTATTTCTTTAAATTTCTCTCGAAGGGAATCCCGCGGTTTTAAATTATAAATTGCGCGAATTGCCCTTTTTTGTAAAACGAAAATTTTTTCAATATCAGCCGCTTTACCCCATAGTATGAGTCCATACGACATAATACTATGGAAATATGCAAAATAAACTATTTTTGCAGTTTCTATATCTGTTATCTGTCGAATCTTCCTAACAGCGTAAGCAGCAGAGCTGAGCTTGCCAGCAAGTGTTGCTATATGGGTGCCCCATTGAAGCTTTGCATCTAGGGTTATTCCCAAGAACACAGTTGTGTCCTCAGTTTTCAATGGCTCACCACTTATCTTTAAATTTTTGCTAGTAACCCTTGTATTGGGCAATAGAAACTCGACACACTTGGTTTTTTTTGCATTCAAAAGTAGATTGTTTGTAGTAAACCAGTGTGAAACTTGAGATAATGTATTATTTACATCGTCAAAATTGTCCTTAGTCCTATCGACTTTAAAAATCAAAGACGTATCGTCAGCAAATAGTACAATATCGCAAGCATTTTTGACAAAATGTGGTAAATCATTAATATAAACCAGAAACATGAATGGACCCAGAATAGAGCCTTGGGGAACACCCAGAATAGAGCCTTGGGGAACACCCATTACTGAGGCTGATCCGGACGACTTAACATCATTGATACATACTCTCTGTATACGATCACTGAGATAAGATGCAATAAGACTGAGTGCAGTTTCTTTAATACCATAGTGGCTTAATTTTCGTAAGAGAGTCTCATGATCAACGCAATCGAATGCTTTTGACAAATCACAGAAAACACCAATGGCATTCTGTGATTTCTCCCATGCATCGAAAATATGCCGTAACAGCCAAAGAATTCCACCTTTTCCTTAAGGAACTTTCCGTGAAGGATGGAGAACTATTTGGAGGGAACTAGAATACATAAATATATTTTTGAACTTGCAATTAAGTTTAGATAGACCGTATACTTACCTACCATGCCTGTTAACCGAATGCACAATTTTAAAGATATACTTAAGTAGGTACCTACTTACTTAATTAAGATACAAGTATTAACACCCCGTCGTTTTTGCGTCGGGGGTTAAAAATCTATACCTACATAATATAATCACACTCCTTGAAATATAATAAAATCGTAGACTTGCCGTATCGTACATTGAAGATTTTTGCAAACTAATAACTGGGGGATGTTAATAAGTAATAGAACGTAAAAAAGCAATTTTTGTCTGTTTGTCTGTCTGTTCATCTGTTTGTCTGTATGTTTGTGCGCGTATCACGCAAAAACTACTAAACGGATTGAAACGAAACTTAGTACGATTTAAGTTCATACTACGGAGTAACATATAGGATACTTTTTATCCCGAAATTCAGCACGGTTCCCTAGGGAAAGGGGATGAAAGTCAAAACGTGTATTTAGCTGTAATTCAATAACGCGTTGTCCGATTTCATTCATTCTTTTTTTGTTAGAAAGTAGATACTTTAAAGATTACCGACTAATCTCTAAAAGGCTGGATCGCTTTTGATAGGACTTTCACTGGCGGATGTTTACATTTTGATCTACCTAAACATCCGCCAGCGAACTTTTAACACGTTTTAGCATGATATGAGCTCGAAAGGAGCTTAGGAAAAACAAAATGATTACTACGGGATTTTTAAAAACCAATATAATATCCACGCGAACGAAGTCGCGGGTGTCCGCTTGTAAAATAATAAGATCATACAGACCTATCCATTGTAGGTAGGTAATAGCGGGACAGGTATTTTATTTGACTAGCTCCAACAAATCTTGATTATAGCTGTCACGAGGAATGATGAGTTACGGGACATTTGAATTGGAGGTCACATCCATAGGTCACAATGCTCGGGTCACGAACTAAATGACTAAGTAATTAGCTGGTCACTTTTAATATATCTATATCTCTAAATAACTTTAAGCTCTAGGTATCTATTATTATTTACCTACTACGAATAATTTAATGGCTAATAGCTATGAACTATGAAGTCTAAGGATTCTACGGTCTACCTACCTACCTATTCAGTTTTAAATACGCGAAACGACGCGACGATGCCACGAGGGACGTTGAGTTGTATGTCACAGCTATACCTACCTACCTACTTTTTAGATTTAAATCTTTTTTAGGGTTCTAGGTTAGGGTCGTCGAGTCCGTCTGGGTGTCGCGGTCAGTCCGTCCGTCTGTGTGTCGTAGGCCGTAGCCAATTTATACCACGTCTACCGCTTACGAAATAAAGAGTGCTAAAGTGGCAGTTTAAAAGTGAGTTGGATGTGATCCTCTGTAGTTACAGATGTGTTTACTTATTACATAGGTAAGCATGTATAAATTGTAAAAACTGAAAATTCTAGAATACCTACTTAGGTACTAACTTACTTACTTACATAGGTAATTAGCATACGGGTTGGGTACGGAACTCTATGTTCATGACTCATGAGTTTAAGCGACCATGTTACAGATCCATTAATCGTCACTCGTACTTTTAGGCTGTAGCACGCATTGTTCGAAGACTTTCGTCTTCAGACAGAGAGGGATTTTGGTCGAGACAACATCTCGAAACTTCTAAAATGCTGCACAGGATTTGCATTCTTTCTGTAGCGATCTTTGCAAAAGATCAGTGTGTTTCGGTTCAGACGACAACAAGTTTGTTTTACGTCATAGACGTTTGCTTTACATCATAACTTTTTATATCGTAAACCATTCCGATCTCATTATTCGCCATCTTGTAATGTGGCTCGTTGGTCTAGGGGTATGATTCTCGCTTTGGGTGCGAGAGGTCCCGGGTTCAAATCCCGGACGAGCCCAATTCACTTTTCTTTTTTTTTAGTATTATTGTAATTATTAATTCACTTTTCTTTTTTTTTAGTATTATTGTAATTATTTGAATGGATTTTCAAAAAAATATTAAAAATTAAAATACTGTAGTTTGCTACGATGCAGGACGCAGGGCGCCGTCCGCGTTAATTACTCGCAAACAGACTAATTTATTATTATTATTCGTTAGTATAAGTACTTTAATAATAGCAATATATATCATTGCTGCAATATATCATTGCAGCCAAACAATTTTTTTTTTAATTTTTGACGGCGAACCAATTTTGACGGAACTTTTACGCACTGGTAGAGGATATATTATAATATTATGTAGGCTACATTAATTGTTTATCCTGGAAATATTTTGAACTTCTGACAATGTGGCCGTCGGCCGATTCTGTTGTACCTACACAATCTCTAAATGTAAACTAAAATGACAGGTCTAAATAGGTATATTCCTGTCTCTTTCACAATCCTCCCTGTTGAAGGGGATAGCACTATTTTTAAACCTGTCAATTTAGTTTAGGTTTAGAGATTGTGTACAACAGAATTAGCCACAATGCGTTTAAAAAAATAAAAAACTATACATAAGTACTTACCTACTTACTTATAACAATATTAATCAAGACATAAACGCTGAATCGATATCAATGTCGAAATACAGAAAATAATGTAGAATCACGGGGAGGGATGACGTGGACTATTAAGTATGTAGCTATTTTAATAGTTTCCATGGGATTTTTATATAATCTAAAACTAAAAGATGTCTATCAGTCGTAGACCTAGGTCGTAGACATCAGCAAGGTAAGTACCTGTCACATATATATTATAATATCTTAGACCTGTCACGTATTGTTGTCACGTGTCACTATACTAGCGGCACGCTATGATGGCCGGTTTGACACATTACAATAGTGATGTGGAATGTCAATTTATTCTCGAACAAAAAACAATTAAGTTTTGTTTTTGTACCTGATTAAATAGGTTTAATAAAACAAAAATGTATATGTTTATTTAATTTATTTGAACGAACTGAATATTTGAACGAAAATGAATATACATACTTTATATGCACACAAGAAACATATGAATACAAAAGATACCAAAAAAGGTGCCACAAAAGGCCATAATTAATCAGATTCGTCCATACTACTATTTTCACTGTCGTCACTGCTATCATCACATACATTAATAATTATATGTTCGTTTTCTATAATATTATCTATTTTCACATCTCTTTCATAATCTTCCCTTATTAATTTAACAGTTCTATTCACAACCTTTTCCCAGTCTCCTTTAGTCACATGTTCACAAGCTTCTTCTAATAATTTTAGCATTTTTTTTGGGGTAAATGGGGGTTCTGTATTGTGTCTTGCAGCATATCCCTTAATTTGAGCCCACACCAACTCAATCGCATTATACTCACAATGGTAAGGCGGTAACCGTATAACTCTGTGCCCATGTTCTAATGCTATTTCGTCAATGACGTATCGGATCTTGGTTGGTTTGTTTTCTTTTAAAAGACGTACTAATTCCGCTTTTAACATATTCATGTTTGCATCTACGCCATTTTTACGAAGCCATGCGACGATATCAGCTTTCTTTTGGGATTGGGCAGGTGGCTTGTCAATTTGCATCGAGTGGTATGGGGCGTTGTCCATAATTATAATAGATGGTTCAGGGAGGCTACACAACATTGAGGTAAACCATTCAGTAAACTTTTCTCCATTCATGTCTTCATGATAGTCTCCAGTGGTTTTTGACGCAAAAGCCATGAGAGAACCTTCGACAAACCCGTTGATGGTTCCGGCGTGACAAATTATAAGTCGCGATCCTTTTCCTACAGGAACTTTGGAAGTAGATGCTGCTGTGTCATCGTTCCAAGAACGGCCTACAGTATGGTTAGCATTAAGCCATGTTTCATCCAAGAACACAACATTTTGCCAATTTTTGATTTCTTTCACTTGCCGTAAAAAAGTATACCTTGCCATCGCTATATCAAATCTTTCCATCAATATTTTGCGTTTGTTACATTTTTTGTATCGAAATCCAATGGTCTTCAAAATCTTCGTTAAAGAACTTTCCCCACCGAAGAATAATCCAGCTTCCTTCAGTGAATGCACCAACTTTTTTCTTGTTGGATACTCCTTCTGTAAATAGTAGCCGTAAACATGTCTTCGGATAGCATCGGCATCAAAGCTATCGATGCCTACGACTGGTTTTGCTCGTTTTCTCTTTTTTGGTGTGTGAAGTTTATTTTCTTCTGTGCCAGTCTCGCCATATTTTTTTTTAGTTATCCGTCTAACAGTTCGTTGTCCAATATTAAGCGCATCAGCTACGCGTTCAACCACTGACGTTATAGGTAAAATTGGCCCTCCATTTTGAGCTTCACGATCGAAATAGTTACGAAGGCGTATTACGAACTCACGTGTCTGACTATTTAGAACAGTTCTCTGCGTACGTTCGGTCATATCGACGAAATCCACAACAAAGGGCTTGAACAGAGTCCAAATTAACGAGCAAGGGTCAACAGTAATGCAGTATCAATATTTGAAATCCAAAGCCAGGTCAAAACTATATCACAATCGCATTGCACTGACAGTTTATACTTTTCGAAGCAACGTCAATTCGAAACTGCTTTGTTTTGCATTGAGCATTGACGCGAGTTTGCCGGAGGTAGTAGTTGTGCTAGCCAGCGATCCTATGTGACGATCGTATTAGATTCCATTTTTAAAAATTTATTGATATTTTTTTGCGATTTCAGAGGTTTGTCCACATAGTGAAAATTGTTCATATTCACAAGTACATTCACCCCTTAAATGGTGCAAACTGATTTTTCTACACTTGTATACATTTAAGAAATCAATTTAATAAATAAATTTTGAGTCCTAAACCTAAAACTACATTCGATAAAATTTATGAATCTCTGCACATCACTATCGTCAATAAAGTAATACAATTATTTCCTTCAAAGTCGTTATCAATTAATACGGAACTTCATGAGAAACTACATTCGATAAAATTTATGAATCTCTGCACATCACTATCGTCAATAAAGTAATACAATTATTTCCTTCAAAGTCGTTATCAATTAATACGGAACTTCATGAGCGGACAAACGTCAAACCGGCCATCATAGCGTGCCGCTAGAGTAATAAACCAGAACTTCAGCCATTTATACCGCTAATAAACTTGGAAAAGGTGGCATAACATTTTACAGCAAATCCGTGCGTTCGACGGACTTTATGACTGACCTACTTTTAATAACGTCGACAAAGTAAATATTTTATGTATGAGGGAGGTACATGTCCCACCCACATGTGTAACAATGCCGACGCTGTTAAATACATACATACCTACGTACCTATCTACCCATACAAGGAATCCATAAATTAGCATTAATCAGAGCTTGCGGGGGCTCGGCCCAAGGGAGTTGATGTCCTTTTGCGATCAAGTTTAACCTATTGGCACGGACAGGATGTCTTTGATTAATGAGGTACCTATCTACCCACTGATGATTAATTTTAAACTTTAAACTACTTAACTACCAGAAAGAATTTTAGAGATTACTCTCAACAAGTAGGTACCTAATTTCTAAAAAAAACGAAATCTTATTCGTCGTCGTCGTCGTTATCAACTGACAGACGTCCACTACTGAATATAGGTCTCTTGTAGAGACTTCCCCACGGCGCGGTCTTGTGCCGCTTGTGTCTAGCGTGACCAGAAGATCTTATTGAAAAAGTCTTATTAAAATGTAAAAGATTATTTATTTAACGTTTATTTTCTTTGGAACAAAGAATATACTACTCTCTACGAGAGAAGAAGGGCATCTCCCATACTATAAAAATGCACCCACGGCGTTTACACACACACAGCGCTGGCGTCGCTGCGGATGTTACCTAAAACCAATTTAAAATTGTACTATACATACATAGGTAGGTACCTATATACTACCTAACTATACCTACCTACTTTATAGGTACCTACCTATTTATTTGTATATATATATAGGTATAGTTTACTGAAGAATATAAACATTAAATGAAACAAAACCATCAATTGTCACTAAACATTTATTCACAATAATTTGTTTGTACATTCACTTATAAATTCACTTCAATAATATTCCTTTCCTGGTTTTGGTTTATGATCTTAACTTCCGCACGTCTTCTGTTACACTTTGCACATCTTCTATGGGTATTTTCAGACATTTGCATAAAAAAAGAAACCCATCACACAAATTATTACACGAAATCAAACTAAACTAGGGAAATATTAAGTAGAAAAACGTTCTCTCGTAGCTAAACACTAATTATTTATCAAAAATAACAAAATGTCCTCGTAACCTATGCACTAGGTACTATGCAGGGTCATCAATCTTAGAACAAATAGTCAAGTACCATAATCCGACAAAATTGACAAGTATCCAAAACGCCTATAAATACCATACTTGGAACGTATTTTGTATTTGGTAGAGTCTGGCTAACGAAAGATGAGCCTGGGCTTTTTTCCAAACTTTTTAGATGGCAACCCTAAAACGTCAATCGGGAAAAAGAAGATGGCGGTTGTTGGTAATTTTTTATGAGTTTGTTTAGTGAGTATTTTTTGTGATCGAGTCTAAAAATGAAAAAAACGATTAAAAGTGGAGTGCGGAAGTTGTTGTTTTGCATGATATCTAAATTGAAAGAAAAACAACGGGAGAAAGAGGACGTATTCACACAAAAACAAGATTGTTTACGTGTGATAAGCGATTTCTTTGTAAGTATGACAGTTGATTTTGATACTTGGTTTACATTCGTAAAAGACTTTTACTTTTACTAAAAGTTATTAATGATGTTTTCTAAAACCATATCTCATGACTCATTCTAATAATATATTACAACTAGCTTCTGCCCGCGGCTTCGCCCGCGTAAATTACGGTTTTTCACAAATTCCGAGGGAATCGTGGATTTCTGGTTCCCGTTCCCACTCCCTTTTTCAACCTTGAAACCTAGCCGTAGCTATAGCAATAGATTTCGATTTTTAAAATCCCGTGGGATTTGTGGTTTTTCCAGGATAAAGTGCAAACGCATACAGATGCATGCAACTATTGTAATAAGTTTAGTAGTTACGGCGTTAAAGAGTAACAAACACACAAATACACAGACACACACACACATACACACACAAACATTCGCCTTTATAATATTAGTGTGATTTTAAACGATACGATATTATTACGATATTATATACGATTTATTACATCATTGATTAAGATTTGTGATTTTAATACTACAATATGTATTTTCTTTGACAGTAAAACTGCAAGATGTATCAAGGACGGATGAAATACTGAAAACAATCGATACACTTTCGGATGTGGAGCAGAAAATAGAATAAGTACCCAAAACCAATACATGGAAGAAATTGTTTCACTATAGCAAATAAAACATAATTATTATTGTATTGTTATTTTTTTCCTTATACTAATTCTAATGTGATAGTTTGCATTACTCATCTCAACCCCTTTTATTGAGCACGGTTCTCCTCTCAGAATGAGAGGTATTTGGATGTACCCCACAACACTATCCAAGGCATGTAGGTTTCCTTATGATGTTTTCTTTCACCTCTAAGCAAGTAATATTTAGTATCTTATAACGCAATTAGTCCTTAAAGTCAGAGGTGCATGTCAGGTAATCTAACCCCCTGATGAGGTCTGAAAAACGTAGATGTTTGTAAAAATATAAATGTGTGAAAAAAATACTATGCTGTAATTTAAGCAATAAAAAAAATTAATTGCAAGTATCAAATTGAGTTATTCAAATTTTTTCACTATAATCTTGGGGATGCCCTCCGAATTTTTTTTAAATTTGCCGGGCGATTTCAGGCTCATGTTTCGTTAGCCAGACTCTAGTATTTTAATTTTCATTTAGTACTGTTAGAGAATAACAGATGGCGATACTTTACTTATCCGGACGTGTTATTTAAGCGTTATAATCTGTTGCCAAGGTAGCCCATGCGGTGTTGCCAGCCCAGATTTTGAAAATGACGTAGACTAGATTAGTACGTAGATTTAGTAAAAATTGCATGTGAAAAGTTCGTAGATCTACGTACTTTTTTGTTTGACAAAAACTGTCAAATTTGTTGGACACAATCCTGAAAAATTATTTTATTTTTTATTCCTGAATTAGTAATTCGGGTATAGTTCAGTGTTCATTAAAATCTTCAAGTATAAAATTTTAAGTGTAACAAAATACATACAACAATTTAAAATATATTTTTTTCTAATAAAGTACCCTGAAAATTCATTATATACTTCAAAATAAATTAACATCTACGAAGTACGATTTTACCCCAAACTACTTACTTTAATTCCCTGTCATCATAAAAAGCTATATGCCTCGTAATAATATTAGTCGTTTTGCCCTAAAATAGAAAACACCAAGAGTGGAAACTATAGACTTTCGGGGTACCTACTAAATCAATTGTATAGCTTTTTGTACTAAGATTGATGACCCTGGTAAAACGACTGGCAGCACAACGGTTATTTTTCGGATTATGTGGTGTGCTCGAGTTATTTGATCAATTTCTACCATTTACTACTAAAACCCATAGAGATAGACTAATGGAGCAGCCATACCTACTTTAAAAACGTGCCAAAAATACACTCACACACGCTTAGATTAGGTATCATACATGCACAATCCGAGCACATAAAATGGCGCCTGTTCATTGTGATGTCTGAAGTTGTGCGTGTGTGAGTGTTCATGTATACATTTTAGGGAGGCCATCTTTAGTGCTCAGTCTGCCTCAAACTGTTTTATTATTATGTCAAAAATGTAATGTTGTCTCTTACACACTTATGAAAATTTTGATAAGCTTGAGCTATTTTCCGATCCACTATTTTCTATAGGACATTATGCCAACTCCATTTTATTATTATTATCTCTATGCTAAAACCATAAAAATAAAGTTCTTAATATAAATAAAACTAAATAAAGTCCTTAATATAAATAAATTTTTTCAATGTGCTTCTTTTGTTTTCTATTGCTGTTAGTGTGCACTTTCTAGTTTCCACTCTTGGTGTTTTCTATTTTAGGGCGAAACGACTAATATTATTACGCGGCTTTTGGCTTTTTAAGATGACAGGCAATTAAAGCAGTTTGGGGTAAAATCGTACTTCGTAGATGTTAACCCTGTTCTCCATACAAATAACTCATCTGTAAATGACAATGACAGCTGTCAGAATTCCACGAAATTAGTAAATCGAGTATAGTTTAGTTTTTAATGTTCAGTTATACAGGGACTATAATTCTAAAAAAATATTCTTAGCATTAATTACTTACTATCAATATTTTATTTGATTCTATCTTTGATAAGTAGGTATCATTAGTTTAATAAACATTCTTCTTCAAAATAAAATTGAGTCGGACTTTATTTTCTGCTTCTGTGGTAGAAATTGGGCAAACAAGTAACAACTATAAAAATGTGACAACACCGGAAAACATCGCTGCCAACATAACGCCATACTCTCTAGTCTCTGCTTAGGTTAATTTGTCAAAATGGCGGTCTTGTTATTAATTGAGTTTGTTGTTTCTAAATACTTTTTGTGATTTTTTGGTACTTTTTACGCTACGTTTAATACTCTAAAGTCCAAACCAGTGAAGGTGAACCCACGCTGAGTGAGAGATTCTAGTGTTTTGAGACAGACTCCAGTGTAATAGTTCATTATAAGTTTGTAAAAACTTCCCGACCCGAGTGCTCAGGGAACCTTATTAACTGTGTTTAACTGTGTTAACTGAGTGATTAGAATAAATTTTATGTGAAAATAAATCATAGAAGTCAAAAATTTCTTTTATTATATGTGTTCAGATTAATTTTCTTTTTTAACATTTACGTAAGGTTGCTATCTTAAATTGTAAGAGAATCAAATAGATTACATTCTATTGGATAAAGGATTGTGTTCAGATTAATTATTACCTATTTCTGTTTGACAAATAGATATAGGTAATAATTAATCTGAACACAATCCTTTATCCAATAGTACCTACGTATCTATCTATAGATAGGTACGTATGAATATAGCTATGAAGTATAAACCTATAGGTAGGTACCTATACCTAAGCAGCTGTAGACTATACATATATAGGTATAGGTAGGTATGTGCATATTTGCATTAGTTCCGTTCGGCACATGCAGTTGGCGCCACATATGCAGTGCCACCTATTGCTCGCGAGTTAGACCTCTATGTCAGTTTAGAGTACTCTGTGGTACTATGGCGGAAAACCGGAAATGGAATGCTGAATGGCTATTGGCTAGGCTGGAATTGTCCAGCCTAGCCAATAGCCATTCAGCATATGGCAATATGGCGGCAACCGGCATAGATCATAGATACACCGACCAATAAACATAGAACCAATGGAATTTGCACTCCAAACAAAACGTTGAAGTAATGAAAGGAGAATTCATAGATTTCATAGAAAATTTCCCCAGCCCCGGCGCAAAAGTAATCCATCTCAGACTTTTATACATTTGATAGATATAAAAAATAAATGTACGTGATCTCTCTAATCAGTTTTAATTTTAAACTTTCATAACAGTATTACACAACATTCAAGAATTTGAACATCCTGCTGCTTTTTTTTAGATGTTTTTATAGACTTAATCTATACTAATATAATAAAGCGGAAGATTTCTTTTTATAAAATGTTTGTTTTATAATGTAGTTTGTATGTTTGTTTGTATGTTTGAACGAGTTAATCTCTGGAAGTACCTGTCGGATTTGAAAAATATTTTTTTAATTTAATAGTTCAATTTTTGGGGAAGGTTATAGGTTATAGTTATTTAATATCCCTAAAATTCTCCTCTAAGAGAGTAAAATGGAGGTAGAAAGTTTGTATGAATGTCCTATTTTTTTAAAGTTACCTGAAAATCGGCATTCAGACCTGAAAATCGGCATTTAGATTATTAGTTTTAAATAATAAAAACCTGTATAAGTTATTCTGGAAAATCTCCCCTTAAGGGTGGTAAAATAGGGGATGAAAATTTTTATGGGAAAATTGACGTGATTTTTTGCATTTGCATTTTTTAGCCGAGGACCTGGAGATTGACAGGCTACTATTTTTTCCCGGATAAACAAAGGGTTCCCGTGGGATTTTTGAAAAACCTAATACCGCGGACGATGTCGCGAGCAAGTTATAATTATAAGAGAATATATACATTAAATAATATAATATTGTGTTTTAACTCCCACCTCACTACCCAGCCTAATATATACAGGGTGACTGGTAACAGGATACATTCCTTGCAGGGGCTTAAAGTAGAGCTCATTTGCAACAAATTTTTTCATATAATGTCCTATCCGAAACTTACACCTAAACCTAAAAAAGAAAAAGAAAGGGCACATCAACGGAGGTATTCTGTAAAAGTATGGATAGGATTAATCAATTAGACATCTAATTGGCCCGCATTTTTCCCTCAGAATTTAAAAAATACGAATTAGGTGAAAATAATATTATTTCTAAAAAAAAAATGTATGGAATGTTACGTAAAAATTACTAAATTAACTTCTTTGATTCATTAGCTATCTAACGAGGTGAAGATATTTACAAAAAACTGCAAGAACGATTTTTAATTCAATTTGAAACTTGTAGTAGTTTAATGACTAATTGATTAATTTTAGGAATAACAATAAACTAACTAATAATTATTAGTAATTACATATTTTAGGTTCGCAAAAGAAAAACTAGTTATGATTTTAATCTAAATTTTAATCTTTATTTTATTCTAAATCTTAGTGTTAATCTTAATCTTAATCTAAATCTAATTTTAAACTTGCTCTAACTGTGAACCTCTTTGTCTGATACAAGCCCAAAACCTTTTTCGTATTTCCGTTTCAGTGACTCTTGTTGGCTAATTCTTACGTATTTCATGAGCTGCACGAAGAGTACTCGCGAAGCTCATCTGTGATAATGGGGTAAGCGTACATCAAATCATTCATGTGGCCCCAAAGATAAAAGTTTCAAGGCGTTAAATCTGGACAAGGAATAGGTTCACCTATCGTTATTGCAGTTTTTTGTAGACATCTTTACCTCTTTAGATAGATAATGAATCAAAGAAGGTAATTCAGTAATTTTTACGTAACGTTCCATACATTTTTTTTTTTGAATTAATATTCTTTTCACCTAATTCGTTTTTTTTAAATTCTGAGGGAAAAATGCGGGCCAATTAGATGTTTAATTGATTAATCCTATCCATACTTTTACAGAATACCTCCGTTGATGTGCCCTTTCTTTTTCTTTTTTAGGTTTTCTCATTTTGCCGCCCAATAATGTAAATTATGATACTTTGTGATTCCATCCCGGTCAAATTGAGACTCGTCAGTTCTCAGAATTTTGTTAATAAAATCGAGGTTTTGAAAAAAGTTGTAGACATCTGTACCTTTTTGGATAGCTAATGAATCAAGGAAGTTATTTCAGTAATTTGTACGTAACGTTCCATACATTTTTTTTTAGAAATACTATTGCTTTTCATCAAATTCGATTTTTTTCTTAAAAATAATACGTGGTTTTTAGGCCTTAACTGAAAAGTTAACGGTATTTTCTAGCTTATTTTGATTTTGATTGAGTTTCTGAACGTTTTTCTATCAGAAAACAACAAAAAAACTAACAAAACCGGGTATGATTTTCTTCAGCAACTAATTTTAACTTTAAAACTGGAATTTTTTGCTAAAAACCTTAAATCTTCAATAACTCGGAAACGACTAAGTTTCGGATAGGACATTATATGAAAAAATTTACTGCAAATGAGCTCTACTTTAAGCCCCTGCAAGGAATGTATCCTGTTACCAGTCACCCTGTATAATTTGTAGGTACTTATTCTTATGTATATAAAAATATTAATATTAACATAAAGATACAGATGCATAAAGTATAAATAAGTATATTGTAATTTTTCTTATTTTTATCGTTTACTAGCATCTGCCTGCGGTTTCGTCCGCGTGAATTTCGGTTTTAAATAAATCCCGAGGGAATCATGCAATTTCCGGTTACCATTTCAAAAAGGGAGCGCCTTTTCCAGCCTTTATACCTACTATCAACGAAGTTCGCTATAGTAATCTACCTATAGCTGTAGATATAGATTTCGGGTTTTTCAAAATCCCGTGGGAACTGTGCATTTTTCCAGGATAAAAAGTAGCCTATGTGTTGCCAATGCATGCAACACAGCAAACTATTGCAATAATGTGTTATGTGAGCGTGATTTACCTAAGAACAGTCAGCGCCCTCTATGGCATTTTTGGAAGTTTATATCTATTTCAGTCCCACAGGAATACTTTTCCGGGATAAAAGTAGCCTATGTGTTAAGTCAGGGCATAATCTATCTGCATTCAAAATTTCAGCCAAATCAGTTCAGTAGTTGCGGCGGAGAAGAAGAACAAACATACACACACATATTTTCACCTTTATAATATTATATTATTGTGATGTGATGTGATTAAAATTCGTGCCTAAAAGAATAATTAAGACGATTTTTGCTATAATAGGCACTGATCAGGGAGATAAATAGTGTGTGAGGTATAGAAAAACTAGAGAAATAAAAATGTCCCAGGTGAATGACTTTGTCTTCACTATAATGTTTTAGGCGCAGTCTCCAGGACATATATACTTATAACCTTCTTGACACCGACATTAGCCAACTTCCGGCACAGCAGTGTGACCAGGGTTATTTCGGATGACAACTTTAATTTTTTCCAACGGTATACTTGTTACCGTGCACACAACCACAATTTGCAATGTGTGCAAGGGAAAAAACTCGTCTATAGAAGATACTACCCCCTGCTTTGGAATGAGTTGTGATATTCTGAGATGGGGTGATAAGAAGTCGTTTAAAAGAATACTCGGCTGAGTTTGTTTTGTGGGCTCTTCTCAGACCAGAGCGCATTTGGAACAGTCGTAGCTTGAATTTTAAGTTTTCGTGAGTAATTTTATCGCTATTACACCAATTTCGTAATGTTCCATGCATGTGCCTACCTATACTTGTAAAATTTTTGACATTCCAAAAGTGTTGCCATGCTGAAATTCCTGAAAATTTAAAATTTATAGGTATTTACCGGACGTCTCTTTCTAAAACATATTTAGCTAGCTCCTCGTACCTACCTTACTATTAAAAACCTTTCAGATATTTAAAGTTGTCCTATTTTTGGTAAATACCTACCATAATATTATGTAGTGTAGGGTACGCAACTAACGTTTATCAGAGCCTAAGTAGGTATAATGCGACGTTATACTTAATAGAAATACTTACTTTAACACAATAATGTGAGCACATACTTAAGCGTCTAAAAAGAGATAATTCCCTTTTTAAAGTTCTTCGCACGTTGCGTCCTACTAACAGAGATGAGTATGCGGTGGCCGTCGTCTGCTATGTCATGACGCGCTATTGCACTTGAATAAGATAATAATCGGTACTTCAACAGTAGTTTATCGTTTTTTTAATATACATATACTTACAAAATACCTACTTACCTACCTAGATAATTATTCAAAATTGGTAGGTACCTAGGTAAGTATCTACACTGTGCTGTACTTAGTTCATTAGATTGCTACTTAATTAAAAAACAAAGTCCCGCCGCCGAGTCTGTGCGAGCTAATCCCAGAAACTAGGTAGATACTGACTGAAAGGATTTTCATTCGGTTTTCACTTTTCACCTATAAAGTCTATCCATATGCTGGTTTACTTACTTATAAAAAATTGGCCGAACAATGTTAATAATATAATATAATATTAATTATTATTATACTCTATTTTGAAGTATGTATAGATACACTAAAATTTATTAGGTATGTGTCCTTAGAATAATTAGAAGCACAGATTCAAAATATACTTGGATGTCTATTGCACGATAGATGGCGCTGATAAAAAATAACTTCTTTGTTTCACGTCTTGCGCAGTATAAATCTAAGCAGATCTTGGCAAAAAAAACTTAAAATAATGTTTGAAATACATACATATTTAGTTGGGTAATTTTTTTTTAATTGAAAGTAAACTATGCCTTTAATAGTTCTTTTATATTTTCACCTTATGAGGCACCGGCTCGTTGGTCTAGGGGTATGATTTTCGCTTAGGGTGCGAGAGGTCCCGGGTTCAAATCCCGGACGAGCCCACATCACCTTTTTAGTTTTCTTTTTTTTCGTTTTTTTCATTTTTAACCCCCGACGCAAAAACGACGGGGTGTTATAAGTTTGACGTGTCTGTGTGTGTGTGTGTGTGTGTGTGTGTGCGTGCGTGCGTGCGTGCGTGCGTGCGTGCGTGCGTGCGTGCGTGCGTGCGTGCGTGCGTGCGTGCGTGCGTGTGTGTCTGTTCCCCTGTGGCACTCAAACGCGTGGACCGATTTGAATGCGGTTTTTTTTGTTTGAAAGGTGAATTAGTCGAGAGTGTTGTTAGCTATGTTTGATGAAAATCGATCCAAGATGGCTGCCGTTACAAAATGGTGGATTACATATTTTATCACAACTTCCTTAATATGGGTATCAAATGAAAGGGCTTGACTAGCAGAATAGCACTATTGCAAATTCAAGATGGCCGCCGCCACAAAATGGCGAATGTCGGGGGTTTTTTAAATTTTCAATTTATACAATGTTACATAATGGTATTGGGACAGTTCCATTCCCAGTGGAACCTACAAAATATATAATTATCAATGTTTATAAAGTTACTAGCTGATGCCCGCGACTTCGTCCGCGAGGATTCAAAATTGTTCCGCTCAACTTTATTAATTTTTTATTTCATAAGAACCTTCTCCTAACAATACCTAACAAACACAACAAAAAAAGAATTAGCGAAATTGGTCCACGCGTGATACCGTGACCACAGAAAATAGGGATTCATTTGATATTTATAAGTAGGATTTACAATATCGCATATAATATAACGCAATTACAATAAAATCAAGAATTGGAATGTTTATTTATTATTATGGCGAAGTTAAAATTGTTTCTTCATATTTTACTGCTCCTTTTCACCCCCTTGGAGATGGTACTCCAAAATGTCCCTGCTTAGTTCTCCTCTCGGATACTCCAGTAATCTAAGTCCACTAGTTAATTCATTAAACTGTATTGTATACAAGCGGAAATCCGCGACTTCGTTCGCGTAGATATTGGTTTTTAAACATCCCGTGGGAATCATTTTGTCTTTCCTAAGCTCCTTTGAGCTCATACCTTGCTAAAAACTGTTAAAAGTTCACTGGCGGATGTTTAGAGATTAATCGGTAATCTATAAAGTATCTACTTTCTAACAAAAAAAGAATGAAAGGGAACCATGCTGAATTTCGGGATAAAAAGTATCTTATATGTTACTCCTGAGTCCGTAGTATGAACTTAAATCATGTCAAGTTTCATTCCAATCCATTCAGTAGTTTCTGCGTGATGCGCGCACAAACATACAGACAAACCGATAAACAGACAAACGGACAAACAGATAAACAGACAAAAATTTCATAAATAGCTTTTTTACGTTCTGTTACTTATTCCTAACAACCCCCAGTTATTATTTTGCAAAAATCTTTAATGTACAGAATAGATACGGCTAGTCGACGATTTTATTATATGTAGGTATAGATAATGTAGGCATTGCACCCTATGGGGTTACTAATTTATTTTATTGCAATGTTTGTACTTTAAAAAATGAGGCAAAACGTGAAGGAAGGGAGGAAGCCATCCGTGCCCTTTCTGCGCGATCGTCTCCCCAGGCAAGCTGCGAAATAATTAAAGAGCCAGCCCTAGCTTTGAGCTAGCCCTAGCTCAAATGTCTCCACACAGGGAAGTGAATGCGCCTCGGGTGAAAAGGATTGCCCGCTATTTACACAGCGCTTTCCTTGCACGAATTCACGGCTTGGAAATTTTTTAAATCCTCGCAAATGGTCGGGGAAATGTCGCGTCACTTTGGGATTAAAATTCCCATTTTAGTAACGTTTGTTTTCAGTTGTTTATGACTTAGGTTTGGTAGGTACTTATTTAGGGTTTTTTAATGTAAAGTGTTGAGGGTAGGTTCGTTAGGTCTAGGTCTAATTAAAAGTACCTGCTTAGGGTAGGTACTTACTTATTCAGGTTATTAAAAACCCTGTGGGAACGCTTTGACCGATCTTGACGAAAGATACCTACAGAGATAGCATGCATCCCAGAGTTCAGGAAAAACTTCCATTCACGCGGATGAAGTCGGAGGCATCAGCCAGTGTATAAATAAAAATGTCTCGATGTTCCGCGTAGGTATCGGTTGGTTTAGAAACATTTTTCTTTCCCTCCGCTCGCCGACACCTGGCGACAGATATAAATAACCCCTAGAGACTGCAATATTTACTATTGCGAATCTCATTACCGCGAGTGGATGAGAATCTGCTGATTAATTTGTTTGTTTGTTTGTAAAATACAAAATGTCTGCTCTTATTTCTACCTATAAAGTAACAACTCTAATGGTTGAGGCACATATTTTGCAGTATAGCTACTGCGCCACCCTACTCCATGCGACGCTTCATGAGTTCCATGTCGCATGACGTCCATGCGACGTCAAATCGTGTGTTTGTGGTTTGTTTGTTTGTTTGTGGTACCTACAAATTGGTACACTTTTAGATGATTCGCCAAGCGTGGTGTGTCATGCATCGTGATACAAGCGTGCTAGCCCCTATTGTATTGTGGCAGATCGTTTGTAAGTTTTTTATCTGCTAAAATACCTAGTAATTTAAAAAAAAAGCCATGCCTATATAGTCACTCTTATCAGCCACTACCTACCGTGTAGTATGTCACTTTTTTATATTAGGTAGTATAATAAACTCGTAAATGCAGACTTTACGCATGTTGTAAATTGTAATAATCCGGGTTCGTTGTCTCGGTGCGTCGCATTGAGAATACTCAATTGAGTCAAAAATATATTTCGTGTCACCAGACCTGAATTTAGCGCAGGTAAATTCACGAACAAAATATTGTACATGGGGATTCACTTCGGATATCGATTTCCAATTAAATTAAGTAAACTAGAAAACAATTTTCAAGAAATTGGCTCAGGTTTTTGGCTGTGATTAATTACCAAAATATGCCAATCGGAAGTAACTCACAAGTCACAATTAAATATAATGAATAAAGTGCTCTATAAACGATCAATACTAATTGCCATTCTCTTGCGGTCCAGACAAGCATCATCATATCATGCTTGTTGTTATAAGAAAAGGTAACATACATACATACATAAAGGTATAGCACTGCCTAATTAGTCAACTAAGATGGGCAAGCACGTACGGCGCGAGTACCTGTGTCGGTAGAGTGCCAAAAAGCTTCTGCATAAGTAACTTAATAATATTCTGCGAACCTAACCTGAACTAAAAAATATGGATATACCTATACTTACCTAATATTTATGCCGATGCTAAAACATCGGGAAGCGATGGAGCCGATGGTCCGATGGAAGAAAATAATACTTGACCAGCTATGATCCACTCGAGGCTTTAACTTCAAAGGTGGTGAATTGATGACGTAGGTAGTTCAATAAAACATTTTATGTCTGGTCGACTTTTCTCATCATAGTCAAGCACTTGAAGGTTTCGCGTCTGACTTCAAAGAATGTCGATCGCTCTTTCTACTCGTAGATACAATATTATGACAGCTTCGATCACTAAAAAGTGTCCTTGAAAAACAAGTTCTCATCTACAATCCCGAATCTGCTTTCAGTGAGAAAGCCACTGTGAACAAATCTCATGATGTCGCAGGATGCTTTTAAAAGTTGTAAAAATATAAATATTAGAGAATTACCTATGAAGGGAAATGATTTTTGGTTATTTCTCGAAGGTGCGTCCTTACTTATCTTGTTTTTCATTGCCACTTTTTCATTTAGATTTTATACTAATTATGGGAGTCCAGAGCATATCTTGTACATTATATTGATCGAAATATTACAGTACTTATTAGTACTTAATATAAACATTTCAATCGCTACGTTTGCAATGCCTCAACTCAAATAGGCCCATTAGTTCCCAGTGAAAAGATTTTATTTTATGTCTGGCTGCGGAGCGTGGAGCATTTCTGACGCACCCTACTCGCTTGTAAATGTCAGAGCCATGAACTTTAGATGGACACTGACATTATTTCAAACGAAATATTCAACTATAAATGATACCCATTTCTTAGGAAAGGGTATCAGAAGCCCTTTGCAAGGACATTGCTGTGGTTTATACCTACCAGCTACTAAGGAACTCCATATACTTAGGTATAAGTATACATAAGTAATAATTTGACAGTAGACAAAAGCCTGATATCTTGCAAGTAAGGAGTCACGCATAATATGCTCCTTTAGCTTAATCTCATTATCGTCGTCACCGATAGATCTTCACTGCTGGATATAACTTAGATATAAAGATTTCTAAACACCGCGGTCATATGACACTTGCATCCAGCGGCATCTTGCTGCGACTCATTTGATGTTATGTACACTTGTGCATTTCCACTTACATTAGTGTTTATTCACGCTGCTAGGTTGCCATTCCATGCCCATAGCACCTTGGGACCCCAAAATCTATCGGTCCATTCGGTCCTTCAGATTGTTTCGGTGTCTTCATTTAATATTATGAAATGAATATTATGAAATGTACTTGAAAGGAGAATGCCCAAAAACCTATGGGCGTGTAACCCAGTCGTTTACAAGCGTGTTGTATGCAGCATTTATTGCAGATTTATACCTGATAACCAAACACACCATTTTAATACCTCTAGGACTTGTAGTTTTAAATAAATCTAAGTTTAAGTTTGAAAATGATTCTAGGTTATGTGTAGTTTATAATTGTTAAAGTAGTAAGGAAAGCCGTGTATCTTTCCTGCCGATTTGAACTATTAATTGTTTGGCGCGCACTATACTTAACATACCTGTCCAATGATATCCAATACAAACACAATAAACCAAATTAATATTGGTCTCCGGTGTGCTACAATAAACATTCAAAATGTAAATAGAGTAGACGTCACTAGCGTCACACACAACTAAAACAATGACATGTCATATTGACATCTTGAAATAAGTTTCTTTCTAAGAGAAATTATACCCTAAGATATTGTAATAATATATACTCTAAATAGATGTCAAGTTTACATCTGTCAGTGGTCACAAGTTTTTTAATGACACGTGACGATGACACGTGACGTGCTAGTGATGTAACTATCGATATTTTGACTGTGAGGATCTATAGGGACACAATATGCGTGTTTAAATATGTGCACCATACTCTAATATTACATTATGCGAAAGTGTGTCTTTCTGTCTTTTACCTTTTCAGGGCCCATCCGATTTGGACGAAATTTTGTACACAGACAGCTTGCATCCCGGGAACCGATATCTAAGGCTACTTTTGTCTTGCAGTATCAAAGCGTTCCCACAAGATTAATAAAATAAAAACCTAAGCTCACGTGAATGAAGTCTCGGGCATCATCTTGTTAGGAAATACAAGAATAACATGTTTCATATAGTATATGTTTAACCGACTTCAAAAAAGGAGGTTGTATGTATGTATATATGTATGTATATAAGTATGTTCGCGATTATCTCCGCAACTAATGAACCGATTTTGATGTTTTTTTCACTATCATAATCTACATACTTTCAGAAAGGTTTTAGTGTACACATCGAATAATATACACATTATATATATATATATATATATATATATATATATATATATATATATTTATTTATATATATATATATATATAAAACACAAAATATACATATCCTTCTAGAACCTTTGTTGTGCCTTCTAGAACTGAAATAAAATCGAGTCTTTTTGGAGTCGATGAAACTTTATAAACGGTGTTTCGAAAATACGATCACACAAGCTATTTTTAAGAAAAATTAAACCGACTTCGGTCCAGCAATCTCAGAGGAACCGCGGTGCACTAGTCAAAAATATTAGTGACATGTGGGTACATTTATGCGTGTAACTTCGCACATAAGAATGGTAACTAGGTGTGTTATACATATACTAAAACCTTCCTGAAAGTACTATGTAGATTACAATAGTGAATTGTTTTGTCTCGAAATACAAAATATTAAACCTATTTATATTAATAGGTAGTAATATTATACTTCGTGCAATTTGCACATTGCACACGTTGCACATTGCACGAAGAACCGATGGACGTTGGGGTCCCAAGGTGCTTGAATGGCGACCTCGCACCAGCAAACGAAGCGTAGGTAGACCCCCCACTCGATGGACAGACGATCTCAAGCGAGTCGCTGGTAGCCGCTGGAATCAGGCGGCACAAGATCGTGTGCTGTGGCGATCCTTGCTAGAGACCTATGTCCAGCAGTGGACGTCCATTGGTTGAAACGAACGAACGAACGAATATTATACACTTACTAAATTTCTTTGAACATTAATGTTTATACGTCACTCCGTTAATGTGCGAATGGAAACTTCATTGGCGGAATTTTCTTCTGCATTACAGACATCCATTGGTAACGGTTCTCTTGCCTTAAATTAAAAAAATCAGACCTGGTAGAACATTTTTCACGTTTCGCTTCAGCGTTTTTCATACACTAATAACAGCTTTTAGGGTAAAACTTTTAAAACGTGCCGCCTTGATATGGGTTATGGGATGGGGGGAGGGAGAGGGTAAATCATCCAGTGTTGAGGTTAGAATTGATTTTCGTTGTTTTCTTGAAAACGATGAATTACCTTATTATAAGAGTGTTAGCATTATACTCGTGGACCAAACATCTATCACTAATGACTATTTTATCTCTGAATTCGTGCCAAAGACTATTAAGTCCAACCCTAGTATTTGCATGTATTTTGCACCTTCACACAACACTAGCATGAAATTATGGTATTATTACAAATATCTGATATTATTAAATCAAATCAAATCAAATCAAATAAACTTTATTCAAAATTGGTGTAACACTGTACACTTTTTGAACGTCAATTTATATTTATTATAATTACCAATTATAATTACCAATGTGTCTATATGTGTAATGCGGCAAAAATAATAGCGTTTGCTTTTAAGCGCCTCCATTTTAAATTGTTTTTGGGCATAAATCAATTAAGTGTGAAGTGTTTTGAACAAATATGACTGTGTTTCTGCGATGTCCAATATTGCGGTCTTATTCTTTGTGCCCATTCATTTCTTATTTTTGGGTTCTTTGGAAATCTGTAACAAATAAAAATTTAGCGATCTTGATACAACAATCTAGCACGCGGAAATACACGTAAGTAGGTATCCATTGTGTGTAGTGGCTACGGAATCTAATGTTCAAAAAATTAAAAAAAAACCCCGTCACCATTTTTTGATCGCGGCCATCTTGGATTTGCATGGTGTTATTCTACTAGTCAAGCCCTTTCATTTGATACCCATATTAACGGATTTGTGAAAAATAAATAATCTACCATTTTGTAGTGGCGGCCATCTTGCATCGATTTTCATCAAAATAGCTGACAACACTTTCGACTAATTCACCTTTCAAACAAAAAAAACCGCGTTCGAATCGGTTCACCCGTTTTAGCGCTACAGAGGAACAGACAGACAGACAGACAGACACACACACATACACACACACACACAACACACACACAGACACACACAGACACATCAAACTTATAACACCCCGTCGTTTTTGCGTCGGGGGTTAAAAATTTTATCGCACGTAATCGATATGCAATTTTAGTACATCACTATGCTAAAAAACATAACCTTTATTAGTCAACAGAAAATATTTAAAAAATAGGCAAAAATCGGTGTAGAATTGAACACGAGGATGATTTCCAAAAACTACAAATAACGTTACATAATTTTAGATTATATTTACATACAAAACTATCAAAACTCACCGATGAAATGATAATGTTCCTTTAAAATTTTCTTTTCGGCCCCTATAGGAATTACATTCTTTCACAGCACAGGACATTATAATAAAACTACGGAAAATTTATCAAAAATAACTTAAGATCAAACATTTATAAATTCTTGGAAGAAGAACACCAAAATAATAAAAATTTATCAGCCTCGTAATGTATGTTTTTGGAAAATTATGATGCGACTAAATTCAATATTGTCAATTGACATAAAACATGCAAAAACAATATCTAAACAATCCTTAAAGTAATGATGGTTTATGAGACATACCTATTTAATTTGGTAGGATTAAATTTATTAAAATTTAACAAATAAGTCCATTTGACAATCAATTTAGTGACATGCTTAGAAATAATAAAAAGCAAGTGCGATTCGGTGTTTCATTTACACCTAGACAGGAGTCATTTAGGTTAGGTGAGTACAATAACTGTACCTCAAGTTAATTTTTAGCTTCAGATCTCTTAGTTAATAGATCAATGATTATACCCCACCCCCTTAGGTTTCTTTACACATAATCAAAAAGGTTGTAGTTATATTATATTCCATTGCACAAAACGCAACGAAGTTAAAACAATATTATAAAAAAAAAATAATATTAATTATTACTTATTTACTTTAAGCATATATTGTACGATTTACAACAAATAACAAATAAAATAATGTATTTAAATAATTAATATCCGTTCTATTTTAAATGAAATTATTTTTAAAAAAATAACAAACCTCTTTTTATTTGGGCATGTACCTATGCGTAGAATGTAATGCAAATGGCCATCAGACTTAAACGGGAAGTTGAAAAGTCGGTTTAATTCCTTTTTTATTACATTTTTTTTATCGTGAAGTGTAGCATTATTAATTATTAATTTTCAAATTGTCATATATTCGTAAGATAATTTTTAATAAATTACATTTTGTGTAAATGTTTGGGTCAGGGGTGATCATTCTCCTTTACTCATCTGAATGAATTTATTCTTCGCTTGTTAAAGGTCTCTTTCTTCGTTGTTTTGATAAAAAAAAACTTATCTTCTTTAATGGGTAAGTACTTATGTTCTTTATAATACTACAAAGTGACTATTTTAATCTTATCTACATTTATTTTGTAGAAATATAAGGGTTTCGTTATATCATATTTGTTCTCAATTCTTTCATAATATAAGTAGGTATGTTACAAAGGAAAGTATATTACGATGGTTCTTTTATTGCAACATACATATAAGTTGAGAGAGGCTGTGTGTTGTTCCCTCCCCCGTCGTTGAACCGCTGTGAAATATCCGGGTGAGGGATGTTTAGGAACGGGACTTTGGTATTTCTTTTTATGTATGTATTTTATAAAATAGCCTTATTTTATTTTGCGTCCCACAACATTGCTATCATGTTTTTTCACATTGGTGATTGCGTTACAGTGCCGTATTACCCGTATATTACAGTACAGCCTATTACATATAATATATTATACTGATTGAGCACATATTTACATATATGTGGTAAATTGAATTGACGATTCAAAAGTACTTGTAAAAGTTTATTTGAATAAAACACTTTTCCATTCTATTCTATTTTTGCCAAAGTAAAGATATAAGACAAAGCTCGCTATTAGCTTGCAGTTTTGTCAATCCTTTTGTCAATATGTTCTAAATCTGTTTGTATCTCCATATAGCGCGAGAAAATTGGGGTCAATTGATTTCTATTCAAGAGCACCTTTTATATAGTACAGGTGGGTTATTGTCTACCGCTATCTCCGACCGACTATACCGCAGTGATCTATAAATATGACTAGCTATATAATACATACCTACTGTAATGAAATTATGTTCTTAGTTGTAGTTGTATTCTTACACCTACCTATAAGAATACCTACTGTAATTATTATTTTTGGTGTGTTTTATTATATAAAATCATGTGAGTAGTTTAAGGTGGATCAATAAAATGCTCAGTTTTATAGTTACGCTTTAATTATTGAAAACAAAACTTACATAGAACATCACAATTATGCTTCGCAAACAATCTTGATTTTGAGATTCATGACTTATTTCTATTTTCATAAAGAGCCACTATTCTAAATGCATAAAGCATTAAATACATTTATTACGGATGTTGCATACAAAAAGTAAAAATGAAATTTTGTCACAATATCGTTATGAGATTTTCGATGAATACAAAGTATATTTTGATAGGTAGAAATCTGCGTATGGTATAGTAAGTAAAACTAGACGCACAAGTCCAAATATAATTTCGAATCGTTTATATGCTCCTATGAGTTTAATTAAATTCGTATTTTTTTTGTCGTGGCTTCTTGTGACAGATTATATAGAATAAGGCATATATATCTAAGCTTAGTTAAATTCATTACATTTTTGTTCAAGCAATGATGTGATTAATTTACACATTTAATATTTTCTTCATTTGGAATTCACTCTCTATTTAGAATAATACACTTCAAGGATATTTTTAATATTCTAAATCTTACGTGATATTGTTATACTAGGTGGGATATTGATCTTTACAAATATGTTAATAATGAGATTCGGATTAAATCACATAACAATGTGTACATAATAAAAATAATGAATGGACATGGACACGTGACATTTTGGAATTAATGACACTACAATAAACGACATAATATTAACTTATGTATAGAGGCGTTACATCAATAATATTATAATAGACCAAGATCCCAGTGCGATCTGAAATAACTTATTTTCGGAAAGATGAAACCTTAGGCTCTCAGTAGTGTCTCATTTGCTTTAAATAACTGCGTAATTGTGGAGTTCGTAACTGGGGTACTTATGGAGATATCAAGTGTGAAAGGTAACTGCTCTCGCGCTCATACTCACGGTTGAATAAAATTGTGATGAGTGAATGTTTGGTCATTACAATTTGTCTGACTGATGAAATATAACTTTATGATAGTTATCTTAGTTACATATTTAACAAGTATAAATTAAAAATTAAAAAAACCCCGACATTCGCCATTTTGTATCGGCGGCCATCTTGCATTTTAATAGTGCTATTCTACTAGTCAAGCCCTTTCATTTGATACCCATATTGAGGGATTTGTAAAAAATATGTAATCGCCATATTGTAGCGGCGGCCATCTTGGATCGATTTTCATAAAACATAGCTAAGAAAACTCTCGACTAATTTACCTTTCAAACAAAAAAAACCGCATTCAAATCGGTTCACCCGTTTGAGCGTAGTTTCATTTAATTTTTGTGGAGCTTTAAAGCGTCTGATAAAAGTTCTGGCCCATGGAAAGTGTCTGATACTGTTGGTAGTGGTTCGGAGTGATATTCTAAAATATACCTACATATAAAAATCAGCCATGTGACAGTAAGTTAAGTTACTCTTATTTTTAGTTACCTTTCACATTTGATATCCCCATAAGTACCCCAGTTACGAACTCCACAATTACGCAGTTATTCAAAGCAAATGAGACACTACTGAGAGCCTAAGGTTTCATCTTTCCGAAAATAAGTTATGTCAGATCGCACTGGGATCTTGGTCTATAACATTTGACATTCTAGAGCAAGACGCGCACTAACGACTTCTTGAGTTATCAATTTAATAAATAATTTTAGTTCTCGAAGTAAAAGAGTCTGGTAAAAATGTCATCGAAAAGTCATTATTGTGCGCCCAGCATCATGTGTCAATATACAAAAATATTCATTCTGTTCACGTCCACGAGACACAGCTAAGCATTTTATAACACTTATTTTTATCATAATTCATAAAACTATTTTCTTGATAATTGGTGTATTTAGTGATATACTCACGTAACAGGAAGCTATGGAAATTCATACTCGATTAGTCTAAATAATACGTAGGTAAACTTTAAAGAACCTGTAACTTTGGTACTTAAGAACAAAGTTATAATAATTATTATATTTCAATCTTTCTCAATAATACGTTTTCGGAGCTTACGTGCTGTTGTTTCTCACATTACTAACCTAAAACAAATAAATTAATTTATCAACTAACTCTAAAAGCTTTAATAATAGTAATATCTGTCATTCTGGATTTAAATCTTTGTCCTTACAACTAAAAATAACAATTAAAAGAAATTACAAAAACTAAAAAAAAAGAGGTACCGTAAAGATATGTTCTTTAACATAATAAAAAAATACGAATTTACATCATTAAATCAATGTCCTTCTATGGTCGAACACAATTTTTAGTAATGTGCGGGAAGCTTAATCAAACTGTTAATATACCTATCTATTTATTTTTTAGATGTTCATTATTTTTAGAACTTGTCAATGGGAAAGCCTTGGAATGATAAATTATATATAGATTATAATGTTCCTTACGTTTATTTAGATGTAACAAAAAATTGGAAACAGTAGATACAGCAAACTTTTAAATATTAGGAGTAAGGAGTAATAAAAAATGTAAATGAAGTTTTCCAAAAGCTTAGTCATCATCATCATCATCATCAAAATCAAAAGCTTAGTAACCGTTTTTAATTATGATAATCTATGATATTTTTAATTAAGATTATCTATGGATAATGGATATATCTAAGTTTTAATTATTTAGCGTATCATAAATACTTCTATGATAAAGGATTTGAAAGTTAGCGTAAAGGTCATTGGTCAGCGTCAAACTTTTTTGCAAATCAGTTGTAGGATTACTAACAGATTAAAAGATTAACATATGATACTATTTGAAATGCTGTCAATTATTTTTCATTAAAACAAAAATATAGTACTTTATAACTGGTAAAAGTGCTCTACTTTACTTATATTATACCCCAGAAAACAAATCTCACCAATGCATCTTTTATCTTGAAAAGTTCTCTTGTTGTCGCTCAGCGACTTTCATATTCTTATCTATTTACAAAATCTATATACAATTGGATGTTTTGGGTCCTTCATTATACATTTGGAATGAAAATATTTAACAGGAATGTCTTGTAAAAACAAACTTTCTCTATTTACAAATTGTACCGAGAAAAACTATCTTAGTCTCGGACAATAAACAACTGCGGTAAGCATAGTTGCCATAACACCTCTAATAACGTCAAGCAACTCTGAGGTCAATGATATATTATTCTTTTCTATGTACAAGATAAGCTATATTTCATACATTTTAAAGAAGAATAAGAGCAAATATCGGCACAAACAACGTAAAGCAAACAGTCCTGGTATTGGCGTCGTTTTCCGGTTTGCTACCAAGTCCTCCGGCTACAGAACGATTGATGTCTTCTTTAGCGGGTGGGGCTTTCACCATATCTTCGCTGCTGTCTACTAATATATCATTACTGTCCATTATCATGCCAACTTCGTTCTTTTCTATCGATGGAGGTTCTTGCGTGGGCGCTTGAGTCGTAGTTGTAGTGGTTGTGGTAGTGGTAGTGGTGGTCGTCGTGGTTGTCGGCACAACTGTATTGTTCACAGTGTAATAAATTTCACCGTATACAGCTTCAACTTCTACTGTGTTTTCGATTCTCTCTCCTCTCATTTGTCTGGATCGCGAATTATTGTCTTTATAGTAGGTTATCAATTTTGCCGTGTATTGCACATCGCGATCTGTGTTGTTCCCTCTAAAAGTGACATTGCATGCAGTTCCCGGCTCCAAATATTTTTCCAGCTTATAAAGTTCTTTTCTTTCCTCGCTGAATGGATTCGCCCATTTGATTTGCGGGAATACTGTTCCATCACTCATTACAATAGTAGTATTCAGACCGATAGCGATGCCATGACCGTGACCCCAAGATAAAGTGTAACTATACTTATATTCTATTTCTGTCGTTACAGTGGCTGCAACATCGTCGTCGTTCCTTAAAATGCGTTCCTCATATACTTGAGGATCCATTTGTCTCTCGTGTTGAGTTTCTAAATCTAACTCAACATTTTCCAGTTTATACATAACTGGTCCAATTTCTAATAAAATTTCGCCACTGTTTTCCTCTAACTCAGTATTTTTTTCATCAAATGTAATCAAATGACCGACGTTACTGTCATAAATGATTCTTCCAATGTTGTGTGAAAAGCCATTATCTGCTTTTATTCGTCCTATGAAGACGGAATCAACCGAAGAATCCACAACAACACCGCCGCTAGGCTTGGAGTTGAATTTATACCAGGAATTCCATATGATTAAAGAAGCGTTTTCAACATTTTCCAGTACTTCGAACATATTATAGCTCTTACTTCCCGATACAGCACAGGAAGTGTATTCTGGTCTTAGCTGCCCTAGAAGCATGTCGCCTTCGTGCCGCGTTCTGCACAAGTAAATAGGACCTGAAAACAATATTGTGAATCAGGCATCACTTTTATTTTCTTATGGGTAACATATTTATTATTCTGTAGGTATACTGTATATAGTGAACATTAATTTTATACCTTGCTGTGACTCTGCTCCAACGACATAATTTTCCATAGCTTCTTTTTTCAAGGTCACCCATTTCAGTGTACTGGAGGTGACAATCTGTTTAAGGCTAGCATCAAAGAGACCCACACCAGCATCAGCTATGGCTCCCACTGCTAATGTAGCTGTCAGTAACACCACCCACCATCCACTAGAACAGTGTTTTGTTCTCTTCATTGTTATAATCTGTAACAAAAAAAAAAAAACGTTTTACATGTTTTAGTCTTATTTGTTGAAGTTTTCATTGCAGTGTTTTACATAAGCTTTAAAACTCAAGTACTGCAGTGATCAGTCTAGCATAGCACTTACTGGCTTATCGCCAAGATATATAAATAGTTCAGAACAATTATTTTTCGTAAATATTCTTAGCTATTTAACCATATTCGTTCTCTTTTGAACACAATATGTACAATTTCTACTTCCATTTTACGTACTGAGAAAATTAAGTTGAACAAAATTAGCCTTACTTGAAGGAATGTCAATTATGTTTAAACTTATTTAACAAATCATGGAGGAAAAGTCAATGGAATGAAATAAAGATCTGCAATATCAGTGTTAATGATCTCTTCTTTAAATAAATAAACTGTGTCTAAGAAATCGTAATGCAAAGTTTTTTGATATTCAGTCAGATATATACATTTAAATTGTCTCTCACAAAAAAAAAAGTTGGTAACGGGTTGATCATGATGATGATGATGATGTCTCTCACCCTGAATGTAGGTTAAAATAAAGTAAACAAGCTGTGTTGCGATCGCCGTAAAACTCAATTTTCTTGACAAAGTTACCGAAGCCTTTCACTTTTGAGTGGGGTGTGGCGTTCTATACAAAATGAGATTTGACATCATACATAAGGTACAGGCAGGTACAGACTAGAATAATTCGATTTTCATCTCAGTGACGTGCAAAGTAAAATATCATAGAGATAATATTTGATTGTAAATCACTATCGGATAACTAAAAAACTAAACACAATATCGTTCGTAATACCTACTAGGTACTACTATAGATTTCTGTCGCAGCCAAATTTTTAGGAGTCTTAAATACCTACGTACTGCAAATTGCAAGTGACAAGGAAGGTAGATTATTCTATGCAGAAACTGCTAGGCCTGCTATTACATTTAAAAGAATTGCAATACGTCATATAAAACATAACGATTTCTAGAGCTATAGTGAGCTATATTTCTTAAAATGTAGGGAAACTCATTTTTATGTTGCTTGTCTTCGGTGCAGGTAATAAACTGGGGTGGACACCGAGGCGCCAGGCGAATCGATTTAATGCATCCACTTTCATTCCACCATGTAGGTACTACGGTTTCGTGAGAACATTGAATAACTGTTATCAAACGGTTTATATTTTATAACTATGAACATACATATAAAAATTATGGCTTCTAACCCAAAAATTATAATCATAATCAATTTTTTTTTTAATTAGAATAATGATAATTTTTTATATTCATAATCAACTAACCTTTACTTTTGAGATGGAGCATAGCATGGTCATATCATTTACTCATCACATATTATACAAGTCCATCTCAATGACTTGTCAAATTAGAACAACTTGTATCCATTGCGTTGGATGATTCCGTAGTGGACATTTTATACCGCTAAGTTAGGACACATGAGTGAAATTGACCAAATCAACTTACTATCAGAAAATCAGTGCTTGCTATTACGACCTCGCATCACGACTTCGCATGAACTTTACACGATTATAAAACTTGAACTCTTGAAAAAGAACCGTTTACTTTACGACATTTCTTCAACCAATGTCATTTTAGAAGGATTTCGGAGAGCTGATTTTATCTGATCTAAATAAAACACACTTTTTATTACGCGCAGACAGTTATATGTATGATAGCGAAAAGTTTATTCTCGCATTCTAAAAAAAATGTCTGTAGCTTTATATTAACACAGTGTTTTTGTAATTTACTAAAGGGCCATTCAAAAAAGTCATTTATTTTTTTGTTACAACAAAAAGGTCTGCACCCAAACTGCGCTCCTTATCTACCCCTAAGCCATTGTATCTTTACGTAAATCAAGAGGGTAAGACTGCGATTCGCATACATCCTCGAGTTAATGGAACGGTCGACAGTTCTCCAATGGTATTTTCTTCGGTGGAAAATTCCAAAACTTTTTCGTTGCTGGTGCGTTTAAGGCTGCTCTCCTCACGCGCTTCTCTATACAAACGTATTACGCCTATTATTCTAATATTTGTAGCAATAGATCTAAAGTTAAGCCAGATATCAATTTATATCTCTATTATCTATGCCATAAAATAAAAAAATTAGTAAAATTATATTTATTTTGAAAGTTATGACGCTTGAAAAATCACTATTTTTGGGCAAATTTTGAGGCAACTTCGTGCGTAAATCTATACTATGTATATAATATAACTAGTAGGGCGCGTGGGTGCGCGGCCCGCAAGCGGACCGCGAGGTTTCGCTTTCGGGTATTTTGGTTTGAGCAGCCTCCACCTATCTCTCCCATATTCCTAATCCTCGATCATTATCACGCTCCATATTTTTTCTTCGAATCATTCTGCTCATCAAGTAGATCTTTAGGTATTGATCATCTTTTTCCAAGAAACCACTCTTACATCTTGTATACTTGGTAAGATAGACACCAACGAAATTTGTATAGCCGCCATCTTGAATCCGCCATTTTGGGGTTTTTTTTCAGCTCAGTGCCAATTGGATGAGGTTTCAAGTAATTTTTGTTTGAGCACCTCGCACCTATCTACAATACCCTGCCCGGGCTGCTCAACCGTCTTCCAAACCCTCAATCATCATGTTTTCCCATATTTTTCTTTGAGAGTTCTCCAAAAAACCGGATCACAGCCTTGCATAGTTCACAACTTGTAGTCTTTTCAATATTCGCCATACATTTTCTATGGAAAAATAAATTCCGCCATTTTGAATTTTTTTTTAATTCATCAAGTAGAACTTTGGATCCTCATCATCTTTTGCGAAGAAACCACTTTTCCATCTTTTATACCCTCTGAGTTAGCCGAAGCCGAAATTTGTATGGCGGCCATCTTTTTTTCGCCATTTTGAATTTTTTTTCAGCTAACTGTCAATTGGATGACGTTTCAAATGACATTTGCTCGAGCACCCCCCACCTATCTTTAATACCTTAAGCGTGCCATTCGCTCGTCTCTGAAATCCTCAATCATCAGCTCTCTCCATATTTTTCCTCTTCATGAATTTTTGTCCTCTATACGACACTATCATTGAAAAAAAAATTTTTCATACAAAATTGTTCAGGAGAGGTGATCAATGAGTGAGTCACCCAATCAGCACGAGCAGCTATATATATATTAACTAGTATGGCGCGTGGGTGCGCGGCCCGCAAGCGGACCGCGAGGATTCGAGTAGTTTTTGTTTGAGCACGTCCCACCTATCTTCAATACCCTCGCCGTGTTCTTCATCCGTCTCCGAAATCTTCGATCATCAGCTCTTTCCGTATTTTTCCTCCGCATGAATTTTTGTTTTCTACACGAAACCATCAATAAAAATTTTTTTTGTGTAGAAAAATAATTTCCGCCATCTTGATTTTTTTCTGTTCATCAAATTGTAGATCTTCAGTTCTTGATCATCTTTTGCCAAGAAACCACTCTTCCATCTTTTATACTTGGTGAGATAGACACCGACGAAATTTGTATAGCCGCCATCTTGAATCCGCCATTTTGTTTTTTTTTCAGCTCAGTGCCAATTGGATGAGGTTCTGAGTATTTTTTGTTTGAGCAGCCCCCATCTATCTACAAAACTCTGCCCGGGCTCATCAATCATCTTCCAAACCCTCAATCATCATGTCTTCCCATATTTTTCTTTGAGATTTCTCCAAAGAACCGCATCAACTGCCTTGCATACCTAGTTCACAACTTTATACTCTCTCTCAATATTCGCCATACATTTTCTATGGAAAAATAAAGTCCGCCATTTTGAATTTTTTTTGTATTCATCTAGTAGACCTTTGGATCTTGATCATGT
Source organism: Melanargia galathea (assembly GCA_920104075.1). Classification (NCBI taxonomy): domain Eukaryota; kingdom Metazoa; phylum Arthropoda; class Insecta; order Lepidoptera; family Nymphalidae; genus Melanargia; species Melanargia galathea. Next base: position 19,295,280 of record OV049862.1, read on the forward strand.
TTTGCTAAGAAACAACTCTTCCATCTTTTATACCCTTCGAGATGGACACCGACAAAATTTGTATGGCGGCCATCTTTTTTTCGCCATTTTGAATTTTTTTTCGGCTCACTGCCAATTGGATGACGTTTCGAGTGACATTTGTTCGAGCATCCCCCACGTATCTTCAATACCTTAAGCGTGCTCTTCAACCGTCTCCGAAATCCTCAATCATCAGCTCTCTCCATATTTTTCCTCTTAATGAATTTTTGTCCTCTATACGAAACCATTTGTGAAAAAAAAATTTTTCATACAAAATTTTACAGGAGAGGCGATGAATGAGTCAGTGAATCAGAACGAACAGCTATATATATATTAACTAGTAGGGCGCGTGGGTGCGCGGCCCGCAAGCGGACCGCGAGGTTTTGCTTTCGGGTATTTTGGTTTGAGCAGCCTCCACCTATCTCTCCCATATTCCTAATCCTCGATCATTATTACTCTCCATATTTTTTCTTCGAATCATTCTGCTCATCAAGTAGATCTAAAGGTCTTGATCATCTTTTGTCAAGAAACCACTCTTCGATCTTTTATACGTAGTCTCTTTAATATTCGCCATACATTTGCTATGGAAAAATAAATTCCGCCATTTTGAATTTTTTTCTATTAATCGAGTAGACCTTTGGATCCTGATTATGTTTTGCGAAGAAACTACTCGTCCATCTTTTATATCCTCCGAGATGGAGACCAACAAAAGTTGTATGGCGGCCATCTTTTTTTCGCCATTTTGAATTTTTTTTCAACTCACTGCCAATTGGATGACGTTTCGAGTGACATTTGCTCGAGCACCCCCCACCTATCTTCAATACCTTAAGCGTGCCATTCGCTCGTCTCTGAAATCCTCAATCATCAGCTTTCTCCATATTTTTGTTCCGAATGAATTTTTGTCCTCTATACGAAACCATTTGTGAAAAAAAAAGTTTTCATACAAAATTTTACAGGAGGGGTGATCAATCAGTGAGTCAGTCAATGAATCAGCACGAGCAGCTATATATATATTAATAAAGCGGAAGAGTTTGTTTGTTTGAACGCGCTAATCTCAGGAACTACTGGACCAATTTTTAAAATTCTTTCACTGTTGGATATGTACGTGATCCTTGAGTGCTATAGGCTATATATTATGTACCACGGGCGAAGCCGGGGCGGACCGCTAGTAAACTATATAAGAAGCTAAAAAATTGAAAAACGACCGAAGTCTTATCATACGGTACTTCATAATAATTTCAAATGTCTTTAGTTCATGTAAAAAATTGCCAAATATTTGCTAAAATAGGCGTAATTCCAAACCTAGATTTGCATCTTTTTACTTTGCCGTTTTTCACAAAAAATCATGATATCTCAAGCAAAATTTATTTATTTAATTAATTTATTATTTATTTATGATATATTTTTAGTTTTCTTCTTTACCTACTGAAGACGTCTCGCTCTCTAAATGCAAAAATCACTGTTTTAGACTCCACTCACAAACGATTTGTCGCTCCCATGGAGAAGGCTCTTAACATTCAAAATCAAGTTTGACAACCGGTTTACCATTATTTACCTTTACAATTTACCTTCGATTGACAGTGATTCTATTTTCGGTGTTGATAAAAGGTCTTGACAATGTTTTTATATCGATGTTTGGTTGGAGGTTTATGATAATCGTAATTGACACAAATAGAGCACTGTTTAATGTTTTGGTACACTGTACAGTGTAGATGTAATGAAATTTTAAATATAAACTCTTATAGATTTCAACATGCTTTTATTAGCTTCACCTGTAACTATGTATGTAAACAAATCTAAGAAGTTGAATTTAACCAACTTCTAATTTTATTGTCGTATCCATTATTTATAAACTTTGCAAATGTATGTTATACCGATATTTTGGAAAATACAATAATTGAGGAGCGTTGTTTCAAATCGTATTTTGTCCATAGTAATCAAAATATGAGATTTCGTTGTATATGGCCTTAAAATGCAAGTGTAACTAACTTAGCAAAAGTTAGTGCATAAAAACCGAATTTGTCAAGTAAATAATCGAATGTCAAAATGAGGCGCTGTTTCAAAATATGTTTTGTCCGTGTGAAGTGGTGTTTCAAAACATAGTCTGTCCATCTGTTAGCAAAATAACAATTTATTATGGTCTGTCTGTGGCGGCAAACTGTACGATTATTTAAATAATGGCCTGTTTCACCACCTTCTGATAAGTAAGGTAAGTATCTAAAACTTTTGTCTTTGTCATTTGACATAATCCGAAAATCCGACACTTATCAGAAGGTGGTGAAACAAGCCCTTAGTAATTTAAACAAAATTGTTTTAATATTGTTACACAAGCATGGAGCAAGCAAGTTGTGCTATATATAAATTTGATTTAATACAGTGAAAACATTATTTTATGCATACTCTGTGCATAAAATATAGGCCATAAGCGTTTTTTTATTTTTTAGTAGGTATTATTAGACAAAATATGAATCATTTCTTTGTACATAATATGCTTTGAAAATAAACCAGTGTTTCAAAATGTATTGTGTCCATAAACCAGTGTTTCAAAATGTATTATGTTCATACAAATGGTTCAAAACATATTTTGTCCAATATTTATGCTTAATTAACTTAATAAAAAACTATAGAACACTATTTGTTTTTTTATTCAGACATGCTATATTATGCTTTATATTTAGCATGGTTTTATTTCTACATATAACTTTAAGAAAAAGGCATAAATTAAAAACGGCTATTTTTGAAAAATACACATTTTTGGACAAAATGAGTTTTGAAACAACGCTCCTCAATTTGCTTCCATCGAGCTGATCTGATAGTGGAACCAAGTTTACTAGAAGCCATTGTTCCACTATCCACATAGTGGAACAATGGCTTCTAGTAAACCCTTGAGTTTGAAGTCATTTGGTTTGTTTTAACGAGTCGAATAAAGCGTGTTTTATTGTTTTTTTTAACTACTTACCGATGTATTATCACTACATAGTATAAAACAAAGTCGCTTTCTCCGTCCCTATATCCCTATGTCCCTATGTCCCTATGTATGCTTAAATCTTTAAAACTACGCAACGGATTTTGATGCGGTTTTTTTTAATAGATAGAGTGATTCAAGAGGAAGGTTTATATGTATAATAACATCCATTAAATAGTGGAGAAATACTGTTATTTTTGAGGTTTCTAATGTGATGTCGTAAATAATTACATTTTTTCCGCTTACATTGCAAACGCAGGCTGAACCCTACGAGATTTATCAAAATAATGTACTAAGTATTGTACACATTGAAAAGGTCTACAGAAAAGTCCGCGATGGTATATGTCTATCTCTTATGGATATCCCACAATATCATTTTTTTGTCATTTACTTTTTACGACAAATAATGGCTAATTTTCGAAGCGATTTCAACCAATACAGCATTAATCCTTATCTAATTAAATACCTTAAATACATTGTTGATTTAATATAAATCCATATGGCCCTTTACAGCATATGATTTAAATGAATACTTTCGAAGATATTACAGATTTAAAAATTGCGGCGGCGCGGCGGGAGCGTGCCTATAAGCGCGTCGGTGGCCGCGGTTCTCCCTATAGCCCAGTGTCGATAATTTTTGAAACCAAAAAAAAATCACAGTACGTAGGATGAAACCCACTGGAAAAGGAGGAGAATATTATAAAAATACAAGGAAAAATAATTTACGGGCGATCTGAGCTCGGGAAAAAAGGGGGGGAGTTTTAAGGGTAAAAAACGGTTTATCTCGATTTCCGGCAAAACTAGAAGTCCTATGGAAAAAAATCAAATGGCAAAGTTGTAGGTAATAAAAAGATCTACAACTTTTGTATTTACACTTTTTTCACATAACCTCAAAATTTATGTGAAAAGTTCAAAAAACCAAGTTTTTGGTTTTTTATTTTTATCTTTTAAAATAAATATTTTTTTTTCACGGAATCTGGTGAAAACTTACCTTTTTATGTCCCAAATACACTGTAATGTATTTGATTTGAAATATTTAGTTTTCTCCTTATTTTTGACTTAATATCGACTTAATTCTGACAGCTGTCATTGTCATTTGCAGATGAGTTATTTATATGGAGAACAGGGTTAACATCTACGAAGTACGATTTTACCCCAAACTACTTTAATTCCCTGTCAACATATAAAGCTCTAAGCCGCTTAATAATATTAATTGTTTCGCCCTAAAATAGAAATTGCTAAGAATGGAAACTAGAAAGTGCACACTAACAGCAATAGAAAACAAAAGAAGCACATTGAAAAATTTATTCAAAAATGGAAGTCGAATGACATTATCACCATGAAGTGTCTGTCAGGCATTTGTCATAATATCTACATGCAGCAGTTGATTTGTATAAATGCATAAGTTTTGAATTTTTTATCTTTTTTGTGGGAATTGTTTTATCTTTGGTATCATTATGAAACGTCAGAATTCCACGGAATTAGTAATTCGGGTATAAGGTGAGATATAGTAAGTTCATTGTGGAAAATATCGTAAAAAGTCAAGCCGCCTGGGAGTTTTCATCGAAAACGCTGCCTAATCCCTGATACTACCCGCGTACCTACGCATAATATGCTCTACTACCCGTGCGAAGCCGGGGCGGTTCGCTAGTTTAGTATAGTGTTATCATTATTTTATGTATTGTCTTGCAAGATTCGACCACATAGTATTGGATGCATTTTAACTGTTCTTAAGAGCAAGATTTCTTTTAATCTCAACTGTACAAAAGCTTTGAAAGTTCAATCATAAATTATAATAAGCAATAATTTATCAATGTAGCCATATTGCCATGGCCATCAATGGATTTAATTCAATTTAATAGTTCAATTGGGGTTTGACACGGCCCAGTTACTCCGACACAAATCCTAAAGCCCCATTCGTTGTTTGATCAAGATTAAATATATTGCTTTTGAGATATAAACCCAATACAATATTACGGACGAATGAGACGTGTACCAAGCAATGAATATTCTTCTTATTCAGCTAAAGCTGAGTAGGTATTTAAAGTTATGGGAAAATATATTTATTTCGGGGAAAAAATTGATAGTGAAAATACAAGGAAATAACTAAAAATACTACCGGTCACACACTAGGTCAATGGCAAATATGGTCAATTTTAATACCTATATAAGGTTCCTAATAGTGATGTAAGCTTATCACATGGCCGTGGCCTGCGCAAAGAATACAAGGGCAATTTAATTTTGATTATATTAAAACGACTCGTTACGTTATTCGTGACAAAAATATAATAATTATGTAGCAAATTGGCTATCCTTTTTAGGTCATGAACGTTTAAAATAAAAATTACTTATTTCAAAGCCAAAGGTTATCTTGGCATTGAAGGATTATTAGATGTGTGGAGGCATTCGCGTAGGTGTACCTGTTGTGTGATAAGTAGGAAATTAATTAATTACATATTTTGCCAGAGAACGTAATATAGATAGGCAGTCTTGATAGACGTTTATTGTTATGGCCAGGTTACCTTTATTAATTTAATGGCTCTATGAGATCACACGTTTCCCTATTGAGATAATATAGTAAATAGTAGACTAACTCTATGTATTAATTAATAACCCTAACTAATGTACGCATGAGTCATATGACAACTTATCTAGAATTAAAGTTAAAAACTTATGAGTGATATAATTGATTATGTATCTGCAGCATAATATTATAGAGGTCATCTTATTAGTTGAGATGGTTCTCAAAATATAACAACAGATTTTTTACTGTAATAGTAATTAACGATATACTGAAGACAAACAAAATTTTACGTTGAATAAAAACCAACGATATTTCAGTCCAATACGCAGACAGGGTCCCTTAAATTACTTCTCCCGTTCACATTCCACTGAAAATGCCAACACATTGTTCTCCCGTCTTCTACTTGTGACACTCGACGTGACAAGGGGAAACACCACTTTCAATAAAACAAGGAAATCTCTTGTTTGAGTCCTCCCAACTTGTCACGAACAATTGCTTGATCTACGAGTTACGAGTTACGACGCTACCCGTAGGTATGTATGTGGAATGTGGATATGCATATTATTGACTAAATGATAAAAAGGCGTGGATTTGACTCGTTCCAGCAATGCGCGAGACGGCAATTCAATCATGTACTTACCATAAAATTGTTATATTGATATTGTAAATTTGGAAAAGAGCAACCGCCGAGTTTCTTGCTGGTTCTTCTCGGTTGGAACGGCATTCCGAACCAGTGGTAGATTCATCTGACTATTCAAAAGCACTTGTAAAAGTTTATTTGAATAAAAAACTTTTCTATTCTATTCTATTCTATTCTAAGTACCGGAGAGTATTGCATTACGGACTTAAATGTCTTTGTGCAGGATTATGCAGTTTGTTATTTATAAATTATCATAGACAACGTCTGTTGAAATTATAAAATTGATGTAACCACAAACATTGTATTTATTGTTAGATTGTAGTACCTACCTACCCATTGTAATATGCAGCACGTTTTGATTATCAGCACAGAAAAGGCACAAGTTTATAAAAGTTGTTTGTGGTTAAATATTACGGACGCGGTATCGATAGGTTATTTCAATTATTTTATTTTATTCACACTTGATGTTATTTTAAAGTGTGACATCATTTTAGCTAAGTGGTTATGTTTACAATATTTTAGCAACTAAGATAGTTACTGTAATAAATACTAGCATTTTACGATGCGGCGTACAACTACAGTGCGAGGTCACTTTTATGATACCTATACCTGCCTACTCGAATGTAATACATAATACTTTAATTACCTACTACCGCATCACAACAATAATTTTTTTTTTTCAATGTCAATGCTAATTGCAGGCGATGATGCATTCCATAATGATTCTCGCATCGTATCTTCTCATTAATGCAATTTTAAACATTAATTATGTTAATTGTATTATACTTATACCTATAATGCAGTATAAATAAGACGAATAAGAACACTTAGAATTCCACGTTATAACTTATATCTATCTCAGGGAAGCTCACGCCTTTGATAAACTTGTGTGTTCGAAACAAAGTTGTTAATGTTGTTATTATGAAAGCACTTATAGAGACTGAGAGAGATAGGAGCATAATGACAGATTTGTATGTGGATAATACTAAGATAAAGTATAAGTACCATAATATATCACCAGTCACTCGAACTGGCACTTTGTAACTCAAACTACGAAGCCGAACGTTATATTGGACTCTATTTATCACTCTCTCTCTGAACTCTGTGCACATAGGTACAAATATATCAATATTCATACATACATGCAGATACTGCATGAAATTGTATTTTTTAACGCGAGGTCGTTTTCTATTTTCCCCTACGTAATACAAACAGCACCGTTGTTGACATGCAAAGTAGCTGCTTCATAAAGTGTTCTGTAATAATTGTTTCAGCTGAGTACAGATTACTAGTAATAAGCGTAAACCCTAAACACTAGCTTTCTACTTTAAAAAGGAAAAAAATTAACAGAGGAAAATATGACTTGAAGTAGGTATATGTCGTACTGAATAAATTCCTGCAAAATTTTAAATATCACTTTTGAATTTATAAATTTTTCTTCCTGTTCGTGTGGTACGAGTTTTACAAGTTTATCCCTAAGCGTACCTACTACCTACGTGTATTCAAATCAACCCTTCCCCATCTCCTCATTGTACTATAATCGTATTAAATGTAGAAGCAATCAATAATGTTCCGGATTAGTGTCGCTTGTTTAATACGAGCGCCATATTGCTTTCATTATCCAAATCGACCATTGAATAACAAATATAAAATGTCACTACAAATCAAAAAATTATAGACAGTTTTAATTTAACATTGAAGTCATTCATTTCAATAATCCCTACAAGGTGAGCCGGTCTACGGCAACTGAATACTTAGAAAGTAATTGTTCCTTTTGTAAAGATCGCTTAGCTTTTACTCCTATGTTCCATTACGGCAATCAACAAGGAACTGAAGGTTACCGGAGCATTAAACTAATTAAATTCTGCGCTTGTGTAAAATAAATATACGTTTCGTAGTCGCCAATTAACTTTATGTTTGTGGTGTAAGAATACTTACGGTAAAATTATAATCAAGGGAATTATTTTACCCGAACAGATCTGAGTAGAAAGAATACATAAGACGCAATACAATTTACAAATAGACGCAATACAACTATTGAACTACGCAATTTCGTTAAATTATACTCGTAATGTATTTAATGCTAGCACCTTCGTTATTCATAAAGCCGTTGAAGCCGTTATTCATAAAGGCATGTACTAAAAAAACTTTATGAATTTAATTAATAATTAATAGATCCAGTGGCATTGTTGACAAATATCCTCAGGGCAAGTGGCACGAATAGTCTCTAGAGATCTCTATGAGACTATCACGTAAGGCCACTTAGCGTCTGTATTCAAGGTAAGCATTTGTCGATTGACAACAATCTATAATACGTTGCTCAATATGTACCTATACCTACCTGTTGCAAATTAGTTGTGTTAAACATTTCCCTTGCCAAGGAATAAACGTGAAGAGAAGGATGTGCTAAGTATGTGTTTGATATCACGATGTGGTTGGATCGTGATTCGTGACATCTTTCTTGGTATTCGAGAGCGATCGCTATCGTTGTTCGAGCTTTTCGTATAGGTCGTATAGACACTCGATGATAGGCTGGCAATTATGACGCTAATGGTTTCATTATCGGATGCCTTCTCATCTCTACTCTAACAGCTAATGAAATTGGTTTTGATTTCACGCTGACACACTTTACCAGACAATTGCTTTATTAGCACACCGTGGCGAGATCGATGCGGCCTAATTTGTTTTCTTATCGAGTTTGCTTTCTAAGTGAGTTTGATTAGTTCCTTGATAATTGTCGTTCATTAGAAACTTACCATAGCCTATACATAAATAACTCATTTTTATAATATCTCGTTCCGAAGCCATGTATAGAGTATCCACATGCTTACGTTGATTCAATTTTGTTTTTGTAGTGTCTGATTTTGAATTAGCATTACACTTTGGTACTATAATGTGAATCTTCCTTAAGTGAATGTAACACGGTAGCGAATCCATTCAGATGCCATAACGTGACTGTAACACTTAAGGAGAAAGAAAACTGTACTTTAATTTGTGACATTAATGTTGGACTATCCGCTGGTATTTTATGTTCATTATATAAAGGAAGGATAAGTCCGGTAACCAGAGATTTGCTGCCAGTGATGTACCGCAAAACGACCTCAAACTGATTGACCTCAAAGGGGGGCCTATCATGCATTTTGTTTTCCAGTGAAATGGCCAGCGCCATTGCCACTTGCTTATACTTGATACGTCAATAATATCGCTAGGTATCTTTATAATATGGCACCAGTATTATTGTGATGTTGTAACTAAAGTAAAAGCGATAGATATAGAAGTAATGACATATATTATGTCAAATAGATGTGACAGATGTCACATACAGTTTGGCTAGGTACTTGTATACTAGGAGATGAAATAATAATTTCATATTAAGTATGTATTATAGAACATAGATAAAAATTATCTTTATATCTTTTTGTGTAATTAGTAATAACAAAATAATATGTATTTATATTGATGAATCAAAGTGAATGTAAGTAACTGACAATAGGTAAAGATCAACAACGCTTCTAGAGAATGCCAACGGTATTCTCACTTGTGATCATACGCCGCGCTGTGTGCTCGGTCACTTTTTGCGGCAGTGTAAATTGCTCTCGGGGCGCCGCCGGCTAACTGTCAATAAATCATTCCCTGTATTGTTCTCTTTATTATTGTTTGCGTCTGCCGTCGAGCGTACGGATACATTTACTGCAATACTGTTGCAGTTCTACTGATGGATTTTATGGTGAATGTTGTTGAAACGTGCGTTATTAATGGAGTTAAAGGGAATTTCAAAATTAATCTGCACTGTAATTTGTTATCGAGCTTTAACAATCCTATGTGTAGTATTACGTTAGTTTTCTATTGATTCACCGAATCAATTTGCATCTTTTGCTAGTTTTCTTTGATCTCTCTGATGAGTAATGAAGTATTTATTCTGCAGTAGTAGGTTACAACCTGGTTATCAGGCGCCGGTTGGCGGGCGGCGGGCGGCGGCAGCAGTGAGTAGTGACGTGGTCGGAGTCGCGCGTCGACGCGCACTGACGCGTGAACCAGCTGATAGCGTGGGAATCGCACCGTGCAAGAGGAGTCACATCGTGCCCATAGAATACCCGTGCTTTATGCTCTACATGTAGCGTTTCGCAATGCTTTTTTCACCGGATTCTATTTAAAAAGCTAGCAGCGTGCTGTGTGGCTGTTGCTTACAAAAAACATGGATTGTGAAATATCGAGATTAGATGAATCTATTGCCCTATTCAAATGCTGATGCGTATGGGTTGTAATTTGTAATACAGTCCATTAAATATAGCTTGATACCTGTGACGTTTGTCATAATGACATTTAATGTATATAATGACAGCTACAATAACTGTCATTACATACATTAAATGTATGTAATGTATGTAATGACATTTAATGTATGTAATGACAGCTACAATAACTGTCATTACATACATTAAATGTCATTATGACAAACGTCACAGGTATCAAGCTATATTTAATGGACTATAGGTACGTAGTCACACAACCCGTAGTTTACACTTCAAAATTAAGCTATATTTTTGATAAAACTTGCAGTTTTAGAGAAAAATTCAAAAACCGAAAATTTTGACTTTGACTTTAAATAACTTTTATAGCAGGCATGGAATCAGTGGGGACTTTTGGCGCTTTATTTCTACTGGTGTACCCAAGGTCTCTCTACTCTCTACCAAAATTTGGCTCTCGGAACTTTGTGATTAATATTTTTATGTCTAATTTGACCGGACTAACAGCTTATCTATATCCTGCCCATTTGTGAAATACATTTTCGCGGTTCATTTTATTATGTGAGTTAGCGGGGTGACGTATAATTCCACTTTTTTATAAGCCTACATACTACCTACCTACTACCTGTGCTACTACTTACCTACTCAAATTAACTCTATCCACGAGTTATGTGACAACTATTAGCTAATTAAAGTTAATGAAGACAAAACACAACGTAAACAATTGCGTACAATTTTCGTTGTTTACATGACTAAATGCTCTGTACATAGATAAGTGTAAAGCGAGGGTAACCACCACTGAGTCATTCATAACAGTCATACTCGTATCATTCAAAGGCTCTCAGCACTCATCACAAAAGGATGCGGGTTTGCTCGCGCGTTGACGAGTCGTCAACCTGTGCTCTAGACACACTCGAAGGCACTATCAAATGATCGCTGAATGAAATTCAATTCACCCGATACATGTAAGATATCAAAGTTCAAGTCGCTTAGTGCTGACTCAACCTATATAAAAGAGGAATTCTTTGTGAACAGTCCATCTTTCTCTATTCTACAGAGCCAAAAAGTTGCTATTCATGGAATATCTTGCGATAATTTCTTCGGATCTACGATTATGTTTACCTACCAAATATTACATTTGTCAATTATAAATCTACATATTTGGGTTTCTTAATTTGAAAAATGCGTGATATAATGAACATTTATGTTAAGTGTCGCAAAGAACATTCAACATAATACAAGGCATAACGCACGATAATCGCACTATAAGCAAGCGCACTCAAGTTATCTGCATTACCTTACTTAAATTGCCTAGTGCCTACAGAGAAACTTGTTAGTATAGCTTTTTCCAATCACCGATCTGTACTTACTTGTGACTGACAACGTTAAGAAAAATTATCACCTGTTAATCTTGTAGAAATATAGTAATAACTATTCAGTGAAAAGTGACTTGCCTGTGGTCGTCACGCAATGTTTTGCACGTGCCCTGAATAGCGATGTCAGCATTCAATCCATTAGGTTAATTGAGGCGCCAGCTCCAAATTGCAACCCACAGAGGGCGACATACTTAGCTGTTCAGATATTTTATTTTTAATGTTCTAAACTTTCTTCTGACGAAGTACGAATTGCATTCGCTGTCAATTTATTTTTTGCAAAAAAAAAAAATTAAACTATTTCTAAATAACCTCAAGCAATGCGTTATTGCGATATAATTTGATATATTAGTATCGCAGCAGTACGTAAGATCGCATGCGTCTTAATCAAAATGTACAAAAAACAATTATCGCAATATCAAATCAAATATGAGTGTAAAAATATAATAAATTGATCTAAATAAAATAAATTCCAACTTGTGGGAGAAACTTTAAATTGAACAACTCAACCTCCCTTAACCGAACCACAAAACGGTATGCATCACAATATTATTTTCAATGCTGCGTATAGGTAAACTTTTTATGCCGCATGCCCAAGATATAGGAAGAAGTTGCACTAAAGTTTATTTTATTATATCTACAATATTATCATATTTTTATTTTATGCCTTGCATTACTATGGATGATTGAGTCCTGCATTTCATGAATCCAAAGTATCATAAATAAATGTTTATTGGATTCGGAGACTTTTACATTCAATGGCCAAATGGCTTTCTGTAACAGTTTTACATCAGGTCACGTCTGGTCAAACAGCGTTCTGCATTATGCATTATCACTTGCAGTCGCGCCATCAACAATCACCAAAGCTCGCGGTGCGTGACGGTGTTGGGAGATTCGCTGATAAAATTGCATACAATCATCATGTACAATGAACGTTATGAACCTATTCAAAATGTGCTTCCGTTTGGAAAGCGTAACAACTCAACGCAAACGTATGGAAATCAATTTGTATAGTTTCTGGTCGGAGTTCATCATCAAATTATTATTCATCACTCCTATTTCTTGACAATAGCGAATTTTAAGCCGATTTAAGTATTATAAGTTTATAACACGGGGCCTAATAATAACAACAATTTCTAATGATAGCCATCACAACGGTGAACGTTATAAAAAATTTGGCCCCAATTTCGTTTTTATTTTTATTTTTTTGAAGTTCAATAATTTGGCCGCCTGGCATGATGATAGTAGAAAGATAGAAAGCGATGAATGGGAACAAAATTGTTATTTGAGTCATAATAACACTGTGCGATACAAAAGCACAGACGAACTCAAATACATAATTATAAATTAATGTTCAATAGTAATGAAGTTTTGAAATTACATGCACTTCTTAATGGTGATATTGTGTCGACGAACGCAATTCGATAAAGATAAATGGCAATAGGGCTTTCAAAAGCAACCGATAAATCAGGCGTCTGGACTAATTACTATCTGTGAGGATAAATCTTACTCTATTACACACGCTGTAATATTCAAGCCAAATATCGTTATTTATTGTATAATTGCTTCCTAAAATTAATAAGCTATTCTTCTTTTTAATAATAACGATTTAAGACTCCTCTGCTACTTTGGATGAATTTTATACATAAATCAGCGCATCTCAACTGATAAAACTTATTTCACATCTTTTTACTAACAAAAATAAAGCAATATTGCGTACTTAACCATTTATAACAAAGTTTCATCTACTAACATAATAACTTTACGGATTATTGGATTAGGAAATTTGATCTGTTAGTGCCCTTTTTTCGAGAAAAACTCTATTTCCGTAAGAGATAAACTCGGTCAACCAATTAATACTGAGTGCCTTAGGGATAAAAGTTTGTCTGTCCTGAGTGAAGTTCGATTTCACAATGTGTTTACAAGAAATATTGATTGTAATAGAATTCAACATGCACGATTATCTGTCGGTTTCAAAAAACGTAAGGTCCGTTGTATTAATAAATGATTTTTCTTGCCTCCTGCTAAGAACAAATTCAGTCATTTCTAATTTTGTATTCACAAGTTAGATCTATGACCTAATTATGAATCATTCAGTTAAAATTAAGTAATATCATGAATAAAATATTGTTTTATTCTATCTTTTTTGTTTTATAAACATGGGTGCGAACATTAAATTTAATAAAAATACTTTTGTAGAATTTCAGTACAAAGTTATATAAATCCAATACTCACGGGTCAATGAATTTAAGCCATTGCCAGGTAACCTTTACAGCCTGTAAAGGGTGTACCAATTCAACCTTTCTCAATCAAAAGTTATTTTTAATTATCTCTGTCCTCTGCTCGCTCGCCGTTGAACGTAAAGTTTTTATCTACAATCTCATTTGAATATAAAGTTCTTAAATTTTATTACAATTTGTTAATTATTACCTGTGCATAGACGGCGCAGTGTTCAATGTAGGTAGGTACATCCTTGTTACAAACATCTTATTCGAAGCGTAAAAAGTACAAGTAGGATTACATAACAAAAATGCACGTAAGGCGGATGCCGGAATGGAGGATGACAATCTGCGGCTCCCCACGATTTGCGACAACAAGCCGCAAGGTCGCCGTCTGATTGCCGATAATAGTGCCACTTATGATATGTCATACTGACATACTGGCGACACTGGCCTGGTTATACAACTCTATTATTTTACTACCTAAATATTTCTATCATTATCACCTTGAAAATGAGACGCGCGTCATCATTATATTAGTTTATATTTCGTCAACTTCTTCGTATTTAAGTAGTGACTCGTTTTATCTTAGCCCTAAGCTGTTATTAATTTCACCAACGTTAACATAGTTAACTCATAACTTCCGTGGATTACACAATTCAAGCTTATTTATTTACTCGCTGCATGTTTTTCTGTTTTATTTTTCACAACAAAAACTAATTTACAACCTAGACAAGACTCACTTAACACTTGCCGTGATATTGATATTTATATGATCGATACGACGTGTTATTTCTATATCAAAGACAATCTGCGAACTCAAGTTGACGAGAGACTCGTTATTCAAAAAAGTGCAGACGCAATAACACGCGTTGACGTAAGAAACCGTATATCAAATGCACTTATCATACTGTGAGTTGTTTATTCCATCCTGACTCTTGACAGGATTACTGTGGGCACATGCTCTCGGGCGGGTGGTGTAATGAATCGAACTATTTTTAGATTGGTGACGACATCAGCAAAGAATCCCATTGAATTTTCAATTCTGTTGTTTTTTGCGTACGTCTCGCTTCGATAAGTTGATTCCTGTTCAATAGCATCGTTATCGTTTGTGATATCGTTTCTTTATTTATTTTAGATTTATAGAGCTCTTTAGAATAGCTTTTGAATTTGAACAGTAATAATTACCTTTAAACTGAACCGCTATAAGAATTCCAGTTTTGTTGTTAGTAGTGTTTCCAAATCTGTAACAATCAAAACAAAAAGAATGAAATATAATGTCAATAAATGGTAAGCTCTAAGAAGGCAATGGTTCTAATGTTGCACTAAAACAAGACTAGGCAGTGCTGCAAGGCAGATGTCTTATTAGATCTTGCACTTTGCTATAAAGTACTTACACACAATTAGGGCTCGTATTACTCATAGTACTTTCCGGTCTATTTTAGTCTGCCAATAAACGTATAATGTTAATCTTTCCTTTTTCAATTTCAATTAAGTCAGTTTACTTTCATCTGCTTTTAACAATTTGTTAACCGAGTCGGTACTGACCAGATATTCTATTAAAGCTTCGTTTGTGGTCAACCAAATGTAATGAAATGGAAACTGACTACGGTTTCTTGAGTTACCGCACAATTAGCTAAGTAGTTCAACATTTAATCGGTCTCTGGGTAAGCGTCCAAAGCGCTTAGGAACATAGTCTACTCCAACGAATATATGTCAACCTATAGCTAGTGGATTTCGGTTGACGAAATCCCGTGGGAACTCTTTAATTTCCCGGGAAAGAAAGTAGCGCATATCCCTCTCCGCGATGCAAACTGTTTCTGTGCATGATCTCGTCATGATCGGTTCAACGGTTGAGCCGTGAAAAACTCTATTATTTACCTTGTTGTTCCTAATATCAACAACTTTTATATTTTCGCGCAGGAACCAAAAATATTTCTGGGATAAAAATTAGCTTAAATTACTCATTGCATAATTCTCTACCGACCTCTTCATATCGCGTCAAAATTGGTTCAGCCGGTCAGACAGACATGAGACAGACAATTAAAAAAATGATTGTTTGTCTATCGTTCGTTGAAATCATAGACAGTCACTTCAATTGTATAAAGAAAATACTGCCTCACATTTCGCAAGTTAATGTAAGCGTACGTTATTTTGTGAACAACCGTGTCTTTGTTAGTGTTTATTTTGCGAGAATGCGTCACGTTGCACCAGCAAGTGTGATAATGCAGTCGTTATGCAGCGGTGGGTCGGCCTTCGCCGGCAACGGACCTATTGTGACTGGTTACAATGAACACTTAGAAACCAGATATCGCTCTCTGTACACAACTTCTCGGGTTTAATAATATAATTGAAATACACGCCGAGCGCCTAATTGACTGAAACGCTGTTACCAAATAAGCTGTATTCAACTCCACTTCCTCAACACATCCAACGAAAGATTAACATAACTTTTGTCATGTCAGTAAATCTGTTACGTATCGTAACAACGACTCTGTGAGTGGAGATATAATATGTATATGTATATGTATATATGATATGTATAAGCTTATTTTGCATAGAGACGTACTGATTCAACGACTAAGCCCTCATACGCTCGCCTCATACGCGGCTAGCCTCTTCGTCGTGGTTTAGTGCGTACAAAATGTGCGGTTGCACATAAAAATATAAAAGCGGCCAGCCGCGCGGTCAGCCGCGTACGCGGTTGACCACGTTAAGAAACATATTAAACTAATTTATTAACGGACATTATTATTAGTCTCTCAACTTTATCTCCAACTTCAATAATAAACGAAATAAATGCGCTCGAATAAGCATAATTATTATTGTTAATTTGCAATAACAAAAAATTTCTTAAAAGCAAATGATTTTGTAAATTTTGCGGTTCGTATGATTGTCCTGAATAATTGCTTAGTTAACCACGAAAGCGCACGTTTGTGGGGATTTCCAATAGGGGAATCCGATCACAACACCCCACATTGACAGGGGTCAAATAACCAAACAGACGCCGTGTATTTTAGGTCTTATTTCTACTAAGCAAATGTTGTCCTGAATGTCCTTTGTCTGTGGCATATTATGTGGTATTATTCCCCGATCCGACCTTCTATAATAACGTATGTCATTTGAAAGAGATAAGGTTGCCTCCGACCGCCAAATCCCAAATAGGCTGCTATAATCTCATAGCCCTTTGTTCAATAGAGTTATTACAACGGGTCACTGATTTGAAAGGCTTGTGAAAATATTTTGTGAGGTGGTTTTTAATTTGGAACGCGTTAAAGCGTTTGCTTTATCGTTTCATTACAATCGTTAACCGTCGACCCACCAGGAATCGTAATAGGTACCAAATGCATTTTCTTGTAGTACTCAAAAAACGTGATGCTTGCAATTCGTTTCCAAAACCGTACTCCAACTGGAATTGGCGTGCGTTTTGAACATAAATGTTCTTAATTCGGTTTTGAATATGGACTGATTAAATAAGATTTGAGGAAGAACTAAATATTTAAATAGTGTGAAGTGGCGTTTCGGTAACTTAGGGGATGTAGGTAAACGAGCGACGTAGTTCTTGCGTTGCTATGGCAACTCCCTGCACGTGGTTTGCCGTTTAGCTCAATGCAATGGTTGCGAACCAAACTGAATTATTTGATGTTAATTTGTTGCTTATCCTCAAGTCTCTAGCATTATCCTATTAAAAGTCTAATCATCCACAATGATACAGGACAATAGTATGTAACTTTATATTAAAACAAAAAAGATGAATTAAAATTTCAGTGTGTTTTTGTATTTTCTAACGTAAATTATTATTTTTATGTACGATATTGAAATTCTTATTTCCATCTCCCCTATTTTTTGTAACAATTGCAGTATTTCGTCACTATTTCAAAGAGTCTCTCGTCAGTCGCGATGAGGGTGTGATTGTGCGGCTACTCCCCCGCTTTTAATTGCATTTTATTTATTCAGACTCATAGTACCCCCTGATTTCGCGTAACCACTCCAGAGGGTCTTTTTAGATGCTCATTAGTTTATCCTCGCGTCCCGTATAAATTCAATTAGAAAACTATGTACTTAATACCTTTTTGTAACACTTTAGAAAGGGTTCTTAAATTACTTTGACTAGGTGTTAAGGGAAGGTAAAACAATTCTTTAATTAATGTGCTAAACCCAACCCAACTCAACCCAAAATATTTTTGTATGGTCGCGTATTCCAAAGAGAATGTTTTATATATTGTTATACACCTAAATGATTGCTCATTTCATGTATAAATCATGGAATTCATTAATTCATGAACATGTGTACACAATCTACTGCAATATTGAAGCATATTTTATGCGTAGTGAAAATATTATGGTAATTTGGAAAGGTCCTTTTCCCCTCTCTTTAGGAATTTATGTCAAGAGCAAAGTTTAACTTTTGCTGATGTCATACCTGCTGAGTAATAAAAGCACCCCTCCTTGCCCTGCAATCGATACCCGGGTACATTACGTATTTATTACCAGCAGGGTCTTGGGAACATTGCGAAATGGA
The DNA here is from genome assembly GCA_920104075.1 of Melanargia galathea. Taxonomy (NCBI): domain Eukaryota; kingdom Metazoa; phylum Arthropoda; class Insecta; order Lepidoptera; family Nymphalidae; genus Melanargia; species Melanargia galathea. The sequence goes on from OV049862.1 coordinate 19,313,788, forward strand.
AATGCGTAGTCTTGAAACATCCGGGTTCGACGGGCATGTTTGATTTTATCTGTGGCCTCTAATTCCGTGATTTTAGTCGTAATTTTACTATTACCGTGAGTCGTGTTGTGATTTTATCTCCAATGGTCTAATATGTATAATATCTTCTACGTATATATGCTATATATCTTTGATAACTACTTTTTGATCTTTCAGTATTTGTCTACTTGATGAACATACAATAATTCTTAATTACTGAAAATTAATTACATTAGCCGAACATAAGAGCTATTATTTCAGAAAACCATTGGAGGCCCTTACACATTATGCAGACCCCTTTCAAAGTCAGCGGTAATTACTGTCTCCTAACTTTACCCAAACAAACTGCTCTAATAAACACCGCAATATCTCACTAATTAACTTCCTAAAGTTGTTGGAGTTGGCGTCAGCCGTCGCAGAGTTAATACTGCTGAACACATTTAATAAAGTAATAATATTGAAGCTTTAAATGCTCTCAGGCGAAGTAGGTCTGGTATTCAGGAATAAGAATGACGTCGATTCAAGAATGCGATATACCTAATATGTACGTCACTGTTCATAACGCGATGTTCATTAGAAAATCTTAGATGTAATTTAGCATTATTAAAATACTACTATTATAGAAAGAGTCATACCTATTCAGTCCTAGGAAACATCGATTTTTAATATATTTACCTAATCCTAAGGTCAGAAGAACTCGCTTTTGAAAACTTCGACGATAAAAAGCCATATAAAATAAAACCTATATAAGCTTAAATACTTGGAATAAAATTTTAAATTTGCTCAAACAATTATTATTTTAAGCTCATGACTCATCCCTGTTATAGCAAAGGGTACAGAACCAGCACGAACCAGTCATCCATCCAGCCACTACAATCTCTTAACAGTTTTAATGACGTCACTTTCTGCTTACGTGACTCAACTCTAACTGGCATATGAATGAATCAATAATAACTTAAGATTTCCCGGTCTCTTAATTGAAATTGGGATATGTAAGTGCAACTCCTTATTTAAATGTGAATTGGGTAGGTCGCTCTTACTAAAAACGTTATTCATGAGAATTCGTATAAATTATGTAGTCTCTACCTATTTTGGGCCTGGTTGCAAAAATGCGGTACAAGCAATTGTACGATAACGGCTCAAGTCGTGAGGGCGGGTCGATGAACGCGGCTCATTGTGACTCATCGGTCACCATCGCATCTTCAATTCTCAATACACTCGCAAACCTTAACTGAAAGTGCAAATCAGTGTGCAGATGAAACAGATGAACAAAACTCAACTCTCCATCACGTAACAACTAAATGCGTATTCGTTTTCTAACTAATTTTATTAGTTGCGTATTATTGCTTTTTCATTTACTTAAAACATTCCTCTGATTCTTAAGTTTACTGAAAAGCCTTCAATAATAAATAGCTCCACGATTATTAGCGCATAACTTCGATAAAGGAAAAACGCTGCGAATTTATTATTATTCATTTATGAATACTTTAATAATGGCATGATTGGAAAGCTTTGCATTCGCCTCAGCGGCAAATATTATAAGGTATAATTATGCTCAGAATATGATAGCAATTGAGTATAATCAAATAAAAGTCAATAGGATAAATGGTTTCATTTTATGCTCCCGTTGAAATGAATTTGTTCTATCAATTGACTATACTAAGCCAAAACAGATATAAACGAACATTTAACTTTTAACTCTATGTATTAATTGTATATTTACGGCCTGTTTCACCACCTTTTGATAAGTGTCGGATAGCCTAAACGTACCTAAGTTTTGTCACTTTCTTACTCTATGTCAAGTGACAAAGACAAAAGTTGTAAATATAGCTATCCGATACTTATCAGAAAGTGGTGAAACAGGTCCTTAACTATGTAAACTAAAATGACTTTATTATTTGAATAACGTAAAAAATCAAACAATTTATGGGGTGCAGTTTTGCTGCGGTTGAATCCCAAAATGACGAATAAATTAAGTAACAGCATCGGGGTATGTCGGGTTTAAAAATTATTACTCTGTTGTATACAGTAGTTCGCTAAATACTTGTATCCCATTGCTCGTACCATTGATAAATTACTATTATAGATTAACTCACATGTGTTCAGTTAATTATCTAAACGATTAATTCCTAGCAATTATTTTTCCATTCAAGGTAAGACTGTTGCGAGAATTGAAATTACACGAAATATGTGACGATTTATGCACTCGTTGACCTCGACATTTCTAGAAAATTAAATCAGAATTTTGAGGTCGCACGGATTAAGAAATAGATTTTAATTTATTAGAAAAATGTAAAAGATTACCGTCGTCTCGTAACTTGCAATTGAGATAATAACGTACATAATAAGAAATGGTTGACTGGTGGAGCATGCGCTAACGGTAGTCACACTTGAAGTGCATTCGTTATGTGATACTTATTCCGAAATAATATCTTTGTAATTAAATATGTCTCCGAGATATCCTTACATCCGCACTTGCATTTTTATAGATACCATTCTACAATTTTGTCTACCAGATCCAGAAAACGCAACTTATTTGAATGATGAAATTATGAAATAAATACATTTGAAGAAACTTTCATTTTTTAAATTTATTCGCTGACTTTTTTGCTGATATATAAATTGATTACGGCAATATCAATAAAGATGCTGAGTTTATTACGGTAGACGTAGGTCACATACGGCCTCTTGAACTTAAAGGAGAGCGGTTTTATGATCAATGATATCCACAAATAGTTAAATGATTTCCCTTTGTACTTGAGCAAATACTTGAGATTATGAATTTTATTACTATTAAATCGCTTGGTTTGTTATCAATAATGAAAACAGTGATAGCTATTAATAAATAACATTTTTATGCTAAGTGTTTTTATAATACAAAATGAATTTAAAAAGACTGAAAAAATGAAATGGATGAATATGAATAATAGAAAGAATAAATGATAGGTATGGATTAACGAAAAACATAAACCTTAATACATTCTGCAATTTTAAAGTACGAATATGAAACGTGACTAAGACGTATAAGATTTTCGCTCGAGAAAATTGTCTTCCAGGCTTTTCTTATTACGGTAAACTTTTTTGATTTCGCACCTGAGACCGCGGCGGTGCACAATGTTTGCGCTCGTCTGGTGGAAGCAAAGGGTACTTTGCTCAAGTCGGCGCGCGTAGACTCTTGCGGTAGCGGCGTGCAAGTCGAGAGCTTGTTAAACTCAACACGTCTCATGAAGATGTTGCTACACTACCACTATTTCTCTGTATTTACATTTTACAGCCACCGCACTCCGTGTAGCCAACTGTAAATCGTTGTAAGACGTAAAATCGTTGAAGATTTAAATAGCTTACGTGTTACATTTCCGTGTAAAATGTGAATGAGATTTATTAAATGGATGCTGGTTTAATTATCATGTTCTCAGTTATTTTATGTTGTCACAAATCAACTTTCTTTCGAATGTTTGATATGACTTCTAAAACAACTTGAAATTATCAGCTGGTAGGAATATATTTACAAGATTTTGTTGAATTTTAAAGTTAATCTGAGTACATAGTTTTATGAGCACTTTTCATAACAACTGACAAATATAAAATAGTACGTGCGATGTTTCCGAATCGTGCTTAGAATATAATCAATGATCAGTTAGTTCATATATTTGTAATCTAAACACGTCTCTATACCTTTTATTGTTGCGCTCTTGTTATAATTATGCTCTATTGTTATTAAAGAATTATGTTACGACTTCCATAAATGATCCACTTTGATTTCCATTAGCTGATAATTTTTCTCGTAATAGATAAAAAACATAAACTTCAAAAGTAATAGTGTTCAAAAGCCCTAAAAGTAAAAAGTTAATCTCATTAGATACCAATCGATTAATTTCAAGATGGGTTCGTTCAAAATCGAAAACCGTTATCTCAGTGTCAGTGTTAAATTCCAGAAGAAAATCGTGCCTTAACCACAAAATGGGCTTTTGTCAGCTTCAACGAGCCGCCTAGCGTAGTTTACAAAACGTTTTCTCCGCCGCAATTTATGAAAGGCTACGGAATCGGATTAATGTGTACTATGAATAATTTATTTATAACTAGAACAAAATACTTTTTGCCGGAGTAAACGAGCCAAATTAACTTAAAATTGAAGGCTATGTTTGATGATAGAATTATAAAAAGTACGTAGGTAACTAGTAACCACTTAAGTGCTTTTTAGAACATTCGAGTAATATGCTTCGAGCCTGCTCATAATAAATGGGCTACAAAATAATAGCGGGACTAGTAAAAGGTGGTATCATGCGCCATTATGTGAGTAGTTGGCGTTACTCGTGACGTTTTAATAGTGGCATGTCAGTTCCCGGGAGAGTGCTATAGCTCGACAGCGCAGCGGGTAACGGAAGAGCATGGTACTCGGTTCACAATTAGTGCGTTGTCCCGTTACCGACGCATTGTCCGCTTCAATACTCGTCTAGCAATATTCCTTTGTGCACTTCAAATGGGAGGTACCTGGTCGAGTTGTTTGCTTTGCGTTTTGTGTTTCACCATTGTTTGGCCAGTAAGGTTATTTAATCTTTGGAAGTTAGCCGATACGATTAGGTAGGTACTTCGTTCAGGTTATTGTTGGAAAATGTTAAAACTTTCAACACGGGTCCGTTCCCTTTGTCTTCTTTGTTCCCAATAAGAGCAGTGTACTTATAATTTCTCGTTAATATTACTTTCGTTTGTTTTCTCTATCCCTATTAGGTGTTCGTCTAATATCGACAGCTACTGAATTTAAAGTACAATAATTTGTATTTAGAAAAGTGCCACTGTAATTATTGGTGTAATTGGAAACTACGAACAACCGTTATCAAACGGTCCGACCGGTCAAATGGACCTACAGGAAGTGGATCACCATGAATTGCAGTGGCTTCCGGAATTTTTATCGTCCATCATGGATAAACTGAGTTGTAATTGTATCATTATAATAACGAAGTACCGACACGTTTAGCAAACACTATTAGCTTAACTATCATAACACATTACAAAAAATATGCAGATATTTGCTATCTACATATTTTGTTTCTGAAATTCATAATAATTAATTATCAACAACAACAAAAATTGGATTAGAAAGTCCGATAGAGAGGTTAAGTCAGAATAAAAAAAATACCTTCAAACCGTTTTTAATCGAGGAACAAAAGAAACGGAGAAAAGGGAAGGTTCGTGGAAAGCGGCCCGGGCGAGTCCTTGGCAGCAACCTTCAGGATATGGACCGACCTTGGTCTATTTCATTAGCCTTTTGGGATTTAGTAATGAAACGCTTGGAGCATTATATTCTACTAACTCTTGGCCTATTTAATTAAAACATTCTAAAGTAATGAATTATTTTTTGTTGGAGCCTAGATGGTTCTTAATTCTTTCTGAGTGGTAAAATATTGGTCCGCCGTCCGATATGTTTTCTCCTATTGAATCCTATTAATACTACTCTCCTTGGATTTATCTAAAAATCTTAACTGATCGTTACTGACCCTCACACAACTAAAAGATTCCCTTGCAAGATTTGTAACGGAAGTCTAGGAAACTATACTACTAGGTGCACTCAATACCTTTTGAAATACATGAGACTAGGCCGATCTCCGCGTAAAAGGCTCGATAGTCGATACAATCTGCGCTCGCATGCATTGCATTCCCTTTACCAAATATCGCACTAGGTTCAGGCTTTCACTTAATTGTTCAGGTTTCAATTAACATACGTATATAAGTAACTTTTTATTGCTTCATCGTAGTAGATATTAGTAGATGTTGCCTACTTCATCTGTATCATTACAAAAACATGATGTTGTGGTATAGGTATACTTATTATATTTCCATTCATTTCACATTGAAGTGTTAGACTGTACGAGTATTTCCAACAGTTAGTTATATATTTAAAGATCGTAATGACTATTCAATCGAATATATGTAATTTTTTCTCTGTTCTCCGTGCTTGTAACAACTAGATATAATTTAGCCTTTCTTCTTAGAAAGGCTAAATTTGCTGGAATGTTATTTAGAACGTTCAAATCTAACATGTGATGATCCGTAGAAGAACCAGATCACCAATCACGTAGCAGTACTTCGATAGAACTGCTAAGCCTGAAAGCTCAGACCGCCTGATAGGTGGACCGACAACATCAGAAGAATCGCAAGAGTTATTCAGTCTCTTTTGGGGACTTTAACATGCTGCGGAAGTTTGCAGCTTGTTAAAGTCCCCACAAGAGACTTTTGTCCAACTGTGGACGTTTTTTGGTTTCCGATGACGACGACGATAGAAGTTCATAAACACGTATCGCTCAGATTTGTACATACATCTAGGTAGATTATTGAGGAAATGGGATTATTTCAAGGGCGGATATTAAATTATAGCCGGTACTGGGAGTGGACAACTGGACATGGTGCGGGTCCTTTTGTATATACTATTTCGTGTTAAATGCAGCCATTGTAGTCACAACTACAAGGTTGTTTAGATAGATATCCTTGAAAATACATTATGTACATTCGGTGGGATTATCGCTTGCCATTTAACATATCTACGTGTAAGTGCTACATTCGTCGGTTACAGCAATTTAACATGATAATGGTTATCACAAGTATAAGCTTATTTAAACGCTTGAATGGTCGTGACCACGTGGTTGCGCACGCGCCGCCCATAGTTGTAGGGGGCCGTAACCGACTTTGGCGACATAAGCTGTTTAATATTCCCGCGTGGCTCGTTAAACACCTGTTACGTCCACCTGTGCTAATGAGGTTCATTCAAACGCAAACACGTCACTATAAAAAACCTTATTTCATTAACAAATGGCTCTAGAATTAAAATTAAGTATGTAAAATTGCGACGTTTTTTGTTCACGGCTCAAAATAAGAGTCACTCAGTTATTCTAATAAGAGCAGTACACCAAGAAGCGACCGCGCGTGTTCATTTAATTTCCTCGCATTGACCGTGGTGAAGCGCTTGTTGACTAAGTGCGAGTGCTTAATTAATTTCACCGAGTTTCGTTATGGGTTTACATTTTTCGGATGGTTTAGTAACTTCTTATACTAATCGTATAATTATACGATTAAACGAATGTCGAAATTTATGCTATTGCTTATAAGAAATATCTGTTGAAATTTTAATGTGATTACATGACGGTAGGCAACAAAGTGACCCTTACAGTACAGTACACGTACTTTTATAGACTGTTAAATATTCCAATGAAAACAAAATTACTTTGCTATAATCCGCAGTGACAAATTTGTAGGCACAACACCACACAAATTCACCACAAAATAAACTCGACGGTCGTTTCGCTCCGACACCGGCGCATCTTCAGGAGATGTCGACTTCACAAGACAATAGTTCTTAGTAGAGTTTTATTTGGATAATTATTGAATAACGTAATCCGTATAATTTCCCCAATCTTTTCTTTTTATTGTATCTGAATATAATGTGCTCATTAATTTGTCCAACGCTGAAAACAATACGTCTCATATTCGCGGAGGCGAAAGCTCGCAGAATCACGTCAATCGATTGTTCCAGTGGCCATGAACTCAAACCACCTCTCTCGCTGCATGTAGTTCACGGAAATCTGTCCGCCAGGAAAAACAACGCACCGATATGGAACCGAAAGCAATACTTCGCTTAGTGCTAATCCAGTTTTTATTTGTGTACTGGATGTAATTCCAATTAATTTACTTTTATCAGGGGAAATCACTCGTCTCTTTATACGTCGTTCTTGGCGCCTACAATCTTGATCTTAACTTTCATCACGTTCTGTCGCTCTTTCGAAAATAGGTATACCAATGTTTATTGTGAAATGAATACCTACTATAAGTATCTTATGAATTTCGTTAGTAAGGTTTTTCTTACCGCCTCGTTTAACAGGTTCAATGTTTGGCTTCGTAAAATCACTAATTCGATTTTAAGGCTACGTAAATAAATTAGGAAGTTCCGCAGTTACATAAATCTAATTAACATTTCGAAACGTATAGTTACCTCAACTTGGAGAAAAAGAATTTTGTGTCTCAAAAGAAAAGAGCAGCTGCATATCGTTCCCCTCTATCCAATCATTGTTGGGCCAAGGGTCGTTCTGTTATGGGGAGCAATGGCCGGGCATCAAAAAAAAAATATAAAAGACGGCCTCCAGGTACCCACGCATGAATCTATTGTGATCATTCTATTTCTCAACTGATTAGTTTTAGAACACGGTAGGTACCTACCTACATTTAGATAATTCAAGCTCGGTATCCTTACACTGGTAAATAAAAACTTTGACAAAAACCAGTAGATACAGATTGTCGTTATTTTTTTTTACTGACACAAAATTCAAAAGCATTTTTTGCTTCGGTGACAAAGTAATCCGTCCTACATTCTATGAAATTCCTAGCTTCTTTCATAAATGGAATTCATTTGCAAAAAATGCCAAAATATAGATACACTTATCCGATTTTTTAAATTATGCTTTTAAGGCAATATAATTCTTACTGAATTATATTGCCTTAAAAGCATAATTTAGACGACACAAGTCTTGTTAAAATTTTGAAATGTTTATTACAGTACACTATTTCTTCGAGAAAAATATTTATTTTTCTTTTTAAAAATATAAAACAACTCAAATAACAAGTAGAATCGCTAAGATGCAGCGAATGAAGAATGAATATTATTTAGATAGTTCAAAATAATTAAAATATTATAATATTCCAAGACGAGTTATAGACATGTAAGGAAAATATTCGTGTGATGAAACATAAGTGTGCGAAATTGGTGCTCGTTTTCAGTTCCCTAGTTTAGCTCCCCTTGCTTACTTGGCCGTCGGACAGCCGCACTGAAAGTGCATTAAGCTATTAGTAAACAGTTAGTGTTGTCTATTTGCCCCCTTCAGGAGGGAATATTGTACACTACCCAATATAAAGACAACTACTGTACTGGCGTTTTGGTACTGGTGTTACTGGTGAATTTTCACGTCATTCAATTCTGTACCATTCTAAATTTAGTATTTTTCGTCTGTGTAATTAATTTTACCTATACCTTTATATTTTTAAAGTCAATCTTGTTTCGTCTGCTCATGTGCGTTTGATACTTGTCTTCTTTTCACGGAATACTTGTTATACAATGAATGTTTTTCTATAAAAAATTGCAATCATTTAATAAACCAATAAATTACTCAAGTTATTTATATTGGCAATTGTTTTTATCAGTTATCAAGAACTGCCAACCCTTGCTGCCGGTTTACTGTATTTTATATTTCGTCGTCGTCGTCTCAACCAATAGACGTCCACTGCTGGACATAGGTCTCTTGCAAGGATCGCCACAGAACACGATCTTGCGCCGCCTGATTCCAGCGGCTACCAGCGACTCGCTTGAGATCGTCTGTCCATCGGGTCGGGGGTCTACCAACGCTACGTTTACTATTTTATATTTGAACAAGTTTATTTATAACTATGCTAAGTAGTCTACAGATGTGGACTACGCCAATCTACACATTATTATGTAATGAAGTCGCCAAATATGCTAAAACTTTATAAAATGGATGAAATTAGTTTTTGCGCCAAGATCAGGGCCACGCGGTCAGCGGCCTGCGTATTTCTTGCTCAACAGTCCTTTGCTTGTATAAACTACTTTTTTCTCTGTCGGTCGACGACAGTGGTGATATCATCGTGAGCGCTGGTATCCATAAATCATCGTACTGGCTCCCTTGTAACGATATTCCACATCCGTCCAATCACTTTAGACTAGAATTAATCAATAACGCTTACCTACGGTTACGGATATTAATAAACTTAATGATCTTTTTGTTACATCATTCCATAGATGAGTATAATATGTTTGCTCTTCGTCTAATTAATCATGCAGCATTGGCATATCATACAGTGTCAGTGGCTCTTAATAAACAATTATAAACTTATCTTTTATACGAATAAAAAAAGTAGTTTATAGATAGTTTGGGTACGTTGTGCAATGTATGTCATCACGATTGGGTATTATTTACTCGCTAACGTATTTGTAGATAATGGTGGAAACTGGAAAGCTCCCGAGTGCGGCACTCTCGGCTATGTCTACGTCACGCGGGCGCGTATCGATCGCGCTCGCCGCACCACCGCGCGCCCTGCATGCGAACACGAGAATCGCTCAACATTCACAGTCCCTTATCAAACTACAACCCTACACCCGAATCCCTTCGTTAGCGCCGCGACCTTGCCGATTGTTACATCAACATGTCATCCCCACGATTATTTACGGTCATTACACCCACCCAATTTGTCGCTTTTAGTACATTTACTACCCCTTTCGTCATAAAAAAATCCAAATCAGCGGTTATGGCACCCAGTACCTACGAGGCGAATTACAAAGAGCTTACCTCAGTTTGTACAGATCCGAGAGACACCTTGTTTTTCTGGAAATTGCAAGACCAATATGTTTGCGTAAATCGTTTTCGCGTAGGGCTTAGATCAAAATATTAAGAAGAATCTTGTAATGAACCAAATAAATAGCGAGTTGAATTAAAAAGTTACGACGATAATATGAAATTACAAGGTAACCTCATTCTTTTGTCTTCCACGAAATGGTACAAATTGTATCCTGTGACGGTTGTTATTTATATGGGACATTTTGATGGTGGATTCTTCCGTTCAACTTTAATAAATTCCAGCGAAAGTTCTCCCTGAAAATTGACGCAATTTTCCAGCCGACATCGCCGCTTATTGCCTCGCGGAAATGCTTTCTTTGCTGTAGTAACTCTCCAAGTAGGTCAAATTAGATAATCACATTAGTGACATAATAATTCGCTTGAACGTGAATACTTACATGCGGCAATAGACTAACGTGATTAATTTTTATAGCAAGACATTCAGGTTAATAAACCTGCGTTGTTATCTAATTATTGGCTTCCATGCACAGACATTGGCGGAATTAGATAATCAAAGAAAAGGAAATAGATAACTGCAAGCGACCCGATCGCCCGCACCGGTAGCTATTTGATTACTTTTTGATGAAGAGGTAATTGCGCGTAGTTTCTTATTTGGTAACATCCAGTTGCTAAATAAAACACCAACATTGAGTAGCAACTTGTTGCAGACGGCTTTCTATATACCAACAATCATACGTCGGCTGCTAATAGCTGACCTAGAAATAAACAAGCGACCGAGTTGAAGTTTTCATTAGGACGCCTGCCCACGTAAGAAGTCTGACGACACATTTAACCGCATCACATTAATATGTTGACTCTGGAAGTGAACCTAGTTCATATGACGCGACTCGTGAGCAATGTGGGCTCGCAGATCAATACGACGACGCCGAATGGTCGGTGGCGGAACGACTTGGCCGGCCAACTCGAGTTAATATCCGACCCGTTAAACCCGGCGCTGTCTTTTTTGTTCCCATCGAACAAGACGATCTTGATTGTTGTCTTGCGTGCGCAATAGTACCCACTTTGAGTACCCAGCGCGGGTAGCGTAGCGATTTAAATTGAATTAATCTTAAACCACAAAAAAGAGCAATGAATGTTGAAAAAACACGAAACTGAATAACCCAAGTCTGATAGATCATAATTATTCACATACATATTTCTGAGTGTGTGTCATGAGAGGTGAGGTCGATTAATTTATTCTAAAGCTGTAATATTATCTATTGAATGTGTATGGATCTGCGGTAGTCGTAGTACAGGTCGTACCGCGTACGTGATTATCGAGGATTGTACGGGCACGTGGACTGAACGCAGCTGCCGGTCGCTGACAATGCAATATCCTAAAGTTTTTTTGCTAGCAGATGTTTCGATTTGCGCATTGGATGATTCTGATTCGGTAATGCTTCACGGAATTTTAACAAAGCAAACAATATTATTATTATTAAAATCCGTCTGTTTGTGCTTAGTTGCTTACTATGCTATGGCTAAATATAATGTGTAAATATTAGTGTGAATTGTAATAATGTTTTGTTTAAATTTTTAAAGTACACAGTTAATGAATTTCTAATCGAGTATAGATTTAAGATTTTGATGGTATCAAAAGGCCACATAGTCAAAAATTTAAGTTTTCTAGTTTCAATCATATCAATTAGGTAATAGGAGTTGATATGAAAAATTGACGCACAAAATATCTTTAACACAATCTATAACTGTTTGTATTCAGTATTTTTGATGCGTTAGGTACCTACATAAAATTCAGAACTAAAACATTTTTCAAAGGCAGTTCTCATGATATTTTCAAGCTTCAGTCAGTAGAGTCAGTTGCATGAAAGGCGGTTACAGTAAAGTAACGGTTTTTTAACAGCAAATAAAACACATAGCGGGTTGCGTAAGTCAGTATTTGTACCTCCTTGGTTAAGATTAAAGGTCAAATTTTGGTCTTCAACGAATTCTAACTTGCAAGCCAAAGTGGTTTCTTTCGGTGGTGTCCACAGGTGGTGTCATTTAATTTTAACCGTAACCTTACTTTAATCACGTGATGTGCAATTCTTACCCACCCTTTGTTATTAAAAGTGTCTTAGGTTTATTTATAACTATAACAGGAGTAAGTAGTATCTTCTGTGATCGCATGAGCTCATGCCTCATAGCTGGGTCGCTGAGGGTTAGTTCATTGCATAAGTCTTGGCGGCCAAACAGCGTGCATGAACCGGTTTACAAGAAACGTGTTAGGAGGTCTGTATTTTTAAACTGTAACCGAGTAACAGACGGCAATATTTCACGTTTACGTGCCTCAATCTTATACGAGTAAATTATGCTTTGAACTAGCACTCCGTCACTGAAAATGATAATAGATACCTAAGTTCAATATTTCCATCACGAAACACGCAATGCTTTGCCAGCATCGATGTATGCCAGGAACCGACTGATAGTTGTCACTGAGGTAAACTTATTTTTGCCCAAAATTATTTTAGCAAAACAAGACGCGCCAATTATATTGCTAAAATGATAAATGTCTACTTGCTTCTTTTCAAGAATTTCAGTACGTAGGTTTAGCTATTGCAAAACGAATGGAAATATGCACTGTTGAAATATTCTTTGCTGTTGAACAAACACCATTGTATTCAATCTGATTATCGCGATAGAAAATCCACTTAATATTTATATATAGGTAGGTATACGTTTTTTGTTTTGCTCTTACCTGTTGTCGGAAAAGACCGGCGTCTAAGCTCGAGTCGGATCGAGAAGGATTTAAAAAGTCACAATATTCGCTTCCGAGATTCACATTCACTGAAAACGTTGAAGCACTGGATGGAGAACGATTGGAAGTAATCCCACAGGCGTATCGATGTATCAAAGTGAAATCGGCTGGGTTTAGAGACAGAGCGCACTCTGATAGGACACCGCTGCAGTGCAGAGCCTCCGATAGACTGGCGAGAGTGGCGAGTGGCGAGGGCGACTAGCGTGTGCGGATCGGCGGTGGCGAGTCTCGACTCACGGAGCCGGTACTCGGTAGATTGTATTGCTTTGGCCTGGGACGAGTCGCGCACGACGCCAGTCGCGAACTCGCGACTCGCGCCTGCCGATAAGAATTATAACGCTGGAGTAATATTACATACTAGACGATGCCTGCAGCTTCACCCGCGTGGATATAGGTTTTTAAAAATCCCGTGGGAACATTTGATTTTCCAGGACAAAAGTAGCGTATCCGTATTCCGTAGTACCTACCTAATCCGTCCCCGAAACGAATGATTCTTTAAAAATTCCATGGGATCCCCACGATTTAGGAATGCAATTTCTTACAGCATCAGGGTTGAAGAGTTGGATACTCGAGTCCAGCGATAGTCTTTACTTGGTACTTGGTAGGTACCTCCAGTATCAATAATAATATTTATAACCGATAGTTTCTAAATCTCATCAGTTTTGGTGGTCAGGTCCCCTACAGCATCAGGATTGAAGAGTTGAAATCCAATTTTTTATGGGACAATGTGGCTAATTCTGTTGTACACAATCTCTAAATCTAAACTAAAATGACAGGTCTAAATATATTCCTGTTTCTTTCACAATCCTCCCTGCTGAAGGGGATAGCACTATTTTTAAACCTGTCAATTTAGTTTATGGTCTGGGATCCCGTCTTAGAAATTTATACCCTCATCTGTTATTTAAACGAATTATATGTCAAATGAAAGGTTATTTTATTCCCAATCGAACCGTATTTGGTTGCCTGGTCAGAAGTAGTGCTAAATCATGGTTGTCTTGATTTTAAGATATAAAATTTTCGGTGCGAGTGTTGAAAGTGACAGAAAAGTGTTGCGCGCGCAATTTCATTTGACAGACAAAGATGCAGTGAGGCAGGCGTGCACTCGGCAGGTGCTTAGTCTATACATAGATTAAAACCATAGACTTTCTGTGCCTGTCCATTAAAGATATTTACAAAAAAATAAGTGAGGGACGTAAGGGATAAGTAATAAAACGTAAAAAAGCTGTTTTTGAAAATTTTGTCTGTTTGTCTGTATGTTTGTGCATGTATTACGCAAAAACTACTGAATGGATTGAAATTAAACTTGGCATGATTTAAGTTCATACTACATAATAGCATATAGGATACCTTTTATCCCGAAATTCAGCAGAGTTCCCTTGGGAGAGAGGATGAAAGTCAAAATATGTACTTAGCTGTAATTCACTATCGCGTAGTCCGATTTTGTTCATTTTTAAGGTTCCGTACCAAAAGGGTAAAAACGGAGCCCTTTTAATGTCACTCGTCTGTCTGTCCACCTGTCCGCCGGTCACAGGTCTCTAGATCGCAGACGAAATGAGTTACAAACCTGAAATTTTGGTATTTAGTGTAAAACGTTGACCCAAAATCAAATATTGAATTAGAAATTGAATTAATTATTTTTTTCTATATATCTTTAATGGACAGGCACAGAAAGTCTATGGTTTTAATCTATGTATAGACTAAGCACCTGCCGAGTGCACGCCTGCCTCACTGCATCTTTGTCTGTCAAATGGAATTGAGCGCGCAACACTTTTCTGTCACTTTCAACACTCGCACAGAAAATTTTATATCTTAAAATCCAGACAACCATGATTTAGCACCACTTTTGACCAGGCAACCAAATACAGTTCGATTGGGAATAAAATAACCTTTCATTTGACATATAATTCGTTTAAATAACAGATGAGGGTATAAATTTCTAAGACGGGATCTCCAACTATTAGGTTTAGAGATTGTGTACAACAGAATTGGCCACAATGTCGCAAATTTTCTCTATCGATTAAAAAAAATACTCAGATCAGTTCAGAAATCTCGAAGATTTCGGTGTACGTACATACTACATAGGTAACAAGTATAAATTGAAAATTTAAAAAACCCCCGACATTCGCCATTTTGTGGCGGCGGCCATTTTGTATTTGCATAGTGCTATTCTACTAGTCAAGCCCTTTCATTTGATACCCATATTAAGGGAGTTGTGAAAAATATGTAATCCGCCATTTTGTAGCGGCGGCCATCTTGGATCGATTTTCATCAAACATAGCTAACAACACTCTCGACTAATTCACCTTTCAACCAAAAAAAAACTGCATTCAAATCCACCACCCGGGGTCCACCCGTTTGAGCGCTACAGGGGAACATACAGACACACACACACATACACACAGACACGTCAAACTTATAACACCCCGTCGTATTTGCGTCGGGGGTTAAAAAACACAACTCGTCCTTTTTTGAAAGTCGGTTAAAAAGTAGCCTATATTACTCCTTGATGCTCCTTGGTTAATCCTACATGTCTGTGAAAGTCACATCAAAATTGGTTCAGCCGTTCCGAAGATTAGCCCGTTCAAACAGACAGACAGACAGACAAAAATTTTAAAAACGTGTGATTCAGTTAAGGTACAGTTCAAATAATAATATGAGGTAGTTATTTCGAAATTATAGACAGACACTTCAATTTTATTTATTAGTAAGTATAGATTAATCCAATTTTCGAATATAACAATTTTTTTGACCAAATAGATATTATTAAACCACCCGTAGGTTAGGTACCTACTTATAGGTAAGGGCTTTATGTTTTATATAAGCTTTTTGAATTGGGCCAACCAGAGAAAATTCAAATTAAAAACTGCCTTTTTTGGGAAGGAACGGGTTTTTTTTTAATTTAGAAAAAACGTTAGCGTTGTAGGTACGATATTTAGACTAAATTAATGATAATTTTACTAAGTATATAATATCGACCGCCGAAGTTGAAACCGTTGAAAGTGATACCTGCCGGACTTGGTAAAATTTCCGGTGAGTGGATTTTGTTACGCTCCGATTCCGGGAGAAAAACAAAGGTGGTGGTTGTAAATTCGGGGTAGATGAATTAATTACGGTTAGCAGTAAGCTGACACCCGGTCGACTGCCCCGCCTTCCGTTTACAATTAGCATGTGGTGCGCCGTGCGGATGATATTGTCGCACTTTGTGAATTAATATTCATCAGGCTTCAAATTAAACTATTATATAAATTAGATTACAAAAGTAATGTGAGAAGATTCAAATTATGGAAATATTCATTTCACTGTGGCTGAAATACCTAACTAAGTACAGTATTTGTATTTCAATTATTAACCCCCGACGCAAAAATGACGGGGTGTTATAAGTTTGACGTGCCTGTGTGTGTATGTGTGTGTGTGTCTGTCTGTTCCTCTGTGGCGCTCAAACGGGTAGACCGATTTGAATGCGGTTTTTTTTGTTTGAAAGTTGAATTAGTCGATAGTGTTGTTAGCTATGTTTGTTGAAAATCGATCCAAGATGGCGGCCGCTACAAAATGGCGGATTACATATTTTTTCACAACTTGTGTTAATATGGGTATCAAATGAAAGGGCTTGACTAGTAAAATAGCACTATGCAAATCCAAGATGGCATGTATGTAATCCGCCATTTTGTAGCGGCGGCCATCTTGGACCGATTGTCATCAAACATAGCTAACAACACTCTCGACTAATTCACCTTTCAAACAAAAAAACCGCATTCAAATCGGTCCACCCGTTTGAGCGCCACAGGGGAACAGACAGACAGACACACACACAGACACGTCAAACTTATAACACCCCGTCGTTGTTTCGTCGGGGGTTAAAAATAGGGTTATTATGTATGTTTTGGCGAAATCCGGAACCACCAAGGAGATACAAGGAAACATTTAGAGGTTTTTTTTTTGTGAAAACCATTCGACTTCGGCCTTGTACATTTTTTGGTCAAGTGTGAGTTGTCCATGTTACCTTAATGAAAATATTTTTTATGCTGATCGGCTCAGTCACATTCGTATCTAAGGATTATTATTTCATTGTAGCGGAAGAAAAAAATTAGGACACCAGAAGTTGGTCAAAATTAAAACGTGTTTCTAATTAAATGCAACAAAAAATTCCATTTCCAGTTACTGAGTGCTTACAAAAACCCCTTAAAAAAGGAAAAAAAAATCCTTTCATTTTTACATTATTTTCCTATTTTCGGGAGAACTTTTCGATTTTTTCTTTCCCTAAAAATCTTATTCGGACTTATTATGAACATTTAAAAATACCCAAATCGTTCCAAACGTTCTCAATGATTTTTCTTTCCCTAAAAATCTTATTCGGACTATTATGAACATTTAAAAATACCCAAATCGTTCCAAACGTTCTCAATGCGCTGACCAACAAATTTAACGTATAATTTTTATTATTTACTAGCTTTTGCCCGCGGCTTCGCCCGCGTGAATTTCGGTTTTTCACAAATCCTGAGGGAATCATGGATTTCTGGTTCCCGTTTCTGCTCCCTTTTCTAATCTTTATACCATTGACGTCAGTACAATATAATTCAATGCTTTATACCTACCTAATTTCAAGGAAGTTTGCTATAGTAATCTACCTAAAGCAATAGCTGTACATTTCGTTTTTTCAATATCCCGCGGGAGCTGTGGATTTTTCCGGGATAAAGGTATATGTGTTAAGTCAGGGTATAATCTATGTCCATTCAAAATTTCAGCCCAATCGGTTCAGGAGTTGCGACGTTATAGAGTAACAAACATGCAAACATCCACACTTTCGCATTTATAACATTAGTAGGATATAGAAGATTCTGAATGACCCGCCTCGGTGCCTCAGCTTCGCACTAAGGCTGAACTCTGAAGCCTGAACTCCTGAAGTCATTCACCTGGCTATTCAGGAATATTCAGGATTATAAAACTTTATCAGCTACTTGATGCTAGATGGCGCTGCAAAATGAATAATTTAATCAAATGTATCAAAATTATTGAAGAATAAAGTTTCAAAGAATAGATAATATTTATTTCCACACAGTATTGTAAATAAATTATTAACGGAATCCTTTTATTTTCAATATTGCATTTTAAATAACACCGCCATCTATGAGGATATGATCACATCTACAATTAGCTTATAGATGGAGCTACTGCTGACGCGTCGTTTTGAGTTTTGACACTTTAATAACCTCAATTAAAATCCGAAAGAAGCGGTCGTCATCATGTCGCCATTACATATCACTATAACAATAATTTCGTTGTGAAAAGAAATTGCTTGTGTCAATTTGTCAAATCAACGCGCGTAATTTGTTTTGAGTTCAATTGAAAAATAATAATTTAATTCCTTAAAACAAAAGTGTTTTGGTCAAATAAAGGTAAGAAAAGTTGTCTAAATTACACAATAATTCCTCTTTTGTCATTGATCTTTATATGCAAAAAGTTTCCAAAATAAAATAGTATAATGGTTTATTAATCTAATTAAGTAGTACTGTAATGATTTATATTTTTCTAATTAGGTAGATAAGTTGTTCACTATTTGTATTATTTTTGTATGTTAAATATTTGTATTATATATTAGTCAATATAATTTTATGTACTTAGGTACCCACTTTTTAAATATAATCAATGGTATTTAATTTTTTTTTAAATTTTCACGTGTAACTTAATTAACTCCCACCCATTAAATTACCTGAGTAAGTATATATTTTAATTGTCTGTGTTTAGTAGTTCCTTTCAAAAAGCATAATCTATAATTTATATTTCTATCGGGTGACATGTTTTGTATTTTTAGATGGCTCCTCCAAAAAAGATTGTTAAACGCCAGCAAGAGATAATGTTGGATTTCCTGGAGCAAAATATAGAGATGGCTAAAGGTATACCCGTGAGCTCCCCAATAACAACGGCAGCTATGAAGGATAAGTGGATCAAACTCACAAAAAAACTTAATTCTGTTGAAGGAGGCGATAAGAAACCTGTCCAAGGTTGGAAAAGGGTAACTATAAATTTAACTTTTTTGCCATTATGCTGTTATTGCCCAACACTGACTTGTGCCTTTTATTCAGTCTAGCTAAATAGAAAGGGTTGTACTTGTGGGTATAGCAAGCAGATGAAGTTGACTTTTGGAGCCTTAGATGGAGGTAGGCTTACAAGCAGCTCATGAAAGACCCTACAAAAAACCTATGTCTTGTAATATTTCTTAATGAAACTAGTTTTAATATTTATAAATTAGGTACTTTATTTCTTCAAATTATCATTATGTTTTATATTAGTAATTAATAATTATTTTTCCTTGTACATCTCTCACATATTTTTCTACAAGTGACAAGTCCTATGTTTTTCTAAAATATCGGTCAACCACCGATAATATTAATAATATAAAAACTCTTTAGTGTCTACACACTACATCATCCCCTTTTAAACGAAAAATTAATAAACCAAAACAATATACTTTTATAAGTTACATTATTATAAAAAAACAAGTAGTAAATAATATTATAAAAACCATCTGATAAATCAAGCACAGAAAAGTATTTCTTATTACAAAGTTTTGATACTATCTCATCAATTGTTGGAATCAAATGATGTTCTCTTATTAATACTTTATTAAGATCTTTAGGATCTAAGCAAATTCTCAGTGAACCATCTTTCTTTTCAATTATAACCAAGTTGCTTACAAAACTTTTAGGATGATCGACCTTCGCTATGACTTTGTGCTTCACCAGAGCTTCCAACTTGTCTGCAAGGCGATCCTTAAGTGCGTTAGGCACACGTCTAGGGGGTCTCACCACAGGCTCTACGCCAGGTTGAATGCGTAGCTGCAGTGAACTCTTAAACTCCCCAATTCCCTGA
Organism: Melanargia galathea; assembly: GCA_920104075.1. Lineage (NCBI taxonomy): Eukaryota > Metazoa > Arthropoda > Insecta > Lepidoptera > Nymphalidae > Melanargia > Melanargia galathea. The sequence goes on from OV049862.1 coordinate 19,333,819, forward strand.
AAAAGTTCGTTATTCATATTAACAATTGAGTCTTTACTCATTTTCATATTAGTATTAGTGCAACTGGTTATAACCGAATTAATATTAATATTATTATTTAAAAGTCTAAGCTGTAACAACGAGCCTAGCCCTAGGATCGGTCTCACTGGTTCATTAATAATTAAAAATTCAGTTTCAAAACATTCATTGTTATTAATATTATTTGTTGTATCCTCTGCTGTCTGATTCCAATAATTATTCTGTCTCTCAACATCCGGTCCATTTGTTCACCAAAATTGCAATTTTCTGCTAATTTTCTTATATCAGTGTAGAAGGCATCAAAATTCTTTCCCTCCTCTTGACATCTTTTGTTGAAATGGTAACTATTTATAACTTCATTTTGTTTTGGCTTAAAGTAATCTTCAAAAAATTTTATAACATCCTCTAATTTTGGTTGGTCATTCAAGTTCACTGGCCGCCATTATGCCTTCCTGTTGTAACTTCTTAGCCATTATCCGAGTTCGCTAATACGACTGCGCCATGTAATATTCCTTAATGAAACTTGTTTTAGTATTTATAAATTAGGTACTTTATTTCTTCAAATTATCATTATGTTTTATATTAGTAATTAATAATTATTTTTCCTTGTACATCTCTCACATATTTTTCTACAAGTGACAAGTCCTATGTTTTTCTAAAATATCGGTCAACCACCGATAATATTAATAATATAAAAACTCTTTAGTGTCTACACACTACATGTCTAGCAGTGGGCATTTATCTGTTGAGTATGACGACAGCCCATTGTTGCCAAGCAGCTTTTTTTTACTAGAATCAGTTGTTCAGAATCAGTTGATTAGAATAGTTCAGTTGACTAGAATCAGTCTCTAAATATTATCTTAGCAAATATTGTCTATATAGCATTTGGATTGTGTTTGTTTCCAGTACTGGTTCACATGGCGACACAGATGCAGTAAGAAAGCTGAAAATGTACACAAAATCAAAACAGTGTCTCCAAACGACCTGCATAGGTTCCTGCCTCTGGACGAGATGGAAGTGCGAGTTCTGCAGTTGAATCAGAAGCGAACAGTGAGGCCGATGCCTGTCATTGAGTTTATTAAACAACGAGATTCCGATTCAGATCAAGAACAGGAAGAGGACCAGAAACAGGAACCGATCCAAGATGTTTCGTGCATTCAGCAGCACACTTTCCCTGTACAAGTCCAATTAAAAGAATTAAAAAATAGGAGACCAACGACAGGTGAATAGTATTTGATAACATTTTTATATAGCCTGTTGAGAAAAAATAAAATACCGCCAGTCAGTTGCCATTTTTGTAAAAAGCCAGTACTACTACTACTAAATCGTCTACAACATTTTGAAAATCATGTGGGAATTTAAAAATGTTTATTTCAAAATGTGTATTTGATATTCTGGGATAAAAAGTATTCTATGTAGTCTCCAAGATGTAAGATATCTCTGCGTCAAATTTCGTCAAGATGAGTTAGTGAGCCGTGAATAGTCAGTAGAAACACTGACAGACAGACACCTTCACATTTATAATATTAGTAATAGATTGATAAAAATTTGACATTGTTTTCACGACATAGCGACCCTCTATCAGCCCCCCACACACTGGGCCACTAGTGGCGACGACTAGTGGCCGCCACAAGTCTCGGAAGAGATTTTTTCATACATTTTCTTGTGGCACGAGCGCGGCCATTCGAGCGCTGTGTGCGGCGGTACCATAATATAAAATCTATGAAAAATCTCTTCCGCTACTTGTAGCGGCCACTACTCGTCGCCACTAGTGCCCCAGTGTGCGGGAGCTGTTAAAGTAAAAATAATTCATCCATTAGGTATCCATGTCGATACAGCAGGGCTATTCTGTAAAGCCATTTTCGATTATAGAGAGTGAATTCGAGGTGAGTTTGCTAATTTGTACTCTGTAAAACTCGATAGTACAGGTCTTCTCACTCAAACTCACTTCACTTCGCAAGTGCGTAGCAGATGTTTACAGAATATCAAACCAAGGTGAAGTGAGTTTGCTTTCGAAGCGAGTTATTTCACTTGAGTGAGCTTCGATATCGAGATGGTATTTTAGAGAATAGCCCTACTGGTGCGAACATAGCTGTTTGAATACATTTATTTGAAACAAAATTGTAATCTTCTTTACAGAATATAACTCCAAAACAAATTCTAGTAGACCGAGCTCGCCAGCGCCACCACAATGGGCCTTAGACTTGGAGGATCGCAGGATAGCCGCCGAGGAGCGCACGGCCGCCGCGCTCGAGGCCATCGCGAGTACGATGAAGGCACAGGAGGAGAGGCGGAGCATGCTCGACGAGCGGATAGCCGACGCTCTGACGTCCATCGCGGGCACCCTGCAGGAGATCAGCGCTAGTTCACAACACAGAAACTCCATGAACCACCTCCCCTCGCAGCCGGACCAAGAGAGTGCAATGAAAGATGTCATATTTATATAATTACATCTATCCAAATAAACACACAGACTGATAAATAATTTAACAGAAAAAAAATAGCAAGCGAGACCTATCGATCGATTGAATGGATAGGCTTATGGTATGGTATGATGTAAAGTTTGAACTTGATGGTATAGTATGATATGATGAACGATAGAACAAACAGTCCATAGGGATCCAACAATGATCTACGAGTATAATGAGCAAGATTTTTATGTCACTTCAGTGTGTCATTATTTTTAAGAATAGGTATCTATTAGCGATTAAACTAAAACTTGGCAAATTAACTTTATGATCAATCCCTTTCAACACTTGACAGATTATAGTACATTGTGATACAAGGGTGGAATGTTGGTTATTGCAAACGAGCTGTCATTAACAAGCCCGAACCGAAGGTGAGGGTTTTTAATGTCACGAGTTTGCAATAACCGATACACCCGTGTATCACACGACGTTTTTCAATACAGTTGTGGGAAATAGTAAAAAAACAAATCGAAGAATCAAATGTTTATTTCAACATACATACGTACGTACCTATCTTTGTCGGAATCTTGGGGGCAAAATTCCATCTTGCGTAATTTTTGCCCCAGATAAAATATCAGGTGGAGTTAATTCCATAATATCACTTGTACTTGAACTCATATTTACAAAAAATAATCAATTTATCACACAAAAAATGAAAACTTTCAGAAAATGGCGCGTTTTAGCAACTGGACATTTTAAAACGAAACTAGGCAACGGTCTACGCGTATACAGCCTATTCGATTTTTGAGATATGTTAATGTGAAAATAATTAAATTAAAAATGGTAATTAAATATATAATTAATTATAATAAACAAACATTTAAAAGAATTTTGAGAATTCAATGCTAAGACGTACGCCTTTATTAATTTTTTCTCGTATAAAATCTATCCGATTTTATTCTATGTATGAAAACTCCTTGCTATTAAACTTTTTAAATTGACTTATAAATTTAAAAATAAACTGCAAAACAAAATGATCGAGCTCGTAAAACAAAAGTCACGACCGCGTAAAACAAAACATGCCTGTGCAAAAGATTTAATTTTCGAATCATAACTATAGCCTCTGAAAGTACGCCATGTTAAGCAACTGTATTGAAAAAAAATATATATCTTTGCTTGAAATCGTTTTGCCCTTGTAAATAAATGTAAATAGCTATAATGGTGGATTGATTTTATTTTGTTACTGTAAATTATGGAAGCAATATTTCTCAAAATTAAAAAACATAGTATTATTTTGTAACTGCACTAGTTTTTTTAGCCATATTACGTAGAAATTAATATTTAAAATGTTTTTTTTTTATTATTTAGATTTTTATTATTTAAATAAAAATATAATTATCAACTTTTTCTTTTATTTATAGCTGATGAGATGAGTTCTTTTATCATTTCGCTATGATGCGAAGTGAGGATGCAGTCATAAGGTGGACATTTCAATTTCAATTTAAATAGGTAGACTGCAACTAGCCTTTCGATCCATAAAAAAGACGAAATCTGATCTATCTTGCAGTTCCCAATAAATACAATAAATTATTGGTGAAATACCTATTAATTCTAATTTAACTTTCATGACGCGGTGTGACCGTGTGAGACACTTGACTATAAATACTTACAGCTAAGAGGTAGATATTTATGTTCTGAGTAGGACTAGTTCCAAAAATAGTTAAACCAAGCCAATCAAAACGAGTTAAATAAATAAATAAATAAAGCCTTTATTGCTGATAAAGTAGGTAATTACAAATTATTTAAAATCTCGCACTTCAGTTTCCTCCGCGATCAGCGCGTCCTTTGACGCATAGGCCTCCTCCAGGTGTTTCCAGGTATCTCGATCTTGAGCTTTCCGCGACCATAGTGTCCCAGCCGTCTGCCTGATGTCATCAACCCAGCGCTTCCTTTGTCTGCCCCTTTTACGTTTCGAGCCGTCTCTTATTATCCATTCCGTCATCGCTTTGGTCCACTTCTTCGACTTTTCTCGAATCAAAACGAGTTATGCCGTTTTAATTCATAATACAGTCGATTCGCAGGCATGGAGGCGTTGGAAACGAGTATCAACTACTGGGAGGACGCGCTGGCCGCGTTCTCGGTGGGCGCGCGCGGCGGCGTGAGCGGCGCGCTGGCGCTCACCTCGCCCGAGGAGGCCGAGTTCTGTCGCGAGATCCAGGACCTGCTGCAGAACGCCTACTTGTTGCAAGTAACTATCTATAGTAGGTAGCTCGATTACATCCTGAGTGCCAAGAGCGTCGCCAGCTGATGGGCAAGGGGGAACAAGTGACAATTTTAGGTACCTACAGTGGCGAGGTTATGAAGCTGTAACGCTCTAGGGGGAAGCGGACAGCCCCTTAGCAACGCCCTTGCTGAGTGCCTCGTCTGAGAGCCTGAGAGCTCGCGCCTCATGCGTCGTCTGCACTTGTAACTTGTCGTTGTCGCATACTATAATATGTTTAAGTGTAGTGCTATAACCTAGGTATAACTAACTCGTTGCAGGAGCGCTGCGAGCTGCTGTTCCTCGACCAGCGGTCGGTGCTGTTCCGGTCGGAGAGCGGCGGCGCGGGGGGCGCGGCGGAGGGCTCGGCGGGGCGCCGCACGCGCCTGCTGTCCTCGCACACGGCCTCCGAGCACACGCGCAAGGACCACCACTCCAGCGCGGAGTCCTTCGCCTCCGCTGAGGATCAGGTCATTTCAATATACGACAATATTAATGTGCGTTGAGCCAATTCCAATAGGAAAATCTTCCTCCGTGTTGGTGCAGTTATTTACTTCTTATTCCTAGCGTTTAACCCGGCTTACCTACGCCATGGTCTGCTAGTTACAAATTCCATTGTCTTATCACTACATAGTATAAAACAAAGTCGTTTTCTCTGTCCCTATATCCCTTTGTACGCTTAAATCTTTAAAACTACGCAACGGATTTTGATGCGGTTTTTTTTAATAGATAGAGTGATTCAAGAGGAAGGTTTATATGTATGATAACATCCATTAAATAGTGGAGAAATACTGTTATTTTTGAGGTTTCTAATGTGATGTCGTAAATAATTACATTTTTTCCGCTTACATTGCAAACGCAGGCTGAACCCTACGAGATTTATCAATATAATGTACTAAGTATTGTACACATTGAAAAGGTCTATAGAAAACTCCGCGATGGTATATGTCTATCTCTTATGGATATCCCACAATAACATTTTTTGTCATTTACTTTTTTACGACAAATAATGGCTAATTTTAGAAGCGATTTTAACCAATACAGCATAAATCCTTATCTAATTAAATACCTTAAGTACATTGTTGATTTATTATAGATCTATATGGCCCTTTACAGCATATGATTTAAATGAATATTTTCGAAGATATTACAGATTTAAAAATTGCGGGACATAGACTTTGCGCGCGGCGCGCGGTTCCAGCCGGCCGGGGCGGCGATGCGTAAAGTTCTCCTATAGCATTTTGAATTTAGCAGCGATCGGACGCGTATGCTATCGAGTATCGGAGCTTTCTAGCGAGGAAAATAACAATCACACTAATATTATAAAGGCGTTATTAAGTTATTAAGTTTGTGTGTATGTTTGTTCCTCTTCTCCGCCGCAACTACTGAACCGATTTGGAGATAGCTTATGCCCTGACTTAACACATAAAGTAACTTTTTATCCCAGAAAAGTATTCCTGTAGGACTAAAATAAATATAGACCTCCAAAACGCCACAGAGGGCGGGAACGGGAACCGGAACTCCACGATTCCCTCGGGATTTGTTCAAAACCGAAATTCACGCGGGCGAAGCCGCGGGCAGAAGCTAGTTATTCATAATTAGTAAGATATGTGTTTAAATACGGATTTTACGGACGCCCAATCAAGAAACCATCATACAGATCCAAGACCCACTCCAAGCATATTTTGCGTTGACACCGGAGCATCCTCATCAGGACATCTCACAAGTCTAGCAAAGGAAAATAAACCGTTTGTTCAATATGTAGGTATCATGGACTTCCGAGGTTTGGTATTTTATTGTGCCCACTTTATATGTATATAAGTAGGTACGTAATGCTTTTTGCAGGTAGCAGATCTCAGGGATTTTGACGACTTAACAGAATCAGTAGCCGAGTTAGAAAATTTGGAATTGTACCAAACGGCGGTAAAACAGCTAGAAGTTGGAATTCCTTATAGGTGAGTAGTATACAATAATATCTGCATTCTAAATAAGTTCAGCACAGTATTAACAGAGTTAACTTACAGTAATAAAGCGAGTTAGGGATTTTTAGTCGTATTTGTACGGCCAAACATAAAAGGTGTTGTACTGAGTCAATCGTTTAACAAGCTATATTTCAGGAAAAATTAAACCAACTTCCAATATAGGTACCAAACGAGTCACTATAAAAATACCCTAATGGCTTCAATTGTATCTACAGAACAATTCCCTCGATTTCTCCAGGATCCAATCATCAGAACCTGACCTGATAACATGGGACCACCTGGGAAGTATACCCTTTCAAACAAAAGAATTTTCTAAATCGGTCCAGGCGTCGTTGAGTAATCGGGGAACATACCTACATAAAAAAAATACATAATACATTGTTCGAAGAACCGATGGACGTTGGGTCTCAAGGTGCTTGAGTGGCGACCTCGCACCAGCAAACGAAGCGTTGGAAGACCCCCACTAGAGGGGTGGACGATCTCAAGCAAGTCGCTGGCAGCCGCTGGAAACAGGCGGCACAAGATCGTGTTCTGTGGCGATCCTTGCAAGAGATCTATGTCCAGCAGTGGACGTCTATTGGTTGAGACGACGACGACGACATAAAAAAGATTCTGATGAATTCAGAACAATAAAAATGACAGCCAAAGTGTGACGATCACATGAATAATCGTAGCTCTATCGCTATTGACTCTCGGCTAACAGCAACAGTTCTCTGGTCCGAGGCCCGAACGTTGTCGGAATGTGTAGTAGTTGTGATCGGTCGTAGAACTCTGCGCACGGAGGTGGTGGCGTGCGGCTCGGACGCGGAGTTCCTGTGCAAGCTGCACTGCCTGCGCGCGGGGTTCGCGTACGCGCTGCGCGACGCGGCCGCGCGCGCCTGGTTCGTGGACGCGGGCCGCCAGGTGCTCACCGACCTGCTGCTCTTCGCCGACAAAGTGAGCTCCATCGCAATAACAGTGTCAATCAATCAGTCTCTAGTTAGCCAGAATATCTTCACTAATTACTATAAGTTCTTATACCTACATAGTAATCCAATTCTGATGTACAAATTCTCTTAAGCTTTTAATTGACAGCTCTAAATGTAATGCTATCCTTTTCGGTATGGATATTTTGTGAAAAGGATAGAATTTAGAAACCTAACCACTCCGCAAGTGTATCTAACAACACTTCAGTTTTCAGTTTCAACCTTTTCGTTTCTACAGGACCTTCCCCTTTAGATTAAAGAACATGTGTGCCTTCGCGAGAGCGCGCTTTCACACACGTCCGCGTTCCCACATCTCATCCACTTCCTGTCACCTTCTTGTCAGAAATTGCCTGTTTAATTCGGACATCTGGGAAGCGTCAGAAAGGGACGTACGATGCGGCTTGATAGTTTGTAGGGTCACATACGAAACGCATAAACAGAATGCCTACCGGCGCGCGTCAGAGTTTTCTAACAATGAGACTAGATTGCAATTCACTTTGGACTTTCTCTTTCAGGAACCGAAAGAATTTCTAGTCGCTTACGAAGAAATGGTATCATGGACGAACGATCCGGCTAACTGGTCAGCCATCGTGGCCGAACTAACAAGTAAAGGCGTTAAGGTGAGGTGTTAAAATCTTAGTAGGTACAAAAAGTTTTAGTAGGTTTTCTGATTACGTTTAAAATGGGGGGGGGGGGGAATGATCAGTGGATTAATGCATGCCATGCAATCATTTGCCTGAAGAGTTTCTTCATAGAGTACAAAAGATCCATAAGGGTCGAAGTGCATTCATTTTAGCGGGCTCCACCAAAGATTACCTACTACTGCATTGTGACGTCAAGGGATTGACTAGAAACGGATAACTTTTCTGTGAGTGGCCAGTTTTACCCAACCGGTAGAACTAATTTCCTCTTAGTCTGCATTAAAAAACATTTTAGAAAGAGTTTGTTACGTGGCATGCTATAGTCAGTGAGATGGTGTTGTATGGTGTCAGGTGGTTTCCTTCTACGACGTGGTGCTGGACTACATCCTGCTGGACGCGTTCGAGGACCTGGCGTCGCCGCCCGCCTCCGTGCTCGCCGTCGTGCGCAACCGCTGGCTCTCCGACGGGTTCAAGGAGAGCGTGAGTCATTACTATCAAGTATAACTCCCGGCACGTAAGTCAAGCGCTGACCTTCAAGTGCACGCAGCGTCGTACGAGTGAGCGGGACACAATACGATTGGAGAGCCAATCAGCGCTTACGAGGGATCCGCGAGAGCTAATCAGTGCTTACGAACGATCCCCACGTCCTCCCCGCGACCCCCTCACCACCCGAGATACTTCATTTTCGACTTTTGCGCATTGAAGGTCAACGCTAGACTTATTTATACAATGAATATAAAATTATTTTGCTATAATCCGCTAACAGTGACAAATTTGTAGGCACAACACCACACAATCTTGTAGGCACAACACCACACAATCTTGTAGGCACAACACCACACAAATTCACCACAAAACAAACTCGACGATCGTTTCGCTCCGACACCGGAGCATCTTCAGGAGATGTCGACTTCACAACGGACGATTGCAAAGTGAGTTCGTGTCGAATGAGCGGTCTTATATATACTATCCCCGCTTAGTCATCTACCCTCCTTTCTCTTTCTCTCTGGCCACGCCCCCTAAATATGTTGAGCAACGGTGAAGATGACACATTTATTTGCTCATTCAGCAATTCGACACTTCTACCGCTGTGCCCAACTATTTCCAATTGTTCCAACACGCACAGTCTTAAACTTTTACAGCATGTGTGTAAAATTTCAAATGTATGACCCTCGTCTATCCTATGTCCACTATCCAAAAGATGTTTTGCGAAATGAGATCTTTGAGGCTGGTTGTTTCTAAAGGCAGCCATATGCTCTTTATATCGAGTTACAAAATTGCGCCCAGTTTGACCAACATATATAGCACTACATTCGGGGCACTTGAGTTTGTACACACCTGACTTTTGTCCATTATTTAATTTATCTTTACCATTACAAATTCTTCTGAGCGTATTATTTGTTCTAAAAGCAGCGTGTACATCATGTGATCTAAGAGTCCTAGCAATACGCTCAGATATTGGTCCGAAATAGGTCAAACTGGTTTTATATTTATTTATTTTGTCTGATGGCGCTGGATATAGGTTTTTCTTGACCTGCACTAACTGTTGTTTTCTAAGTATATTATTTACAATATTAGGGTTATACCCATTTGAACGCGCCATGTGATAAATAATATTTAATTCTTTTTTATAATTGTCTTTTGTAAGAGGAACGGACACTAATCTGTGTATATAACTATGAAAAGCTGCAAGTTTATGTTGCCAAGGATGGCATGATGATGCGGGTATGGTTGTGTCTGTATATGTAGGCTTGCGGAAGATCTCAAATTGATGTTTATTATTGACACGACTTATAGTTAAGTCGAGAAAATTTAGTGACTTGTTTTGTTCTATTTCCGACTTAAATGTAATTTTGGGGTGTATTTTATTAAGTTGCTCAACAAATACATCCAGTTGTCTCATTGTTCCTGTCCAACATATAATGATGTCATCGACATATCTGTAGTAATATAGAATGTTACTATTTTTTACAATATGTTTGTTTTCAAAATTATCCATAAAAATTTCTGCCATTAATGGACTTAAAGGAGATCCCATTGCTAACCCATCATTTTGTTGGTAGAACTTATCATTGAATTTGAAATAATTTTGTTGCATACATATTTGTGTTAATTCTACCAATTCTAATATTTCACCAGGGTGTAGCCGTTTCATTTCAAGTAATTTAGTCAAAATATCTATGGTCTCTTTAACTGGTACATTAGTGAATAAACTGTCCACATCTAATGATAATAATTTACACCGGACCGGCAGTAACATATCTTTAATTTTATTTACCAACTGAATACTATTTTTCAGTGCAAATGTGGGCTGAAAGGATGTCTTTGATTTTATAATGTTATTTAACTGCTTAGCCAATTCATATGCCGGTGCGCTAACGTACGAAACAACTGGACGTATTGGAATATTTGTGTGGTGTTGTGCCTACAAGATTGTGTGGTGTTGTGCCTACAAGATTGTGTGGTGTTGTGCCTACAAATTTGTCACTGTTAGCGGATTATAGCAAAATAATTTTATATTCATTGTATATCATGGAATTCCGCAAAGTAACGCCTGCTTCCATTCAACATCTAGACTTATTTGCCGTGACTTGTAGAGTAGACGCCAATCATTTATTCACCTGAATATAGCCGCAAGACGCGTCGTAATAGCATACACCTTTTAGGATATCAGGACGGAAGAGAGGGAGCCGGCGCGAATCTTCGCGAGTTCGCTCTTGCACCTCAGCTCAAGGACGAATATAATATTGACGTCAACTCTACCTTCTCATCCAGGCGAAACGAGACAGATTTATGTCAGGGATATGTTCCGTTTTAACTCTTTCTTGTGTTTAAATAGTCAGAGAACGCTCCATAGATTCTCAAGAAATGCTAAGCAGAGAATCTTGAAAGCTCTAATTTCACTCGCAATTTATAAAAATATTTTGTGGTAACATTAATAATGTAGTAATTTTGGCTTCAAAATATTCAAGGTCGGAATCAAATGGCTACAATTTCCTTATTATAAACTGTCACCTTGAGGAACCGCCGCCATATTGGAATGCAGTCATACCCTGTATTGCAGATTTTTGTTTCTATTCTTTCGGAAACTATCGACCGTAGTTAAAGTTATCAAAATTAGTTTATTATATTCGTTCGTCAAAAAAGAAAAAGGTCGTCTAAATCAATGCACAGCGGTTGGGCTGTCAAATGTATTAGCTGGTCTGCTGACCCGATCTCTTTGAAAAGCACGGATAGCTTGCATCCTGAGGACGGGTATATACGCGGTCGTAGCTGCAGGGTAGCCACAGTTTACAACTTTACAGTATAATAATAACAATGTCAATAGGGTATTTGACTAATTTTTGGAAATTGTTTTAAATTATTCTTTATTACTTATTAAAACATACTACATTGATATTTTTCGCAATATCTACAGTATTAAGAATTAAATCAATGATAAAGTTTAAGTTTTGAAAACCACGCCAAAAACGACATTTCTGATCACATGATACGCGTGACGTCACAAATCGCTATGCAAGTCACTTCTCTCGCTCGCTCCTTTTCGGAACTCGGTGCGTGCGACAGAGACGCTACGCAAGGCGACTGCTGTATCGTAATGTTGTAAATTGTTATACCTACTCATTTAATATCAATCTTATTCTTTCAAGTATAACGTTTAGTTTCGGTTGACTTGATAAACTTCAATTATAACAACCAAGTTACGTGCAATCGAGTGACGTCACAAACAATCCCAGAGCGTTCACGTTCCTGATAAAATTTCAAAAATTATTATGTTTTATTTCGTGCAAAATATCGCGTAAAATTACATAGTTTAGTTTGATTGAGTGAAATATGTCTTTTTAACCCCCGACGCAAAAACGACGGGGTGTTATAAGTTTGACGTGTCTGTGTGTGTGTGTGTGTGTGTCTGTCTGTTCCCCTGTGGCGCTCAAACGGGTGGACCGATTTGAATGCGGTTTTTTTTGTTTGAAAGGTGAATTAGTCGAGAGTGTTCTTAGCTATGTTTGATGAAAATCGGTCCAAGATGGCCGCCGCTACAAAATGGCGGATGATATATTTTTTCACAACTCCCTTGATATGGGTATCAAATGAAAGGGCTTGACTAGTAGAATAGCACTATTGCAAATTCAAGATGGCCGCCGCCACTAAATGGCGAATGTCGGGGGTTTTTTAAATTTTCAATTTACACTTGTTTAGGCTATTATCTGATAAGATGACCACAATCAATAGTATATTTTCAATGTTGTCAAATACCCTATTGGTCCATTGTAGGCATTGACGACGGCGGTGTGGTCCGTGATAAAGGCCAAGCGGCGCTACCTGCAGTACCCCAACGGGTTCATGGCGCACTTCTACTCGATCTCGGAGCACCTGCTGCCCGTGCTGGTGTGGGGGTTCCTGGGCCCGCGCGAGCGCCTGCGCGACGTGTGCGAGACCTTCCAGGCGGAGATGGTGGGCTTCATCACCGACCTCTTCAGCTTCCACAAGTGCCGCTACACCGGCGTGGACGAGTTCGCCGCGGACATGATGCAGCACGCGCGCACCCGCGCCGCCAACATCACCAACAAGCTCGCCGAGCGGGCTTAGGACCCGGACGTAGGTCTGAGGGTACTCTGACTCTACTCTCTGAGTAGTCAGAGTACGCTTTATAGATCCCAGCATAAGAGTTAGCTCTAAGAATAAATACGTACAACTAGTTAAAGAACCCGAACCAATAAGAAGTTAAGACGGAACACTGTTATTATCAAAACTGATACCTACCTGTTTTTTTTTTGCGTGTGCTGTTCGAAGTTCAAACATACTATTTCTAGCATTCTTTTGATGCATCTCTGTGTGTGTGTATTTTGTATATTATATTATTATTATTTTGTATACTTATATAAATCTTATATAATATATATAAATCAATGCCACTTTTCGTTGTAATAGGGTATTTGACTAATTTTTGGAAATTGTTTTAAATTATTCTTTATTACTTATTAAAACACACTACATTGATATTTTTCGGAATATCTAAAGTATTAAGAATTATATCAATGATAAAGTTTAAGTTTTGAAAACCACGCCAAAAACGACATTTCTGATCACATGATACGCGTGACGTCACGAATCGGTATGAAAGTCACTTCTCTCGCTCGCTCCTTAACGGAACTCGGTGCGTGCGACAGAGACGCTACGCAAGGTGAATGCTATATCGTAATATTGTAAATTGTTATACCTACTCATTTTAATATCAATCATATTTTTTCAATTTTAAAGTTTAGTTTCCGTTGACTTGATAAACTTCAATTATAACAACCAAGTCAAGTGCAAATCAAGTGACGTCACAATTAATCCCAGAGCGTTCTGGTTATCGATAAAATTTCAAAAATTATTATGTTTTATTTCGTGCAAAATATCGCGTAAAATTACATAATTTAGTTTGATTGAGTGAAATATGTCTTTTTTAGGCTATTATCTGATAAGATGACCACAATCCGTAGACAGAGAAGTACTATAGACTTAATGATATCTCCTTTTCACTCCCACATAAAAGAGATGCAGTATTGACATAATGCACAAGTAAGAAAAGGATAAAGCTATTATATTTCTGTCCCTCAGTGCGTGCCGGTTTTTTTCAAGGTCGATCAAATCATTTGGTAAACAAAGTTTGACGTTTCTTGGTTATATGTTTTTTATTGTGATAATTTTAATTGTTTTCTTTTCTTCCCCAACGTATTTTATAAACTAAACAAAAAAATAAGATTTGCAGATTACGTCGGACCTACAGCAATGGTGCGTTGTAGTGTTTTGTCATGCAAAAACGACAGTAAAAGGCAAGATCCTGGAGTGTCTTTTCATTCGTAAGTACGCTGTTTACGGACAATATTTTAGTTTCCAAATTTAATTATATATATTTAGCGTCGGTAAATAATTAGCCAGGCATACTAAAATCCCATTGTTTAAACGTATTTTAAAAATTCTTAACCTCAAAATAAAACCATAGTCTATACACACATAGACATAGACATAGACTAGTCATAGATAATGTTGCCCACTTCCTATGATCATAATTCCCTAAAAATAAATAGCGGTTACAATAAAAATGGATAACATTGGTATAATAATATCCTACAATTATACGAGTATACACTCGTTTATATAATTGTAGAATAACTTTGTAAATTGAATATTATAAATTATGTTAAAAATTCTGGTGTTTTCGTATAACTTAAAAAAAAAAAAACAATTTTTTATGAACACTTGTGAATTCCAGATTTCCAGTTGATTCAGATCAGCGTATCAAGTGGATTGCTGCTACTGAAAGAACAAATTGGACCCCTACAAAATACTCTAAGATGTGTGGCAATCATTTTGATGCGAAATTCATAGTTAAATATCGTAATAAAACATATTCTTTGCTGCTATGATTATTCTTTATTTTGGTCGAGTTTATTTTGGATTTGTACCATACAAATTTGACTGTTTTGCGGATTATAGGAAAATAATTTTGACTTTTCATCATAAATTATGCATTTCCGCAAAGTAACGCCTGCTTTTATTCAATATGTATAAAATAGTTAATTTTAAATATGTAATAATATAATAAATAATTAATAACAAATAAATAAATATTTTTAGGTTTTCTACGTTTAAAATTATTTTGTCAGTACACGAAAGCAAAAACGCCTTTGCAAGATGCATGTAAGGTAGAAAATTGTTAATTTATTTCAGGAAAATACGTGCCTGCAGGAGATCCGGCTTTATAAGTAATATGGAACTGGAACTGCATTCCGAACCTGTGGTAGACTCAATCGACGATTCAAAAGTACTTGTAAAAGTTTATTTGAATAAAAAACTTTTCTATTCTATTCTATTCTATTCTATCATAATCTCTATGGATTGAATTATAACATACCTGTCAATATATAATTTAGGTAGTGTTCGTCAATTTATTTAATAGTATTGGAAGAATAAAATAATAATGAAATAGATGATGCCTGTGATTTACTTAGTTCGCTTGGGTTTAGGTTGAATCGAAGTCTCTAGGGAACTTTCTGATTTTCTAGATAAAAAGATGTCATTACCTTAAAAACTATTTCTGTAGGTAACAATTTTGGTTAAAATTGGTTAAACAGATGAGCAATAAAAACATAGTAGACAAACAGACAGATACTCACATATTAATCCGGATGTAGTAATTGTTCGAAATACTGTGATTTATTGGACTAAAATGTGTACGATATTAGGGGAAACTTTTTAACATGGCAACCCTAAATATTGTAGGTATTTTATTACCTGTCCCTTTCGGCGACACGCTAGGTAAAATTCTATGGGATACTCTTTCTACGCCACAATCAATAGTATATTTTCAATGTTGTCAAATACCCTATTTTACAACTCAAGAACGGGCTCACCTATCCAAACCAAATGTTTAGGTTTTGTTTGGACTATTTAGTAGATGGTTTATGTGAAGTTTGCACAAAATCGGTCGAGCGGTTCTTCATTTATCACATTTTCATTTTTATCAATGTCACCGGGCAGGATGACGTCTGCCAGGTCCGCTAGTAGTAGGTATATATTATATTCGTATACTTGATAGCTGAGCATGGTAACAGAAGCACGGACGTCGACTTCACTTGAATCGCAGGCCGTGTTCCGTCTTATTATCTTCTATTTGGTCCGTTAAAGATGTGATTTGTGAATGTGATCGTCACGTCTCGTGTCATTTTTAGACGACCGCACATCACAGCCGCAGCGCACGCGTCCGACGCAACGCACTTTTGAGTACTCATAGTCCAAACGACGTCGAGAGTCTGTCGCATCGGACGCGTCAAAAGTGCAGGATGACGCAACTGTAATACGTATTCAGTAGTTCAATGAGGGAAATGACGACAATCATTAATTCTCATTTCTGAAAAAAGCGTTGCGTTCGGCTTGCCTCTAAATGTGCTTTAGGCAGGGACTGAAAGCGGTAGAGCATACCGGTACATACCACCGTTATCATACCGGTACAAAATAGGTACCAAAATCTCAACCTTTATAAAAGATACCTTTATTTAACCGCTATGCGATTTCGGTACCGAAAAAATACGAAAAGGTGCGCGCGCGGGGGTGAAGAATTTGGCCACGTGCCGCGCGCCGCTCGTCCCCCGCTTCCCGTCGGTTCCTGTGTTTGTTAAAACGTAAGGATTTTAAGAAATTCCAAATTCTAAATCTAAAAATAAGAATATTAAAGAATAAAGAATGCCGAAGTGGTGGGATTCATTCAACGGCACATCAAAGTAAAGCCTTATTAGATAAAAATATCGATATAAATAGCGGTACCGAAATAAAAGTACCGTTTTTTATTTCGGTACCGCTAAACTGAAATATAAAGGTACAGAAATAAAGAGGTACCGAAATGAAGCGGTACCGAAATTATAGGTATTTAAACATTTCGCTACTTTTATTAAAAGGGTAGGCCCATTACCGCTAAATAAAACTACCATTAAATTCCGGTTATTCAGTCCCTGGCTTTAGGCAGTTATCGATCGATTTTAATTTTATATATCACAATTAATAGATTAATTTAGACGTATTTAAATAATTATGTAAAAAGAAAACCGTATACGTATTGTCACAATATAGGAAGAAGTTGTAAAAAAAATACCGTACCTACACGTTTATTGTTACAAGTAGGTACATAGTGTAATTTTTAAGCTAAAGCAGATCTTTATTCAAAGTGCAATAGAATTCACAGTTTAAAGAATTGTTAAAAAAGTATGACATTCCTAATGCAGTTACTCAATAGGTAGTATTTGAGACCCGGCAGACATACAATTTCAAATTGGCCGACTATCGAACAACTAAATCGTGAACTTTCACAATTTAATCGGCCAACTTTTAAATTGGACGTAATCGGAAGGGAATTAGGGACTGCATATATCTTCTACGTTATTATCTTTAGTAATTCTCGGTCTACAAACTAAAGGCTTGTCTCTCCGGTCGCTGCGTGAAAAAAACAGTCTTCTAGGTGCTAAAGGCAGATGACTGAAATGGTTTATTAAAACTTAAGAACGTCTCCAAACGCTAAGATCGTTTTTAACATTTGTTGTGTCATAAATCATACACTCAATACTACTAGAGGCGTTCTTAAGCACTAAGAAACATTATGTATTCTGC
The DNA here is from genome assembly GCA_920104075.1 of Melanargia galathea. Lineage (NCBI taxonomy): Eukaryota > Metazoa > Arthropoda > Insecta > Lepidoptera > Nymphalidae > Melanargia > Melanargia galathea. Next base: position 19,351,240 of record OV049862.1, read on the forward strand.
CTTATATATTTTGTAATTATGTAATTATAATTCTTTTTAAAGCCATAAGCATTTACTTCTAAGCTAAAGTAGCTTAATTGCAACCTCTCTTTTCAGTATTAATAAAAAAAACCCGAATATAATCTAAGTTTTGCCATGTTATTTCTTATGTTCGTGTATTTGAAATAACACATTATTGTACTGTAAATGAAAATGGTCATGAAGAGGTACCGTTATCAATTTTATCAAGGAATAAAAATAATCATTAAAACGAAACATATGCAATTAGTATAAAGTCTCAAATTATTCAAATTAATATTGGATGTAACTATTGTTTGAAACGTAAAACCTCCAGTTCACGATAACCTAACCAATGTGTGAACGCTATTTGTAAATAGCGCCGTGATCCTATGATATGTACATCGAAACAGACACCACTCTTTTGGTCCGCACTAAACCGCGACGAAATTCTTAAGATACTAGCCGCGCGATTAGCCGCGCACGCGGTTTACCGCTAATGCGTATGAGGGCTAAAACCAGCCAGCGTTGGCGTATAATATGCACTAGCCCTTTATACGTTCTTAGAATGCATCCATCGAGTGCGTTTAGCTAACGGTTACATGGCCCATAATATGCATTATGTGATTCGTGAATCTTACCACGTTGTAAAAATAGTATATAAAAATGTTACCAAAAAAAATTTTTTTTAAAGTTTTTGCTGGTAACATTAATTCTCGATTTGTTTGTTTCCGCTTCCCACGTGTCATTTTTGTGTCCGTCTGAACAGCTGACGGTACATCACAAAATCAAGTGAAACCTTATCTATAATTTAGTAGTTTTTAGTAGTATTTGCTAGCTAAGCTAAAATATTTAGTAGTTCAATAAAATCAAAATTAAATGAAAAATAAAGTGCGCCGCCAAGCTGACGTCACGTTGGCGGGTGGGATTTTAACGGCGTACAATACTTTGAAAATATATATGTCAGATTTTAGTAGTTTAATAAAATTACGTTAAATCTTATTCACGCGTTTGTTCATAGAATGGAAAATATATTTTCTTTTTCTTCATCGGAAACGCCTGTGGAAATTATCATAGCAATCTTTCAGCAGAACTAATTTAATTTCCACAGGCGTTTCCGATGAAGAAAAAGAAAATATATTTTCCAGTCTGTAAACAAAGGCGTGAATAAGATTTAACGTAATTTTATTAAACTACTAAAATCTGACATATATATTTTCAAAGTATTGTACGCCGTTAAAATCCCACCCGCCAACGTGACGTCAGCTTGGCGGCGCACTTTATTTTTCACTAGATGATGCCCACGGCTTCGCCCGTGTGGATTTAGGTTTTTAAAAATCCCGTGGGAACTTTTGATTTTCCAGAACAAAACGTAGCTTATCTGTCGAAACCCGTCCCCAAAACGGAAAAATCCCGTGGGATCCCCACGATTTCGGGACACAATTCCTTACAGCATCAGGGTTGAGGAGTTGGATATGTACCTACTCGAGTTCATTCAACGATAAAGTCTCTACTTGGTACCCCCAATATCAATTTAAATAACCAAAATTTTCTAAAACCCATTAGTTTTGGGGATTAGGTCCCCTACAGCATCAGGATTGAGGAGTTGGAATCCAATTTTTTTATAGAACAGGGTCGCAATGTTTCTCTATCGATTAAAAAAAAAATTACGCAAATCGGTTCAGAAATCTCGGAGATATCGGTGTACATAGGTAGAAAAACACAACTCCTCCTTTTTTGAAAGTCGGTTAAAAAAGTAGCCTATGTTACTCCCTGGTTAATTCTCTACTTGTATGTGAAGGTCCCGTCTATAGATGCGAAGCAGGTTTTTAACGATTTTAACCGAGCGGTTAAATTCGCATTTTTCGTTTTTAACGAGTATTTAACCGCATTTTATGGTTATTACGGTTAAATACCACCGCTAGATGTCGCTAGCGGCTTGAAATGTGTATCACGAGTTGCGCGATGATGCGAGCTTCAACTGGCGGCAAGAGGACGGGAGGCGCGGTGGCGGGGGACGAAGTAGCGCGTGCCCAGCCGACACACGGCGGGCCGTGCGGCGAGCGATCGCGGTCAGTATAGCGAGAAGGAATGAGTAAGGCAGCCGACGTATGTTTAATTGATAGCATTCATGCTGAGTAAACTACTTCATTGAATTATTTAAGTACTAGCTTCTGCCCGCGGCATCGCCCGCGTAAATTTCGGTTTTTCACAAATCCCGAAGGAATCATGGATTTCCGGTTCCCGTTGCCGCTCCTTTTTCCAACCTTTATACCTACTTTCAAGGAAGTTTGCTATAATAATCTACCTATAGCTGTAGCTATACATTTCGGTTTTGAAATGAATAATAATTTTTTTCAAAGAAAAAAGAACCGACTTCAAATGAGTCGAACTAAAAAGTTTAAAATAATTTTTTATTCATTTAGATTGACGATTAAACTAGCCCCATGTTGTTGGTACTCAAACTTCTTATTTTCGCGATGTCTATGTGCTCACGTGGTCAGATTTTTGAAAGCTTATATCTCCGAAACTATAGGCTGCAGTACCATGTTGTTGGTACTCAAACTTTTTATTTTTGCAATGTCTATGTGCTCCCGTGGTCAGATTTTTAAAAGCTTATATCTCCGAAACTATAGGATGCAGCACCATGTTGTTGGTACTCAAACTTCTTATTTTTGCAATGTCTATGTGCTCCCGTGGTCAGATTTTTAAAAGCTTATATCTCCGAAACTATAGGGTGCAGCTCCATGTTGTTGGTACTCAAACTTCTTATTTTCGCGATGTCTATGTGCTCACGTGGTCAGATTTTTGAAAGCTTATATCTCCGAAACTATAGGCTGCAGTACCATGTTGTTGGTACTCAAACTTTTTATTTTTGCAATGTCTATGTGCTCCCGTGGTCAGATTTTTAAAAGCTTATATCTCCGAAACTATAGGGTGCAGCACCATGTTGTTGGTACTCAAACTTCTTATTTTTGCGATGTCTATGTGCTCACGTGGTCAGATTTTTGAAAGCTTATATCTCCGAAACTATAGGCTGCAGTACCATGTTGTTGGTACTCAAACTTTTTATTTTTGCAATGTCTATGTGCTCCCGTGGTCAGATTTTTAAAAGCTTATATCTCCGAAACTATAGGGTGCAGCACCATGTTGTTGGTACTCAAACTTCTTATTTTTGCGATGTCTATGTGCTCCCATGGTCAGATTTTTTAAAGCTTATATCTCCGAAACTATAGGGTGCAGCCGTACCACAAGTAACTTAAATAATTTATTTTCAATCAGTCGAGCAGAGTTCAAATTATAATGGAAGTTACATAGCTACAAGTATAAATTAAAAATTTAAAAAATGTGACGGCGGCCATTTTGGATTTGCATAGTGCTATTCTGATAGTCAAGCCCTTTCATTTGATACCCATATTAAGGGATTTATGAAAAAATATGTAATCTGCCATTTTGTAGCGGCGGCCATCTTGGATCGATTTTTATCAAACATAGCTAACAACACTCTCGACTAATTCATCTTTCATACAAAAAAAAACCGCATTCAAATCGGTTCACCCGTTTGACACACACACACACACAAACACACACACACACACACACACAAACACACACACACACAGACATAGTTCAAAAAACAAAATTTTAGCAACCTATAACTATCTATATAGAAAATCACAAAAAAAACAACTCTCTTAACCATTAACAAGGGCTATGGAATGGCTTGCACCGGTTTTTCTGCTTGTTTCACTCCTAGCGAACCATATTATACAGATTCTACAGTTCAGATTCAGTCAGATTCTAGTCAATACGTACTTTTTATATCTAGATAAAATTATGTAACGCTATTCAGGCTTACTTACCATTTACTATAAGTTACAGTTACCTACCTTTATTATATTTTATGTGTAGGCACTAAGGTAGGTACTATGTGTAAATAATATCTAAACAAAAAAAAAATATTTTCCTTGTTTTATTATTTATCGGCAGTTGACAGTCGATATTAAATCGCTGTCCCAACACTATTGTACTAGGAACTTTGAGTTTGTTCTAGAAAAAACCATTCAGATATCGCTGACTCTATCCCCGCAGTTCGCGCTCTCCGCTAACTTTGATGACCTAGTGACTATACTAAATTATCAACATGTGGTATCTAAGTAGGTGATCTGTGGTTTACGTTAAATTACTCATAATTAAAGAATTGGGTTATATGTATATTTCGCTTTAAATATTATTTATAATAACATCTAAAAATTAAATGAAATCTTTATATATATACAAGAAAAGATAGAAAAACTTTACCCTTCTTCGTTGTCGCAGTCGGGTATTTAACCGTTAAAAACTGCATTTTATGGTATTTAACCGTAAATGTGGTAAATTAACGGTATTTAACGGGGTTTTTACAACTATAGTCCCGTCAAAATCGGTTCAGCCGTTCCGAAGATTAGCCCGTTCAAACAGACAGACAGACAGACAAAAATTTAAAAACGTGTGATTCGGTTATGGTAGCGTTCAAATAACCATATGAGCTTAATATGAGGTAGTTATTTCGATATTACAGACAGACACTTCAATTTTATTTATTAGTATAGATTTAATTTTGGTTATATTGAACTACTAAATATTTTAGCTTAGCTACCAAATACTACTAAAAAACTACTAAATTATAGATAAGGTTTCACTTGATTTTATGATGTACCGTCCGCGGTTCAAACGGACACGTCATTTTTACGCTTAAATATCAAATACTTCATAATGTTATGTATTTATATTATAAATTATGTAAATCAAATCTAATCATCTAATTATTATTAATAATAGGTGGCAGCAATTGTTATACAGTCAATCTGTATTTATTTTTGTTCTGTAAATATATTTTTCATTGATATAACGAAAGTTTTAATTAATAGTTATGTACATTTCCGTCCATTTTCTTTTTTATTACCCGACTACGGAAAAGCCAAAAAGGAAGGGTTATGATTTTAGCAGTCCATGAATGTATGTATTTTTGTATCAGATTCTGTGTGTTCCACCATAGCGCTTAAACTACTGGGCTGATTTTGATTAATGAGGTGTCAATTGATTCGTTGTTATGGTCCGGGTGACACAGGCTACATTTTATATACGAAAATATCGAGAGGTGACCGCGCGGTTAAATTATATTAGTTTCGGATAGATATAACAGATGGCGCCATTAGCTGCTTACCCGCGCTTTCTTCCGTTCGAATTCTCGTTAGTACGCAGTTGAATACACGTTTTTCTGCACACTAAATTAGTAGTCGGGTTTTAGTTTCCGAACTTTGTCTCTTGTTTACGTTGAGTACATTTATTCCAGTGTTGCATCTATAGACTTACTTGATTACTGATTTGATAGTTGAGTCGTACTTAATCTAAAAAAAATTAGCAACTAAAATTTCAGGGAAAATGACTAATGAAACACACGATTATAAGAAAATTTTAGTATATATATCATAAATTTTTTCACAATATAGCCTTGCCTTTAGTTGGGATTTCAAACAATAATAGGAATCCTATGTAACAAAGATGATAATACTTTATACCAAGAGCACCAGATGTTCTTCACTTTGCCTAATAGGTATTCAATATAATGTAAGTCGTAATTCAAATATTGAGCACATTCATAAAGTTACTCAAAGTCAACATTTAATACTAATTTTATTTAGTTTTGAATTTTTTTGAATTTTACTTTAGGTCCTAGGTACCATGTTACTCGAGTAAAATTTTCAAAAAAAAAATATTTAAATCAACATTAGGTATTTTGTTTAGTATCTACACAATTAAACTGGAAAAATAAACTAATAATAATCAAGTTCATAACATAATATAATATTGGATGTTTATTAAGTGTATTCATTTTATAAGGCTTTATCAAGGTAATATGTTTTAACAGTCTTAAAAAGTAATATGAATATTTTCTGAAATATAAACTTTAGAAACACTTTAGCGGTCTCATAAATAATAATAATAGCTTTAATAGCTGTAACTTGAACTACATAATTTTATTTATAAGACCCTATAAACATTACATAAGAGAAAGCCCGACAATAACGTTAAAATATTAATTTATTTTTGTATAAAAATTATTTATTATAATGTAAATTGTATTTGGTTTAGTTGCACAGCGATTTTAATATAATCTAACAATAATAACAACGTAATTAATATAATATTCATTAATACTTTTTAATAATTTATATTCTTTTCATTAATTAAAACTCAAGATTGGCAGGCTTTCCCGAAAACAAAAGCTTACGACATAATGAGATGATATCAACCTATCCACCGGACTAGACACTAGATACACATCTGAATATGAATATACCAACAACCAACACACAAAGAAATGCACGCATTCTTCTTAAAATAAATGGAATCACTCTGACATCTGAAACTAACCGTTCCTTTTAGTCAATACATTATGTACAATAGAAGAAAACTAACTTTCAGGACGCTATTTAATGGTTCTAGGAAATTGCGCTTTTCTATTTGAATTTGTTCAAGAAGGGGCATAAGTAGATCGCATTTAATTAATGCGCTATTATTAAGCATCTGTTAATTAAGAGATCATTAAATTACAGTAGACTGTACCCATACACCTACACTAAAAGTGTCTTCGCATTGAAATTTATATTCGAAAATATTTATCACAATTTCATCAAACAGACACACACACAAGAAGTTTTCAAGTAGCAACATAATATTATTCGTAAAATAAAATGCGGTATATCATATGCACCGACGCTAAATAAATATATTTTGGTGAGCTAATACTTTTAGTAGGTAAATATGAGTCCGCTAAAATTAGTTGCATTACGTACAAGCATATTAATAAAAACTTCAATAGGAATATGGACGGCTCTAAACAACAATAATATGTGCATTCCGATCATTGAAACAAAACTATAGTGTAACATCTCCTTCGTTCGAAAATTATTGTAAAAGTGAGATTAGCTGCATATCATAAAGCTGTATCAATGAGATTTGATGTCGGTCGCTCGCCCGCTCTCTGTTGTATATTTAGGGCACCACCTCACTAGGACACCAGTGGTGGTGCTACCAACAGAATGTATACAGCTCTATACCTGGTATTCGCTCGGTTGCGCAACCAATATGGTGGCGGCGCGGCCGGGACGGTAAAGAGCCCGTGGTCCCCCTGATTTAATCTACTCGTAGGATCCGGGATCACCTCTGATGGCGCAAACCTCTAATATGTATATTAGAGTTATATGGCGTCTCACTAACTCGATCACCAGTGGCGCTACCAGGGACGTACCAGGTACGTCGTACGTATAGCTAGAGTAATATTAACTCTTCGACGTCCATTTTTAATCTGACGATCCTGGTGTTTCTCGTATGTAGATCGAGACAGCACGGCGGCGAGACCCAGGCGTCATCATGGTGTCCTAGTGAGTGACAGGGCGGGGGTGGGGGGCGGTGCGGGCGAGCGCGTGTCAGCTGTCCGGTCACTCGGGCTCGGGCGAGTCGGGCTCGTCCTGCGCGATGGTGACGCCGCCGGCCGCCCGCGCTCGCTTCAGGTAGGTGACGCTGTCGAACTCCAGGCAACTCTGTCGACACCAATTTCCCTTCGTTAAGGGTCGGGGCATAGTTCCGTTGAGTCGAAGCGAATCCAAAAAAATGTTCATGGCATATTGGCGCCTATCTCTACAAAATAAGATACGAGTTCGTACGAATGCGCGCGCATTTGTACAATGAAACAGCACGCATGCGCGCATTCGCTAGCTTTTTTTTTTGATAGAAATTGTTTTGTAGAGATAGGTGCCATGCCAGGGAGATATGCCGTGAATTTTTTTCGATTCGCTTTGACTCTGCTCTGGTATGCCCCAACCCTTACGCTGTTCCTTGTACTTGAGCTATTTATGTCACCTTTCACATTGGTTAAATTACATTCCTATGTAAATAATTCGCTTGAGCTTTCACATCACATTCAAGCGCAAAAGCCAGTGTTTCAGCATGCGTGCATTCCAAAGACATCCAGAGAGGGTACATGGCATAACTATCTTAAAACTGTGTCGTTTACACTTGCGAGTGTAAATTAGCAAAATCCAACACAAATATGGCGCGCGTTCATTATGATGTCTCTAATTTGGTCGTGTAATACTCTACTATAACATGGCCGTCACTTTTTGTATGGAAAATTGCCTATATGCATATATGCCTTGTGATAAAGCAAAAATACACATTTGAAATATTACTAATTCGGGTTGTACAAAATTTTTAAACTAAATTGACAGCTCAAAATCTAATGTTCTCCCGCAGAGAACTTTGTAAAATGATAGCCCATCGTAAGTCAATATGTATTTCTCAGCGGGTTTATTCAGTTAGTCCATATACAAGTTCAAAAGATCTTAATCGCCAGGATCTAGTTTTAATCTAAGAATACACATCTAGTGTTTCTTAGGTTTAAAACTGCTTTAAATTCTTCTTAGCCATCACAAATGGAACAATACCAATCTCAATCAGTCAGCAAATCTTTTATCAGCATTTTATCAATCTGCAAATCTTGCTGAGGAAACTAATCCGGTATTGACTAAAGTCCGTGAGACACAAGTTCAGCTTTGCAGTTGCCAAAAGTAGTACAAACGGATGTCAAAAAGCAGTACAAACCGGTTTAAACCGTACTCGCGGTGCGTGGTAACTCAATCGGTACACTAGGCTCATGCAAAGCTGAACTTAACCCTCGCGGACTGTATTTTGCTTTAACTTTCTGTGGAGAATGTGGCAAATATTTATACAAAGCGTTTGGGTGAACTTTGTTAGTGGTTCAATGTGCAAGTACTTATTAGGCACCTACCTGTTATTTGTAAGGTTGGAAGCAGCAGTGCAAGCAAAGACAGTTTACATTTTAAAGTTTTATATTTGAAAATCGAAAAATGACAATGAGTGTCAACACTGATAATTTGAAGACAAACAGCAACAATGCGTACACATACAACAAAATGTCATCATTTCTTAATATCTCGGAGCGAACACCGCGGTCGCCTACCTGTACTGAACCCCTGTCGAATATCCATTCTGTCGATGCAGCATGAACATTAAAATTTGTCATACAGAAAATAGGTCATCATAATAAACACGTCAAAATATTCTTCATAAAATTATCAATATCCAACAGAGAATGTACATCTATAATACTGGTCACAAAAAATCTTACTTCAATTGAGTATACTTTGTGAGATTCATTTTATCAGTCTTATCTAAACATTTAGGAACTTAGTTACAATAGCAATCAGCTTTGGTACATAAGGAGACGTGCAAACAACGCAACTCGTTATTTTCAAGTCTGCGTCAGTCTTATTATTAACGTAAAACTTACGCTATGAGATCATTTATTTTATCCTTCTAAATTTCACTTACAATAAAATTTCGCTTAGCGTTAAACCTAAAAATACTTAAGTTACTGGCTTTATCAGTCACTGGTAAATTTTTTTTTTCTTTATCAAAAATATATCATCCCACTTTGGAATTTTAGATTCGATTGACCGAAAGTTTTCAGTATCTACTTAGCCCCAAGTGTAAATATGAAATGAAATTACATACAATCGTGCAGTTAATAGCTTTGAAGTGCGTGCGGCGACATTGATTCGAATGCAATGGACACAATACAAATTTATAAGTAACGTTAATCGCGACTACAGTCATAGAGTCGGAAAACGTTAAAATTTAAATAATGCTTCTTTTCAGAAACAAAGAACAGTGACAAAGGTCGCGTCGATTGCATTCGAACAAAATGCTTTTATACATCACGAATTTATTGGCAAACATGGATCGTTTAGAAGTTTACCAATACATCAATGGTTTACAAATGCTCATAACAAAAGCACACGAGAAGCATAGTCTGCGAGCAAAGATTCAACTTTTGCTACTGAAAATGCGGGTGGAATGAGAAAAAGGGACAGCGCGAGGGTTGTGTCGGCGGATTGCAGCTGATCTGGCGCGAGTTTGGATACATTTTTTTTCTTGAGAATGTTAATTATTGCGTAATATGTATAATATCGATATCGTTCAAAATATCAACACATACATATGACAGTTCCAATCGGCCGAAATTTAACAACCTGAAAAATCAACAAACCTTTAGTGACAACAGAAATTTGTCCAGTTAAGGCTTATTCGCACTATACCAGTAAAGCGACAGTTCCGACACAATACAAAACCGTCATAATTATTGTTAGATACATTCTCTTTGAAAGCGTCCACATTTGTCAGTGTCAGTGACATCACAGTGCTTCGGTGTCAGTGCCGGCGCCGGCAAGCTCGGACGTAATTCAGAGACGATGATATTTCTTTTCGTGACATGTGTGAATTGAAGACACTGTAGTATCACTTTGATACTGATATGGAACTGCGGGGATACGGTGCCGAAACTGTGAGTCCACTGATATGTGGCGTTGATCCGCAGAGGGGCAGCGTGAAGGAGCAGGGGACGGGGCTAGTAGAAGTTGCGGCAGAGCAGCGCGGCGAGGTAGTTGGGGCGGTGCGGCGGGTGCGCGGGGTGCGCGGGGTACGGAGGGTACGGGGCGTACGGGGCGTGCGGGGTTCGCAGGGGCTCGAGGGGGGGTCGGTGCGGCGCCGCGTACGTTACCTTGCGCGCCAGCTCGGGCGGGAAGGCGGCGAGGCCGGCGGGCGGCAGCTTGCTCAGCGGCGAGTCCGCGTACTGCACCAGCGTCTCGTACGTGTACGTCAGACGCGAACCGCCACCTGCACACCACACGCAAGTATTACATTCCATTCGGACGATATACGACTTTCACGAGCTCTTTTGAATGATTCAGAAGATCAAAGCCTTCTCTAAACAGTGGCGCGGTGGCAGTCGCGGTCGCGGTCAGATGTGGTAGACGGTAGTAGGTATAGTTAGAATTTCAAGCGATCGCGGGCAAGACGCGATCTATAGGCGGCCGCCTATAGACTACATCAGCTAAACACGGGAAGACCGCCACCGCGACCATACCGCCGTCTGTTGGGAAAAGGCTTTAAATCGTCAAAAGTCTGTTGGTCAGTTTGCTATATTACATAAATAAAATGTTACACTGTAGAATTCCGAATTCCAAAACACATAGGCAACTCCCATTCCCTCGGCACTGAAGTTTGACAGCTACAGTGGGACAATCGTAATCACCCCTAATTGGCTGAAACTATCTCGCTATTGGTTAAGATGCGCTGCAGCAAAAATACCATAAATTCAGCCGATCACAACAATTACATATTGTGTGGGGGGGGGGGGGGCAAGTTGATGATATTATAGTATGGGAAAAGTAAAAAGTATTGTTGGTACAGTCCAGAGCTTTTGAAGCTGGTTACGAGCTCTTAATTTATTTTCGAATTAGAATTTTTCACTGACCTCGTTTCCATTTGCGCTAGGTTTAATTTAGATACTTAATGCAAAATATAGCATATCTATATTTTTCAAATTTCTAGGGAGGGGCAGCTGCCCCCCGTGCCCCTCTGGCGACGCCCTTGTCGTGTCACCGTGTGGTGAGGAGATGGGGGGCGAGTGTTGCGAGTGGGTTCCCGGCGTTAAGTTAATCATTCTGACTTTGCGAAAGTGTAATGTTTCATTTAATAATATTGCTAAATAGTAACAATTACACCTACCTACTGCAATCACAATGTTCGATTAGACTGAGACTAGCAAAACATAATTGGCGGACATCTAAAAAATACACGCAGTGCATTATACTACTTCCATAGCGTATCTATAACAGCCCCTTGTATCTCTCTTGTGAATTATTGCGTGTTTTTTGACGTGATAACGTCTTATAAATCGTTGCACGCACGAAAAAATGTCACGTTCCGCCTGAGCCGAGCGTGCAAGTGAAAACGCGGAACAAGCGATAGAGGCACCATCGGCCTATATATTATGTGTTCTATGTTTTCTTATGACGTTGTCACGTAAAATTATCGTCCGTAGACCGATTTTACAGATAACTAATTATTTCTACTATACATATTATTTGTCTATGACAAAAGCTTCAAATACCAACATATCGATGACGCCCATCACCAATTTTATTTAGCCATCACCTAAAAGCTAAAAATATAAAAGTTGTAGTTCAAATGATTCGGATAAGTATTATGAAAATATAAAATCATATTAGTGCATACTTTTAAAATAATAAAACCGGTCAAGTGCGTGGCGGGCCACGCGCAGTGTAGGGTTCCGTAGTCACAATCCTCGAAAAACAGATATAACTCCTTAACCTGTGAACCCTACTTAGCCGTGATAGTTTTCCTTTAAAATTGATTATATACCCTACTGCTGTGAATTTTTTCAAGTTCCTATATACTGCCATTTGGCTGATAGAGGGGGGGGACACTTGACTCTAATAAAAATTTGCACTTTAAAACATCATATTTTACAAACGGATCTAGAAATCGAAAAATGATGTTCCCACACCCACAGTATTTTTAAAAGACCTATTCAACGATACCCCACACTATGGGGTAGACGAGAAAAAAAATATTCATCCCCACTTTACATGTAGGGGAGCTACCCTAAAAAAAAATATTTATCAAAATTTTATTTCACCACTTTGTCGGCGTGATTAATATTTATACTCATGCCAAATTACGGATTTCTAGCACTAATAGTCTCTGAGATTAACCGAGGACGGACGGACAGACGGACAGACGGACAGACGGACAGACGGACAGACGGACAGACGGACGGACATGGCGAAACTATAAGGGTTCCTTGTTTACTACGGAACCCTAAAAACATGCCACATGTAGCATTTTAAATTATAGATTAGATAATTTCCTACAATTATAAAAATAACATTCGCGTGCTGTAAATATTTTATCTGTAATTAAGGCAAAAACTACATTTTTAATCTATGGATGCATAAATAATAGAGAATTCCGTACTGACTTCTATTCCATTTTTTTTTCTTTTAAGTACATATAACATTTGTTAGAGACCTCTATATGTATACATGAAATGAAACTGAACATGAAATAAACGATAATTTATAACTATAATACTGAGTTTATGACAGCAAATTAATTCAAAATGAAGCTAAAAATAAAAATGTGTATGATGCTAGGAAAGTGTGTGTCGTTATATCTTTGACTTTGGATTCCAACTTTAATTGGCTTCATCTCCTGACCAATGTGATTCTGGCCTTGTATAAACAACTTAACCTTTACGTAAACGTTTGCGGAATGATTAAAGTAACACTCTTTTCTCAAGCTAAATATCTTTCCGTATAAGTTAATGTTTTCAGAAAATATATTTTGTCCACACCGGTTGATTGTAAATCATAAAGCAATTTCAAGCAATCAATTTTGCTATTTGAAACTGCAGCATCCAATAACTTTATCTCAGGTGGCGGAGCTGACAGCGATGAGGGCTATAACCCCCGGCACGTAAGTTGAGCGCTGATCTTCAAGTGCGCGCAGCGTCGTACGAGTGAGCGAGACACAATACGATTGGAGAGCCAATCAGCGCATACGAGGGATCCGCGAGAGCTAATCAGTGCTTACGAACGATCCCCACGCCCTCCCCGCGACCCCCTCACCACCCGAGATACCTCATTTTTGACTTCTGCGCATTGAAGGTCAACGCTAGACTTATTTGCCGTGACTTGTACCATGTCAAGGCTCACTAGTTGGCGCCACTAGCGAGTGAAAATTATTCTGACTCAGTGTTGCACAAAATTCTCTACACTCTTCTCCCGTTTTGTCACGTCTTTATTTAAATAATAAAATACATTGATCCGTTTTCCATTTGTTACCACGTTCACCCTACGCTATCATCGCCAAATAGTGAAGTAGGTAGCCCTCATATGTACACATACTGTGTTGGGGAGTGCGGCAATGTAAACCGGCGCTACTAATCTGAACGCACCTCGAGCGTCAACGCACCGGATCGCCACGACAGACAGTCGCTACAGCACGTCTTCATATAAAATATATGATACGATCGTCTCGTCGCGTAACACCACAAGTCCACAACACAGTAATGTGTCAGACGGACTGCAAGCCGATTGCAATATTGCTGTTTGGATTCAGTTCTATTGCAGTTGATGAGGTAACCGCGTCCAAAGTGCAATATTGCAATCATCAGTGTCACTAGAGCGATGCCACACTGCGCTGCCACTGCGTTGCCTCTGCGGCGCCGCTGCGGTGCGCCAAAAAATCCGTGGTATGCCGCACGTATCGCTGCAGCACCGCGACGCGTTGCGGCGTCACTGTGCTGGTGCGGTACCGCATCACTATATTGTTTGTGCGAACGCGCGCTCGCGCCATGACATAAGATCCGACAAAATCACAACATTGCGGCGCCGCAACTCGCCGTGTGGCATCTTCCTTACGTGTGCAGTGGACAGTGCATAGAGGGGTGGTGGAAATGGTAGAAGTGATAAGAGGTGGTAGAAGTGGTGAAAGGTGTTTGTTAAAGGGTGGGTAACGCTCACCTGCGCTCTTGTCGGTGGAGGCGGCGCGCGAGAAGCGCGGGCGGCGCGGCGCGGCCTCGCCCTCCGCCGCTGCACACAACGCACCGCTGACCACCACCGACCACCGACCACGGCCGCCGCGAGCCACGAGCCACGAGCCGCGAGCCGCGAGCGTGCGCGACAAACTATCACTTCGCATACTGTATACGTGCGTGCAACTTACACTGTTTTGTTTCATTTCAAAAATGAGACGGAAAAAGTTACAATTGCTCGCATATTTTTAAAATAACGTATTTCAATGAATATAGGCAATCAGATCGATAGGGCTCTAGAGTAGGTACTTTCAAAAATGTCATGAATAAAAAAATTACTATCGTATATATTAAAAATATTACATTGAAACAAATATAGGTAAATCAAATTGACAGGGCTCAAAAGTAGGTAATTTAAAATATGTACCTAACGGTAAGAAAACTATTATTACTATTTTCACACCTCTGGAACACACTTGAAGAGTGTTGAAAAGTTGCGTTGGAAACGCGCTGGCGACCAACATCAAAATGTTTTGATCGGCCCGTGTAAGAATGGGCGTAATAAAATTATACGTACAGGTATGCTAAAATAATTTTTTGCGTGTAAGTTGCATATGATAGTTTCTCCTGCATCTCTCGTGATAAGTCAACACTCAGGCAGATGATAAGAATTTATAAAGTGGCCAACAAAAAACAATGGTATTAATTTAGAAGACACAGCTGCGACCGTGGTCCGGAATGGTCAATTGATAAGTACATTATAAATACATAGATAAATATATAAAAATGGTATTACGCATATTATTGAAACTCAAAATAATGAAATAATGAGCACAAAATTATAACATGAAAACATACCTATTCCATATTGAAATAAATAAAAATTAAGACTATTTCCTTAATAGGCCTAAGTCAGTATTTTTCGAGGCATTCAATGTTAAATGAGCATTTTTACCATATTTCAAACATAATAAAAAAATGATCTCATTTCACATTAAACACCTGTTATAATATATTTGGAACACTGTTGTATTTATTTTGCACACACATTTTAGTGTAAAATCTTAAAATTGTTACTGGCCAAAATAGTTCATCCTAAAATCTAGTTTGGCCAGCAACATATTCATGCTTTTCAATAAAGCTTTAAACTTAGCTTCAAAGTGCGCTTTCAAAATTCAACTTATACATATATTATTTAATATGTTAGTGTTTATAGCTTTATATAGCTTGTATCTTTCAGACTTCGAGAAACAATCGCGTTTTTCAAACCTACCATGCAAGTTAATTTGTCTATGGCAAACAATCTTAGGCAGTTTTGTGCAATAAAGAAGCCATATATGGTTTCCACACAATCTGAAACTAAATTTATTAACAATGTACTTCTTTTTCTAGAATGGTTTTAGGTTTGGGAAGTGACTGGTCTGTAGAAATAAATTAATAGTAATCGATTAATTATTTATAGTAATTAAAGTCCATCCATTCATTACCTCTCTTGAAATGTTGAACACGTTGGACTCCAACGTCGGTCTCCGTCCGAGCAGCGGTTGTACTCGTCAACGCAATAACGTCATATTTACGAGTCTATTTTCACATCCAACTCTCCAACGCTATAATACATGTCTGGTATTACTATATTTACCATCTTTGACAATGTTGAACGCGATGGACTCCAACGTCGGTCTCCGTCCGAGCAGCGATTGAATTCGTCAACGCAACAACGTCATATTTACGAGTCTATTGTCACATCCAACACTTCAACACTATAATAAATGTCTGGTAGTACCATATTTACCATTCTTGACAATGTTGAACACGTTGGACTCCAACGCCGGTCTCCGTCCGAGCAGCGATTGAATTCGTCAACGCAACAACGTCATATTTACGAGTCTATTGTCACATCCAACACTTCAACACTATAATAAATGTCTGGTATTACCATATTTACCATTCTTGACAATGTTGAACGCGATGGACTCCAACGTCGGTCTCTGTCTGAGTAGCGGTTGATCTCGTCAACGACACGTCATGTTTACGAACCTATTGTCACATCCAACACTCCTACGCTATTATACATTTACCATATTCACCATCCTTGACAATGTCGAACGCAATGGACTCCAACGCCGGTCTCCGTCCAAGCAGCGGTTGAACTCGTCAACGTGATGTTTACGACACATCCAACACTCTAACGCTGTAATACGTCCGACATTACCTTGTTGGTCATCGTTGAGGCTGTTGGGCGCGTTGGTCGCGTTGGTCACGAACACCTCGTCGTCAGCGCCGTTGAGCGCGGCGTCGTCGCGCAGCAGCAGCGCGGCCGCGGGCCGCTGCGACAGCGTGAAGAAGTCCCCCGACCCAAGCCCCATGGCCTCCAGCGCGCCGGCGCTGTCGAAATACTCGTCCAAAACTAGTTTGGCCGTCTGGAATAGAGGCAATTTAACATCTTTCTAGAGATTTTTCTGTTTATAAATAAAATAGTTTTACCAGGTAAATAAAATATTTCTACAAAGTAAATAAAATATTTCTACAAGATAAAAAATAATTCTACAAGGTAAATAAAATAGTTCTATAAGGTAAATAAAATAGTTCTATAAGGTAAATAAAATAGTTCTACAAGGTAAATAAAATATTTCTACAAAGTAAATAAAATATTTCTACAAGATAAAAAATAGTTCTACAAGGTAAATACAATATTTCTACAAGATAAAAAATAGTTCTACAAGGTAATTAAAATATTTCTACAAAGTAAATAAAAATATTTCTACAAGATTAAAAAAATTGTTCTACAAGGTAAATAAAATATTTCTACAAAGTAAATAAAAATATTTCTACAAGATTAAAAAAATTGTTCTACAAGGTAAATAAAATAGTTCTACAAGGTTGATACATACTTAGAACAATTGTCTCATCCGAATTTCGAATACAGGCAAAGAGGATCGAGAATTTTTTTTTACGGCATTGTATGGAATATATACTTTTTAATTTTAAGATATTATGACCTTACAATCTAATCTAATACATACCTTAACAAGATCCAAATTATTGCCAGTGATCTTGACGGAATGTTCTCCAAAAGTGACAGTGTATTTATACTCTCCTAACGCAGCATCGTTTGTTGAGAAACTATGAAGTAAAGCTCTGGAATTGTTGTGAGGAGACTTCTGAAATTGAACAGAAAATACATGGCATTTAACGGTCCATAATATTTTGAAAACTTAATATTTTCGGAGAAATCCGCGGACATGTATGTACATGTACATAGGTACATAGTACGTACTCCTGTGAAATTTTGTATATTTGTTTGGAAGCCCTTATAGATCGTTCATTGTATCATATCGCACCCCTAGATCAAAACTGTTTCAACTCAAAAAAGCACTTTTTTCACAAATGAAGAAAAACTGATTTTTAATAATCTATACCAGAAAATAAAATGCCACCAAATTATTTAGAAAGATGCTGTGTTTGGAAATGCCATGATATCATTAACTTTCAAATCGTGCCTCTAGAGCTGCTTTAATTTGTATTTTTTAACTTACTACAGTTTTGTGTTATCAATTGAATAAAGAATTATTGATGATTTCGAGTTAACTCAGTTTTGATGATTTTTTTTTGAGTAAGGACAGTTTTTAATTACATAATCGTATTCATCAAAGTGTCATATTTTGTGTTAGGTAATTTATTATCAAAGATCATTCAAATAAAAAGTGTTCTAAGGTAAAAAAGTACCTACTAAACGGACTAGGAAATTGAATGAACAAAACAAATTTGGTAGAAAAAACAAATCACATACTTATAATAGAGTAGATCATTCATTAAGAATATTTGTCCTTTTGGAACTTACATTACTGCTTGCAAATCATACACTACTTTAACATCAGTCCTATTTTTATCATTTTCCTTTTCTATTCTTCCTAATTGTTTTTTTTATAAATGCTCTTCGTTTTCATGAAAGAAGTTTCAACTTTTCATATTTATCTGCATTCTTATATGCGTCTTCGCATCGATTGCATATATCTTTTTAGGTATGTATATAAAATTAAATATTAGATAGGATTAAACGTTGACATCATAGATAAATGAATAAGAAGAGATATGGCAAGGGGGCGTGGTTCCTGAGAACTTTTCTGGTGTTAAATACACCTGAGAACCGTTTCTGTCTTTAGTCGAATGTCGTCCACCGATCGCTTCACCGCTCTCGATTTTTAACAAAATGCCGTGTTGTTCAGTGGTTGTTTGAAAAAAATCAAGCAAAAAAGGGAATCACACGAAAGATGGCATCTCATTTCACACTTAATTACAAGTTATTGTTGTTATTTTCCATAAAAAACAAGAAAACATTATTATGTATATTTACATTATGCTCAAAAAGTGTTAAATTGAGAAGTCTGTATCTCATTATGAACAAAAACCATTGCTTGCTTAGTAGAAATCAAACATTGAATCGGTCGGTCTTAGGACGCAATGGTACTTGTACTATATAAATATATTCTTTCACTAAAACTTTAGACCTTTCATGGAACGGGCGCCTTCACTCAACATCGATAACGTGTGATGTACGGTGATTGAAATTGAACGCTGTGTACTAAACGATAAAGTCTATATTTGCTGGTGCTACTTGCACTGATCTATCAGTATGCAATATAGCATTTTGTAGCAAGTGGTGGGGACAAACTAACGACAGCAGGTTTCCATACAATTTGATATAAAGGGCAATTCTCCCTCTTATTCATTATTCTATGGTTGACATCGAAGCTAAAGGCAAGTTATTTAATTCGCAAATTCCCTTATAATCTCTATACAAATCTACTAGACTAGCTAGAGACTTGTCGCATTTGATATATTTGCGAGAAGGTTTTGCCCTTCGGTAATGGGTTGAATTCCATTCCCCTTGAAATAGTATTTATAAAATTTACCGCTCTCTATGATTTCCGGGCTAATAGTAGGCTGGTTCCCATGCTTCCCTCTTATTTTTTAGACAACGCTGTTTTAATAGGTTTAATAACTTTTTAAGTCCAGTGTGTGATTTACCTGTTCCTGTACATCTAGTACTTGGAACAGGTAAATCAATGTCTTCACAGATGTTTTCTTCATTTGCTTTAAAAGTATTTTCACTTGAAGTGCTTGGAATCTGCTATCTACATTTCTGTAAGCAAATACTGAAATTCCTGTTTTTGAAATGTTAACATAGCTATTCAACGATATATTATGTTATTTTTTATAATATTATGAATATCTTTGTTAGTAAATAAATTCTCAGTATGGTTTTTACTTACCATTTCCACAATCAAATGACCACTTATTTCTGTAGTAATAATGATTACATAGTTAAACCATCAAAAGTGTCTTAAATCAAAAAACATAATTTTAACCTAAACTATAAAGGCAAATTGTCTAGAATTACCTTGAGTGATATTTTTAATTCACTGTGTTTATATGCTATTTCAAACAACAATATATTTCGAAAAGTAACGAAATTAACGTAGCTAAATAAATACACCATCAAAACCGATTTAACTCAAAATTTAGGATTATTTTCACAAAAACTGTAGTCATACAAAATAATAGATAAATTTGTACAAAACTTGATCATCAAAACTGTTGCAATATGAATTATGTCTCTTCAATTACCCTACAAAACTGTATCAACTAAAAATAAATAATATTGCTTTTTTAACAATTGGATTAACCAAAATCGTTGCAACTCAAAAAAATACACTTTAGATAGCACATCTCCGATCGGACGACGAAGCACAACTGGAAATGACGCGGAGTGGGGCGAATGGGTTTATTCAGCAATAGTGACTTCTTACGCCATCTAAGAAACACTAGTGGACGTAAAATTACGAAAGTTTTATCCTCTTATAGGTAATCGAATCAGGAATCCAAAAATGGGATTATCTCAAAAAGTAAGTATTTTGAGTTGAAACGGTTTTGATCTAGGGGTGCGATATGTGAATATTTTGCAATTCCACTATTATTACATACATACATAATGTTGAATTGATAACTTAATTTTTTTGAAGTTGGTATTTTTTTTTAAAGAATATTAGCCATGCTGTACATGACTAATATTCCCCTTTCCCCTCTAAATACGTGAAAAGCTTGTGCTAGGAGTGGGTACGACAATAGTGAAACGGGTGGGATTTGACCCGTCGACCTTACAGATATCAGTCCGCGGCCTGACCGTTGCGCTATTGAGGCTATAAATAGTGAGTGAGTAAGGGCTAATTCGAACGAGCGTAAAAAAAACGTTGCGTAAAAAACCCGACGTTGGCGCTTTTTAACGCTCGTCTGAATAGTAAGAAGTTTCGTATGGTCTATTGCATTTAACGCCCAACGTCGAGCGCTGAGAACACTGCGCGATAAAAATGCGTCGCGCTAAAAAAAACGCTGACGTGTATGTGTACTTGGGAATACATTTGTTCCATTTGGACGCTTTTTTAACGTCCGTTAAAAAATCTGTCGTGTGAGTTAGGCGTAAAGCGGGTCACCTCTCTGGGGCGCTCGTCCGAGCCGGCGGAGTCGAGCGAGGCGCGCGAGGCGGCCAGCGCGCCGCCCTCCAGCGCGCCCTCGAGCCGCACGGGCGACGCGTTGCGCCGGATCGTGTCCCCGATCAGGTGCTTGGCGTGACTGCAAACAACAAAAATAATAATGTTCTCTCGACCGAATTTCGGCCACGGCGGCCAATCTCGCAGGAGATATTATAGTGCTACACAGGAGATATTATAGTGCACAAGTGTGTGCGCATACACAGGTGCACTCTCTATTCCCTCACTCTCATAGTCCGATGGGACGCCAATGCGACACGACCGGAGATCAAGCGCAGGACCGACGGCTTTACATGATCGAACAACAGATACGGGGTAGAAACAACAAGGTAAACGGGGACTGCTATCGAAAACTTAGCGCTATTAGGCCCTGTTTCACCACCTTCTGATAAGTATCGGATAGCTATCTGCAAGTTTTGTCTTTGTCACTTAATATAAAGTAAGAAAGGGACAAAACTTGTCCCTTTCTTACTTGTAGCCTAAACATATAAAACTTATACGTTTAGGCTATCAGAAACTTATCTGAAGGTGGTGAAACAGAACCTTAGTGTTATTATTACTTAGCACTATTATAATATACTACCTAAACACAATCCAATACCAATAACCGCTTGTCTTATACTTGTATTTGTGGTTTAGTATTTTTTAAACCAGCAATATGTATAGCGTGCACAAGTCAGGGACAATACACCGCGAGCGGCGGGCGGCCGGCGACAAGTTTAGGTATTTAGGCGGCAGCTGATGCTCGAAAGTTCGCAATGTAATGCACAAATCGGAGGATACAGTTTGGTATTGCAGCTACATAATTATCATCCACATCTAAAATTTTATCACACCACTCGATAGCTAAAGGATTCGTTACATTGAGTGAGGACTGTGAGGACAGGTGTACGAAAAAGGCATATGACATACAAAATTATGACGTCACATGCTACCAATTTCAAAGAAATTCAATACAAATATCCGTTTTGCATGATAGAGGAAAATTTTCATGAACTAATGTTAAATAAGATATATAAATACACCTAAGTGAAATCAGATTCAAGCTAAGCTTTAAACAATAAAGAGGTAAGTATACTGTAGATACTCACTTGACGTTTTCCTCGTTAGGGCCAGTGATCTGGACGAGGCGTTCCTTCGCTCCGGGGCTCACTGAAATCATGACGATTGTGACCATTTACAATATCCCTAATTAGCAATTCTCGTTAGTATTCGGTCAAAGCTCACAGCTAAATGCTGTTAGTAGGCAGGCAGGTTAAAAGTTATAATAAAAACCACAACCAGTTAGAAATTCAAATGGTAAAAAATAGTTTAGTGGTTAATAATAATTATTATTATCAATCATCGAATGAAATTGTTATGCATACAAATATAATTATGATTGTTACAAGAAATGGTGTGGTACGATTGGATTAGGTACAAATGTCGTCACAAAAGTTGACAACGCACTGTGTAGTTAATTTAAAGGTTATTTAGAATGTGTTTCGATTGAAGCAGAGTGGAGCGGAACGTGTTCTTGGACGAGAAACAAATCAATAGCAGAAAACCAGCTTCAATCGTTGCTACAGCCTGAAATCTGGTATATGGCTGAATTTATGGTATTCTTCCTGCAACAATGTATTTTAGCCAAGGGAGAGTGTGGCTAAGCTGTGATAGCCTAGTGGTTAGGACGACCGACTTCTAATCGGAGGTCGTGGGTTCGATCCCGGGCACGCACCTCTAACTTTTCGGAGTTATGTGCATTTTAAGTATTTAAATATCACTTGCTTTAACGGTGAAGGAAAACATCGTGAGGAAACCTGCATGCCTGAGAGCTCTCCATAACGTTCTCAAAGGTGTGTGAAGTCTGCCAATCCGCTCGGCCAGCGTGGTAGACTATGGCCAAAACCCTTCTCACTCTGAGAGGAGACCCGTGCTCTGTAGTGAGCCGGTAATGGGTTGATCATGATGATGAGAGTGTGGCCCGCAAATCAGAGGTGAATGCGATCGTCACACAGCTACAGTTCGACGATCGCCTAATGGATAGATGACGCGGTAAAATTTTCATGATATCAACCAATAAATAATCTGATTTGTCTGCTGAACACGTCTCCGCTCAGTACCAACTAGTAAGAGTTTTCATATCTTGACAACCGTAACAGATTTCGAGTATCGAAACACTATGGTGTTTAAGTCTAAAATGCACCTAAACTCTAAGTGTATTTAGGTCCATTTTAAAGCGTTCGTACATAAACCAACAGCCCCCAACTTGGCGAAAGTTGAAACTTGGCGAAATAAAAATAGATAGTACCGAATATACACCTTATACTAATGGTATTTCTTCTGATGCAATTGTGTTTCGATGCTCGAAATTGTATTAATGTCTTCGGGATGTGCAAACTCGTAATAAGGGTACAGCTCCGCTTCAGTGGAAACGGACCTTATCTGCCCCTCCCTAGCACCTTATTTGTGATTATTATTAGCTATCGACGCCTTGGAGAATTTTCATACAAATAAAATGTACACCAAAACAACACAACTACAAAAAAATTTGAAATCTGTCAAGAAATTGCAAAGAAACAGATCATCTTTGCAGCGCGGAACGGCTGTCGCGTACCTACATATGTGACATGTGACGTCACGTCACCATATTCTGTTTTGTGTTTACATTCACAAGGCTAGGTGCTAGGGCTGCAGCTGAATAGGGTAGGTGCACAGTGACCGTCCACATGTTCAAGTTTCGTGACGCGCAAGTTTCGACTGCCGTCGGAGTAAGCGTGAGAGACGGCAGACAAGAGAGTGAGAGTCCGGCACACCATGCAAGCGTCCGCCAGCACCGTGCGTCATACCTCGCTGAAACGATATGATCGTGTCGCTTAGCTCCTCGATCATGTGCACCCGCCTGCCCTTGATACCCATCACTGCAACACCACAACACAACTTCAGAGTCAGAATTCACACCCCCGTTGACCTTCGACTCACCACACTCCTTCAGCATACCAAACTTTCCGTGTTTGATCGCCAATTTACTGCCTCTAATTATTGATTATTTCAACATGTGTTTTCTGTCTGGGCTTATCTTAAGACCGATTTTGATGGAACTTTCACAGGCAAGTAAAGGAAGGAGCGTTTTACATATGCTAAGCTGTATTGTATGCCATAAAAATAGGCCCCGATTGTCACAAAACTGAAATAATAAGTTACTAAAATCATGCTTACTGCTACACCTTATGTAACACAAACTAAAACTACCTACTTTGATAATTTAGAGGAAAAAAACTTAAGTTTCTAAATAAAATTATACCAATATTGATTTCATTGATCATGAACATGCATAAATATAATAAATACATAAATATAACACATTAAGATGTATAACAAACACATCCAAAATGAATATACCAGGTAGTTTTTATTAACATGCAGAAAGTTTTTCTATTAACTCAACATGTACTTTATTGACTTTACTTTACCCATGCAATATTAAACCCCCTCGCAAATACATCTACTCGCATAACATTTAAAGGGATTTGACTAAAAACAGAGCTCATTACTTAAGACCTCTTTTGGCTTGCATATTATGTAGTTGCTTGAGAGCTATGATGAGCTGATGCCCGCGACTTAGTTGTGTGGACTTAAGTTTTTAAATTCATCCATTTAGGGATGAGATTTCAAAAAACCCTTAGTGCACCTCAAGTGTACTGAAAGAATATTCCCTCAAAATTTAAATCTCTAGATCCAGTTTAGGCTATATGTCACTCAAACAGTCACATAACTGTTTTATATGCATAAGTAGAATGAAGATAGAATATAAAAAATGATCTCTTCTTCAAACTAAAATAAACTAGCGGTCCGCCCTGGCTTCGCCCGTGGTACATATAAGTCCATAATCCCTGATTATGGATTCCGTCCATCGTCCAAAGGCACTTATGGAGTCCGGAGATCACGTACATATCCAACGGTGAAAGAATTTTTGAAATCGGTCCAGTAGTTCCTGAGATTAGCGCGTTCAAACAAACAAACTCTTCCGCTTTATTATATTAGTATAGATATGGAATGGAGTATTTAAAGTACTCTTAAACTTATGATGGTACACTTTCTCACACATGATACACTTCAACATTGTGAAAAGTATTTTTATTTTATTTATTTGTGTTTTATTCTTTACTCTCATAATCTGATGGGATAGCCAAAGACTGTGTCTGCTTATTTTAAAATCTATCTGAGAGGCTCAAAAATACTAATTCGCTAAACCACAAAACAAGTCAAACATCATGAATATTCAGTGTTACCTTTTCCAGAGTCGGCATTGCGTATGACAACCTCGTCCTTGGAGTAGTTCTTGCCGGGGATCTTGGTGGGCTTGGGGAACTTGCCCGACGGCTTGATGAGCTCCCCGGGCGCCAGCAGCGCGGGCGGCTCGGCGGGCGCGGGCGGCTCGGCGGGCGCGGCCAGCGGGGGCGAAGCCGCGCCGCCCGCACGCCCCGACCCCTCCATCGTCGGCACCAGCAGCGGCTGGCGACACAACTCTCATAAGTTACGACAGGTCGACACGAAAATATCTCATCAGCTATTGACTGTATTACGAACCTCTGCGTGAGTGCCGCGGTGCCTGTAGTACTGACTCATGTAATCGGAGCCCTGCCAGTTTTTAGCACGCAATTCTATCAGCTCGAGCAGATGTAGTCTTGTTTTCTTATCCAGCCGCTCGTCTTGAGATCCATTACGGAAAACAACAAAATATCTGAAAATTATAGTGATTTCAGACAAAAATTACACTTTACTAAGCTTTAACAAATTTATCACATAAATTATTTAATTTGCTACATGATAAGCATTTGTTTACAATAAATCTGATAAAGGCCCGGCGCACACCGAGCACAGAGCATTTTCTGAAAACAATGAATAATAAACTTTACAACTATTGACATAAGGTCAATAATTGCATTCCAATAATAAATACGCGCCTACCCTAGCGCACGACTTTATGTCAATAGTTGTAAAGTTAATTATTCAATGTTTTCAGAAAATACTCTGCTCTGCGCTGTGCTTACGCAGGGCCTTACAAATCTTTATCATCTGTCAAAACAAAATTTGGGGTGATATTTAACTAAGAGACTAAGGGCCTGTTTCACCACCTTCTGATAAGTGTCGGATAGCTTATTCACAACTTTTGTCTTTGTCATTTGACAAAGAAATTGACAAAACTTACGTTTAGACTGTCCAACACATATCAGAGAAGGTGGTGAAACAGGCCCTAAGAGTTGAATGGAAGCAGGCGTTACTTTGCGGAATTCCATGATATACAATGAATATAAAATTATTTTGCTATAATCCGCTAACAGTGACAAATTTGTAGGCACAACACCACACAATCTTGTAGGCACAACACCACACAATCTTGTAGGCACAACACCACACAAATTCACCACAAAACAAACTCGACGATCGTTTCGCTCCGACACCGAAGTCGACATCTCCTGAAGATGCTCCGGTGTCGGAGCGAAACGATCGTCGAGTTTGTTTTGTGGTGAATTTGTGTGGTGTTGTGCCTACAAGATTGTGTGGTGTTGTGCCTACAAGATTGTGTGGTGTTGTGCCTACAAGATTGTGTGGTGTTGTGCCTACAAATTTGTCACTGTTAGCGGATTATAGCAAAATAATTTTATATTCATTGTATAGGCCCTAAGAGATTTTCACTAGCTTCTGATAGGTATCGGATAGCTATCTACAACTTCTGTCTTTGTTACTTGACAAAAAAGTGACAAAACTTACATTTAGGCTAACTGACACTTATCAGGTGGTGAAATAGGTAGTTAAGAAAATATGAAACCCTTTCATGACATCCCATTTGACCTAGTAACCACACAGTAAAATTCAACTCCCCAATTTGGTCATTTTTCAATGAAAAAAAAACTTTTTCAGATTTTTCCTTTAGTTGTACCCCAAGTGCCAAATTCAAGTTCACTAGGAAGGATAAGAATTACATGTAAACAAAGATATCCAGGTAATAATTTTGATAATACATAATACAATTTTGTCTTTTTGAAATTTTTGTAGTGTAAAATATACAAACCTGTCAAGAAAGTCCTTATACAGTGCTTCAAGCTGGGCACCATATAGCTTAAGGTTAGAGTACATAGTGGAGACATTGCTCTGAAGCGCACGGTCAAAATTCCCCTGCATCATTTGATATGCCACAGCCTCCGTCAATACTATTAGGTCATCAACTGAAATCAAACGCAATTTATTTGCTGAATATGAGTACAATGTAAGATATTAACCACATTTTATAACAAAATTTCCTCCATACTCTACAATAGAGCATGCAAATAATTAAAGTACCTACTCATCAGGAGTAATACATAAAAATCTTAATGAGCTAATTGGATATAATATAGGCATTGTAGTGCACAAAGGGATGGACTAATTTGAATGCAGTTTCTTTTATCTGTATGACTTAACATCTTTCATGCATTCAATGGTTGGTTTTATAATTTACTTTAGTTCATGTATTGCTTTCATGTCTAAAACTAAGTCAAGAACGAAACATTCAAACACTACTATAAAAAATGGGTAGGTGAGCAATTACCTAATTCAATGCAGTCATACTTCACTACACACACTTAGGCTGCAATAAACAAATTGAGGCAGTTTTAGTTTTAAGTAGGTACATAATATTCTTACCAGAATTAATTTTGACATCTAAAACGGAGTTGCGGTTGTGTGCAGAACTGGTCGTCGATTTTAAGGGTCTGGGCACTTCGAGTTTCTTAACCGTGCGGGTCATTTTCGTTAGGGTCGACATGGTGCTGTCCAAACAAAAACATACTTTGTATCATAACATTGCGTCTACCATTGTATTACAAGTGCTTACGGCTTCACTACATTACCAATACAATACAGACATGACGGATGATAATAGTTACATATTTGTTGAAGGAGTGTCAATGTATTCATGATGAAACAATGCTACGAGTAGTGATTAGGAAAACAGGCAACTCACTCATCCATGGCGACGGCTTTTTTTGA
The DNA here is from genome assembly GCA_920104075.1 of Melanargia galathea. Classification (NCBI taxonomy): domain Eukaryota; kingdom Metazoa; phylum Arthropoda; class Insecta; order Lepidoptera; family Nymphalidae; genus Melanargia; species Melanargia galathea. The sequence goes on from OV049862.1 coordinate 19,379,263, forward strand.
TACACACTAGAATCACTATTAGAGTAATTGCGTGAAAAGTGAAAGTGATGATCCTAGCGAATAATTTCGGAACAAACCCGATACGTGTTCATTCCTCGTTAAATTAGTATATTTTTCATGTAATAAAAATGATATGAAGAAAAAATTTTGACTTTGAAGAAGATCTAATATTTTACTCAATGAAAAACATTTAGACAAAACAAATGAAAATCGTGGAACACTATGAAAGAAGAAATAATAAACAAGAAAACTCACCTGGCTACGCCATTAATTCGCAATAAAAATAAATTTAGTGCGGTGACTAATGGAACTCTGACAAGTGACAACTGACAAGTTTAATTTTTTATTAGACTTTATATAAAATTTTATTGAATAAATTAAATAAAAGAAGTCAATAATTAAATTTATGTACCTATTTTTAATAATATATGGTCCTAATATTATAAAATTATTATTTGTAAATTCAAATCGGTCAATCGATAAAAAATGAGTGCAAGTGCATCACTATGCCCAATGCTGCCAACCATAATAAAACAACATAGAGATAATAATAATAAGTAGAGTAGGCATACCTACCTTAAAAACGTGCCAAAAATACACTCACACACGCACAATCCTACATCTAAAATGGCGCGTGTTCATTGTGATGTCTCAAGTTGTGCGTGTGTGAGTGTTCATGTATACATTTTAGGGAAGCCATCTTAAAAGAAGTGCAATAAAATTTCTGCCACGATCTGTTTTATTGTTATGTTTAAAAATGTAGTGTTGTCTCTTACACACTTATGAAAATTTTGATAAGCTTAAGCTATTTTCCGATCCACTATTTTCTATAGGACATTATGCCAAGTCCACTTCTATAGGTTCATGTAAAACAAGGGCAATAGGTGTCAATTTTTGGCTTGATGTCTGTGGTTTCAGTCCATGGACTATAATCAGTTGTTATTTCTATGTTTCAGTCAAATAACAAATGTCAAATCAAAACAAATGTCATTTCGAGCGTTTGAAAAGTGGCCGTGTTTTGAGTTGGTTTATTGAACAATGTAAAAAAATGTGCGAAAAGTGTGGAAGTTCAAATCATAAACTTTTATAAAGTTCAAATTTCAGTCTGTCTTTAGTGCATATGTGCTACTAAAACGTGTGGTTGTTTGTTAATTATTAAGTTTGGTACGTACTGAGGATTCTCTAATTATATGCTCTAGAATCCCCGAGTTTCTCTCGAAGACAAAATAATATGTTACAAATGTAGTATGTTATCTACATAGAGAAAAAAATTGTTAAAATTTTCCTTATCAAAGTTCAGTAAAATATTTGGATATCTAATTGGAAAAGGATTCCGAAAGTAATTCATCTATATTTTTTTCAGACCATGCATAAATACTATTTATCGGTTTTATTAGTACGCTTGGTACTGCCGGCGTCACTCCTACTCAGTAAGTTATATTTATCTATTTAGCGTACATCGGTTTTTATTTATCTTTTTGCTTTTAACTTTACAATATTGTGGCCGATTCTGTTGTACACAATCTCTAAACCTAAACTAAATTGACAGGTTTAAAAATAGTGCTATCCCCTTCAGCAGGGAGGATTGTGAAAGAGACAGGAATATATTTAGACCTGTCATTTTAGTTTAGATTTAGAGATTGTGTACAACAGAATCGGCCACATTGTTCACTCATTATTTATATATAATTATATAACCCTATATAGTCACTTGCAAATAGGATATTATTTATTCTATCTACTACACATGCACATTATTGTGATGTCAAAACAATTCCAGTATGATGTGCTTAAAAATATTATTTTCAAGCATTGAAAAAACTGAATGATCTTAATTTCTTAAGGATCATATTTCTCTTAAAGTATAAGTCTCAAACATAACAAAATAACAATAGTTAATAACAGTAACAGACAACAGTAGGTATGCACAAGTAAGAAATAACAATCCCATCAACATGATGGGATTGTTGTGTTGTTGAACATGATCGATAAATTCAATTTAACAATTTAACAAAATTAACAACATGGAAATGTTTGATAATAATTCTTAATTTAAAACTAATTAAATGTTGTTCTTTTTTAATTAATTTTTATTTAGGTAATATATATTTTCATGAATAAATAAAATTAAAAAAATTTAAATTTAAAATGACCATTGTGATTGTATTGTGTTGCTGTGGTAAGTAAAATGTGGAGGTTGATAAAGCAGAAAAAAGATGAACACAAAGATAAATGAATGCATAGTATTATTAAGTATTTTTATCTATTTGCAAAGTCTATATAGTTACAGTTAGCTGCTGCACACAATGTGGATTTAGGTTTAAAAATAATGTTTTTTCATATTAACTTTATCGTCCTTACTGTATGATTTTTTAATCAGTTGAAATAGGTGTCTGATTCTTAGTTTCAATCTCCTTGCTGACTAATCAAAACCAATATTATTATTAACTGCTCGCACATGGTATGCGATGGAAACCCATTTTCGAATAACATAGAGGAATTTACGCGCTCGCGGTTATGATATATTTAAACAATAATTTCTCCAAAAGTAAGTAACTTACAGACAACATTTTTATGTCGTTTTGTTTCTTATCTCAAAAGCTGTTGATTTAAAATCAAACAATGTGGCTAATTCTGTTGTACACAATCTCTAAACCTAAACTAAAATGACAGGTCGAAATCTATTGCTATCCTTTTCCGCAATGAGCACTGTGAAAGAGATAGCAATAAATTTAGACCTGTCATTTTAGTTTAGGTTTAGAGATTGTGTACAACAGAATTGGCCACAATGTAGTCTTAAAATGCAGCAAAAACTTGTAGTTTTCAATATTTCTTTCTTTTCTGTACAGGGTCAGAAAGAAAAGACAAAATTAAGAAACTGGCCAAGTGCGAGTCGGGCCTCGCTCTTTTATGGTTCCGTACATAATTATGAACAACATAATATTTTGGGTGTAAGATTATATATTTAATTTCCAAGCTAGACATCGCAACAAACCGTGAAAGAGAAACCCAAAAAGTGTGCATTAGTTTTGGTCACAGCTTACAAACTACTTTATGAATCATTGTTTTCAGTATTTGTTGTTTAAATACAGTATATGGTACATAATATACCAAAATTTCATATTCCTAATTGGTTTAGTTTTTGAGATATCCCTTGTCACAAAAATGGTCTCGAACTGTCAATTTTGATCACCCCTAATTTCCTTATTTTTAAACAAAAAATTTAAAAACATGTATATTGTATATTTGTACTCTACTTGATGAGCTCTAAACAATAAAAAGCAAAAACAAACCCCACGAGCTAAGGTAAGAAAAAAAATCCGGCTCCTTTTTCATGTATGGGACCCCCCCTGAAAAATAATTTAATTCAATTTCTAATTCAATAAATCAATACTTGATTTTGGGTCAACATTCTACACCAAATACCAAAATTTCAGCTTTTTAACTCATTTCGTCTGCGAGCTAGAGACCTGTGACCGGCGGACGGACAGACAGACAGACAGCAGAGTGACATTAATAGGGCTCCGTTTTTACCCTTTGGGTACGGAACCTTAAAAACAGAAAACGTAAATTGATATAGTTCTTGAACTGGATTAACGTGAGTAGTGTGTAATGTTTCCAAAAGCCAAGGCAGCATGTGTGTGACGTAATGCGCCGAAACCGCGGCCGGCCGATCGCCTGCAGATCACTATTGAAGCAGCATTATTTTCGAATGTTTTTTATCACTGCTAGTAGGTACATAAAAACGTTACTCGTTTTGATCAGTGTATAATGGAATTATTTTAAAAGTACCTAATAAATAATTAGGTGTTTATTTACATTGAGGGTAGGACCACTATTTTACTATCCACAACATTTTATAAAATATTATGAATATAATTTATAATCACAAAGAATTATAAAGTTCCAACGGTTCCATAGTATAACGTAGACCGAATTCATTTTTACGAATCGTTTAACCCAAATCTCGAGCGAAATCATATAAAAAGGTAAGGTATTACAACGTTGGTTCTAAAGTACGAGCAAGAAAAAAATCTCTTCGAAAAACTTATGTCAACAGTAATGAAATAGCAGCCGCAAAAGCTTTGATATCGTTTTAACGTCGCATTGCGGGCAAGGAGTAATGTACTTATCCTCTGGGCGCGCCTCGCCTGGGTGCGTCCTCCTACTCTATCCTAGGGTTGACCAATGTATTTATTTTTAACTGACTTCGAAAAAAGAGGTTCTGTATTCGACTCGTATGTATATGTATTAGAGATGCGGCGAGTAGTCGTTTATTGCTCGGTATACTCGGCGTATTCGGTGTTTTTTTCAGTACTCGTACTCGGCCGAATAACTTGGTTCCAGTGACCGAGTATTTGATATTTTTAAATTAGAGTTATGTCCTGTCCATCACTCGAATGAACTGGTCTCGCGGCAACAAACTCTCGCTTACCTACTTATCTAGTAACTCAACAAAATCACAATTTTCGAACAATTTCAGCAGACCTTTAACCTCGCCTTAAATGCCACCCACTAATCATCGCTGTGGGGTGTCCTTTGAGTTTTTTCTAAAGAAATTTGCGTGCCCTTCGACACGCAACCGGATTGATTTATTGAGTGTTCCGAATTCGTTAATAAACAGTAGCTATAGCTTAAGTATAATAAACAAGCTGATGCCCGGGACTTCTTCCGCGTAGATTTAGGTTCTTTTAAAAATCCCTTGGGAACTCTATAATTTTCCGTGATAAAAGTAGTCTATGTGTTAATCCAGGGTATAATCTATCTCCAACCAAATTTCAGCCAAATCGGTTCAGTAGTTGCAGCGTTAAAGAGTAACAGACATACACACATACATACACACATACATACACACATACATACACGTAAACTTTCGCCTTTATAATATAAGTGTGATAGTGTGATTCACTAGTAGTCAAAGAGTAGGTAATTTCGCTAATTTCGCTAAATTTCGCATTAAAACACATTTCGCTAAACTGACTCAATCTAAATACCAGATTGTTATTGAAGTCTTCTATGATCAAAGCTTATCCGTACTTCCCTACTACTATCATAAATGCGAAAGTAACTGTGTCTGTCTGTTACACTTTCATGCCTAAACCGCTGAACCTGACGGCAGCATTCACTAATCTTTTGGTAATCGTTAACACTGGGTAGAACTAACCTACTCTGCATTCGCATAATATGTGTTAATTAAAATATGCGCCTTTATGGATCGTAGGTGTAATGAGAAAACCGTTGCAAAAGTGACAGTACAGATTTAATACGAAATTATAATGTGTGGTCGTCCACTTTAAAAATAGTCCAGTAGCATAAAGAATACATATTCAAGCCTATATTCAAGCATATTCAAGTTGGGACATTACAAACGTGCGAACTGAGTTATAAAGCTGACAATAGTGTTGTGAGGGCTCTCCCTCGTTGTTTATAACATGTTAACGACTATCGACAAATCCTTTATTATTGTTAAATTACAGCACGACAGAATCAGGTTCCAGTTCCATAAGGCCTTTAAGTACGAGCGAGAAGCGGATCGCGCGTTTGTAATGCCCCAACTATAGTTTTTAACTTCTAACCTTTTAAAAGCTCTATAGTGCAAACAAAACATCTGGCGCCCGTTTATACTTCTCGCATGGATACCTCAACATTCCGGAACATTTACAAAGGGCAAATTGGCTATTTTATTCCCACATGGCATATAAAATTAATAACACAGAAAATCCATTTTATTTTTATGCATAGGTAGTTAGTGTAGAGATCTGCCATCTTTTTTTGGGGAATCGGATTATTTTGTCCTCCTAGTAGGATCAAACTAGCGTTTCTAGTAAATTCCGCATACCTACTTAAATTATTTCATGAGGACCTTATGTACACGACTTCGTCGGAATAGATTTATTAAATGTTTAAAAATCCTGTAACATCTCCTTTATTTTCCGGGATAAAAAGTAGCCTATGTGCATTTCCGGCATGCAAGCTATCTCTGTGCTTAACTTCATCAAGAATCAAGATCAAGGCTTTCGTTTCGTTAGGCCATTAAATTGTATTACCATATAATATTACTTTGAGTCTCAAATGTGTGTCAAGATAGTTAAGCTTTTCCGAAGACGAGCTCGTAGTTCGTACAAATAGACAGAAAGCCATGATTGACAGACAGATAGAGGGACCGACAGACAGATAGACAAAATTTTTAAAAACAACATTTGGGTTAAGCTATCGTTCAAATAATCATATTAGCTTAATAAAGGAGGCGATTGAAATCGCAGACAGACCCATCAATTTTATTTATTTGTATAGATGTAGATACAAATACCTACTCAAAGTTCTTTGGTACACCGAAAAATAGGTAAAACTGTGAAAGTGAAATGCCTAAGTCTTTGAATGCCTCAGAAGCTTCTATAAGCCTCTGCCGGCTAGAACCTTTCGACCCAAAGCGATTTATCAAATACACCAAAAACAACTAAAGATCAGACTAAATGGTGATTGAACATTTGGAGCAGATGTTTCGACCAATTGTGTTGATTGCAGAGGTCAAACGAATCAAATATTTATTAAATTACATGCTTAAGTGCTTAAGTGAATCTCAGCTTGGCTTCTATTAAGATTTGACACTATACAGATACACTACTTAAATAGGTATTTAATAATATTTTATCCTTGGCACTTTACTAGAGTCATTTCGAAGAGCTACCGATATGAACCACGGTTGAGTCCGATTTCTTCAGGTGTCTGATGAGGTTTTTCTTCAGAATCGTGATTATTGTAATCTAACAAAACTGAGTAGTATATACTTAATGTCTAATCTAATACATACTCTAACAGAACAATGTGGAATTTGCCCTAAAATTTAAAAACGTCCGAAAATGTAATTAATTGCAGTAGGTAGGCGCGGGCCATTTGTTGTGCAAACAACTTTGCTTTGGCACCAAACCTGAAATTGTGCTCGCGGCTCTATAACACCTTATTTTATTAGTTCTTTATTATTTTCATGAGGGTATGGCATTATGTCTGGAAGGTTAAGCTTTTTTTTTGTATAATGAAAGTACATATATCTACTCATAATAATATGACCTTTGTATTCTATGATGTGTCTACGGACATTTTCTCGTTTATTAGCACTTATTCAATGAGGTGCTTTGCTATAACCGTACTGTCCTTCAGTCGGTGCTGTATTGTTCCAGTAGTTGTCCTTAATTAACACACGTCGGCTTTTAACATAATTAAATTAAGTCGACATCACGCGAAGTTGATTCGCGTTCAACGTTTTATATTTAATTTCTGTGTATATGACGCTAAGTGATGGTATTCGCAAACACACCCATGTATATGTAATTCCATGTATAATATGACACGCATGGTCGAATTAATTATACATGAATTAGAACAGAAAGTGCTTACTATTAATTAAACAGCGTAACAAGATTAAATTGTAGCATATATATCAAACCTTCGCTCGCGTACAACGAACTTACTTTAATAGTTCTATCAGGATTTTTTAAGATAAAGAAGATATACCATATTATACTAGATTCATACTTAAATCAATGTTAACATTTTTCCTTCCTGTAGGTACAATTAGCATTAGTTAGCAAATATTTGCTATAGACTTCATTGAGACTTCTGGTGAGTAGGCACATCGTAGTTTATCTTCATCTTATAGACGGTTCGACATATCGTAAAGTGTGAACTAGCAACTCTTATTAATTTTAATTATGTCTACCTTGATATCCATCCCGAATGAAAGAACAGCCGATTAAAAGTTCAGCCATGCTTATGAAGAGTCAAACATGTTGGTAAGTAGTTAGTAGTTACAATAAGATTCTCATGTCCATGTGCAGGAAACCAGGACATTGGATAAATCTATACATATAATAAAATCGTAGAATTACCGTATCTGTACATTGAAGATTTTTGCAAAATAATAACTGGGGGATGTTAGGGATAAGTACTTAATAGAACGTAAAAAAGCTATTTTTGAAATTTTTGTCTGTTTGTCGGTTTGTCTGTTTGTCTGTTTGTCTGTGTGTCTGTTTATCTGTTTGTCTGTTTGTCTGTATGTTTGTGCGCGCATCACGTAAAAACTACTGAATGGATTGAAATGAAACTTGGTATGATTTAAGTTCATACTACGGAGTAACATATAGGATACTTTTTATCCCGAAATTCAGCACGGTTCCCTTGGGAGAGGGGATGAAAGTCAAAATGTGTACTTAGCTGTAATTCGTTAACGGGTGGTCCGATTTCATTCATTCTTTTTTTGTTAGAAAGAAGATACTTCAAAGATTACTGGCTAACCTCCGAAAGGCTGGACCGATTTTGATGGGACTTTCACTGGCGGATGTTTACATTTTGATGTACCTAAACATCCGCCAGTGAACTTTTAACAGTTTTTAGCAAGGTTTAAGCTCTAAGGAGCATAGGAAAAACAAAATGATTCCCACGGGATTATTAAAATCAATATCCACGCGAACGAAGTCGCGGGTATCCGCTCGTTATTTAATATTATTCACACACATTTTTTTTAAACACAGCACAGTGTATAATATATTAATTAAATATTATAAATATTAAAATAACCCCAAGCATTTTATTAAGGTGGCCTAAATAAAATGAAAATAAAACCGATATAATGCGAGTCAGATTCTTGAAACGAAGATACCGTACCTTGGAAATAAATATGTACATAATAATTATTTCGGATTTTTTGCTTTGTGTACCTACATCTGAGATAAGGATTAAGGAGGCAAGAGGGAGGATGGAATTTTTCTAGACATTATAACTAATTTATGATAACTATTCCACAAGTCGATTAGTTAGGCACTGAAGACAGAAGTTGTGACAAAAAGATGGATAAAGTCGCAAAAAAGAAACCGCAAGGGTTTTTTTTTTGGCATTTAAGAACGGAATTAAAAAGAAGCATTTTCAAAATTTTGTTTAAAATCAACGTAGAGCAATACGGGTAGAGGTACTGCGCGTATTGCAAAGTATTATACAGTATGCAAACTATGCATATAGTGATGGAAATAACACTCGGATATAGTAGTCATTATTACTAGTCAATATGGCATGGCGGGCGTAATATTCGGCCGGCGAATAACGTTGCCTTATCGGATGTCTGATTCACAAGGTCGCGTGTAGTTCAACTGGTTGAATGGCAACCTACCTTACGAGTACATTATACATGACCTCATCATTCCGTAGAATCCGTCTGTGCTTATTAACGAGATTTCTTGTAATTATCACAAATTATGTATTGCCTAATAATGTTGTACCTATGTACAGTTGAGTCGGTGCCATTTCGGTTAAATTAAATTGAAAAGTCTGAAAATCCTATCCTTTTCACAATGTTTTCCCTACGGGCCTACAGTTTTCTGTTCGTAACAAAGTAGCAGTATTACTCAGACTTTCCAATTTATTGTTAGTTTAGAGATTTGTGTACAACCGAATAGGTACAAATGACACACCTTGGGTATTGTGCGGCTCTCATCTGTGTCATCTTCAGTTCTATAGAAGAATAGCTGTTCTTGAATTTAATTATTTAAAATTTAGAGGATCTTATTGTTTTTTTATAGAAAACTAATTAATTTTCGGTAAGAAACCCGATAATTATTGCTTAGTATAACACATAAATCTATATCTATATACATATAATAAAATCGTAGAATTGCCGTATCTTCAATGTACAGACATTGAAGATTTTTGCAAAATAATAACTGAGGGATGTTAGGGATAAGTAATAGAACGTAAAAAAGCTATTTTTGAAATTTTTGTCTGTTTGTCTGTTTATCTGTTTGTGCGCGCATCACGCAAAAACTACTGAATGGATTGAAATGAAACTTGGTATGATTTAAGTTCATACTACGGAGTAACATATAGGATACTTTTTATCCCGAAATTCAGCACGGTTCCCTTGGGAGAGGGGATGAAATTCAAAATGTGTACTTAGCTGTAATTCGTTAACGGGTGGTCCGATTTCATTCATTCTTTTTTTGTTAGAAAGGAAATACTTTAAAGATTACCTACTGGCTTATCTCTGAAAGGCTGGACCGATTTTGATGGGACTTTCACTGGTGGATGTTTACATTTTGATCTACCTAAACATCCGCCAGTAAACTTTTAACAGTTTTTAGTAAGGTATGAGCTCAAAGGAGCTAAGGAAAAACAAAATGATTCCCACGGGATTTTTAAAAACCAATGTCCACGCGAACGAAGTCGCGGGTGTCCGCTTGTTGGGTAATATATTACCGAGTAGGTACGAGTATATTATCATCTTATTTATTTGAAGTTATTCACCGTGACTTTATTATTGTTTGTTAACGCCACACAATAAAAAATCTTAGGTAAACTCCCACAGCTTAGGTAGGTGCTTAGCTGAAGTCCTTAACATTCTTACTTTGATGTTTAGTATTTAAATTAAATGGCCAAATGGAAAATGATGAGTCATTTCCTAAACGCGACCGGAATAAACTTACCAACGTTGATACAGACATGCTACTTTGGTCTTCTTTAGGTATTTTATATCCGAGAATCAAGCTATATCGAGGTTTTGACAACTGCAGAGTAAATCTTCCATGAATCATTCTGCCGTGCCATGACAATATTTTTTGATGATACATTCGTGATGAGGTTTTTCTATATGGCTGCATAATAACTAATCCATTTCAAAACATATTTCAAATTCAAAAAAATTAAACAGATATTGAAGATTTTATGGCCAATTCCCAAAAAAATCAAAAAATCGCGATTTGCCAAAAATGCATGATTTTCAGATACAGTGTATTGTCATAACACGGCAGCATTGACACGACGTATTTGCAAAAGTTTATCATAAAGATATTTTCGTTTATAAATGCCCAAATAAATGCTAAAGCAATTATTTTCTCAATATTATATATTTTGAATTTATGATAGATATGCTTAGTATCTTATGTTCAAAAACGTGATACTGGTATTATAGATCGACCAGAATCTCATGAAAAATAGGGAAATTAAATTTTGTAGTAAGCAACACTAGGTTAACTCGGCTGCCCTAGTGATAAACAAAGTAATCACATTCAGAACAACTTACCTGGGATCGTTTCACGAAACGAAAAATCAAGCAACTGCATTTTAAATACAAAAACAAGGTAATCAACATCCAATTACTTTGTTTTTGTGTTGTGCTTGTTGTTTACTTGGTTTTGCATTTATATTCCGGGTTAGTGTGTGCAGTTACTTTGTTTGGGCAATTCAAATTTCAGTAAACGGTTCAAGTTATTTTAAATATTAAACTGGGGTAAAAAACTACTCGACATAAAACTTTTGTTAATGCAAAAAAGTCAATTTCACAAATATGTCAGTTACTTGGTTTATCGCTAGGGCAGCCGTAGTGTTGCTTACTACAAAATTTAATTTCCCTATTTTTCATGAGATTCTGGTCGATCTATAAAACTATGCTGCCCGGTGAACAAAATTACTTACATCAAAGACTTTAAATAAAATTAACGCAATCGCACGATATATTTAATCTTGAATTACTCCCATACAAATTGGCAAAATAAATTTCATTTTTCAGTGTGAAAGAAATTAAAACACTGAATACTGTTTTTTTCTTCTGTTGTTTTTTCATCAGGCTATGTAGTTTTAGTATCAATTACAATGTTTTCGAAATCTCTTATAATGAGAAACTGCACACATTTATCGTTTCCACCCTGTAATAGACTAGATTCATAATAATAAACTAATGTCTTTAGTCAAGACTCTAACATCTAAATATTAACGTGGTTCAAAACCGAGTCGCGCGACCTACTAGAAGACAATGTCCCGTTATTGCCGCAAATATGTATATTTCTAGAAAATAAAATACGGGCTTGTTATTATTTTAGTCATTCTGCGTAATATAAATGAGGCCGTAACCGAGCATGATTAAAATTTTTAGAGAAATTACCCTACATTACAGCGCTCCCGAGCGCGCACCATACAAACGCAGTTCGATTTTTAGTTTGTGACTGTTTTCGCGGCATTTGCGAAAATAGTTTTATGAAAACATCTAGGATCTGTTATGTATGATTAATGGCTATTGGTCAAGACCATCATATACAATTAATATAATTATACATGTATGTGGTATGTATGCATATATTTGGTAGATATATCTAGTCAAATCTTACGTGTGAAGTATACCAATCAACACTTGGTCAGCGTGGTGGACTACGGCCTAAACATTTCTCATTCTGGGAGGAGATTCGTGGTGGCTAATGGGTTAATAACGATGATGATGATGATGAAGTCTTACAACATACAAAATTGCAACTGCATCCGTTCAGTAGTTCCAGCGTGATGCGTCATGCATGTACAGGCAGACAGACAAAAAAATAAAAGTACAGTTTTGGGCTCCACATCGATAAATGCTGCCACCAAAGTTTTCAAAAAATATTTAATGATTAATTTAAATACTAGTTTCAACAATAATTCATACATACTTTTTATATTACCTACTTAAATGAGCTATAGTCGCTGAACTAGGGGGATGGTTTGCACTTGTACAAACCATCTCAGTGCGTGCACCAATTTTTGTACGTCCATGAGTAGGTTTGTGACTTACATCCGTGTTATTATGCCGTGATATAACCGGGTCATTGGCCCATTTACGAGTTACCGCTTTTCGATTGACACTACGCGTGGGTTTGCCAACACGTAAATAATAAAATTAACCGTTTTACGACAAGTCCAAACTATCGTATTGAAATAAACTCACAATACCTACTATTTCCGAGATTAATTAAATAATAAATAAATAAAATCATTTTATGTAAAATTAAAATAACACGTGAAACAAAATAATATGACAAATTAAAAATTATAATTAGAATAGATAAGTTTTTATTGGTTTAATCTTTTGAAATTGATTCAGAAAACATTAGACAAGGATAAAAGCTAATGAAAATCTAATAATATATTGAACAACTTGAAAATTGTGTTGAACTTATAAAACGTCGTTTATTCGTTGTTATTTCGTTGCTACAGATTTTTTTTTAATGAAACAATTTCCGAACAAGTGGAAGAAAAAATTAAAAATATTTCTGAGACTGTTAAATTATTGACGTAAGCATTAATATCAGCCCATTTTCAACCAGAGCATAGTAGTAATAAAAACTTTGTAGCTCTTCTTACTATTAGGTAGGTTTCCAATTTCTGTATTTCACGTGAGTTCACAATAGCTTATGAAATCACTGCTATATTTAGGAATTACCTATTACCTACATGAATAAATTTAATAATATCGAAACAATTAAATTTGCGAAATTTCCTTATATTATTACTGTTTTTGCTTACAATTTATTTCAAATACAAAATTTGAAATAAATTGTATGTTCGTAGGTTCATAATTACGTCGTAGGTATAATAAAGATACATACATATTATAATAAATATTATAATTTGCATTATATCGTACAATCTTCATAATTATATTAAAATTCTGATTCAGAAACCATTAGAATTTAAGATGTCATTGCCATCAACGTATCATTGTACGTGCATAATATTTACACAACATATTCATAACCTCATAATGTTTATCGGCTGTTTGAATTCTAACAACACAACCAAAAGACAATTAGGTAGGTACATATCATTAACACAGTACTTTTAAGAGTAGGTATTAATTGTAAGCATTTAGTATGGAGTTCCATGGTAAATGTAAGTGAGCAATAAAAGTTTAAAATTCTGTTAGTGAATCATTTCTAAATAATTTATTTCATTTAGTTTGACTATAGACCATGTTATTTCAGTACCAATTAAGTTTTTGTATATCTCTTATATTGAGAATACAAATATGTATATTGTAGGCAGGTGTGTAGAGTTTCAGCATGCTTGCAGTGCAGTATAATATTGTTTGGACCGTATTACGTGCTCTACTAATAAATTATCTTGCTCTAAACCGGGGCAAGTCAGCCACTAGCCAGTCTAAGAAAAATATCAAAAGCAAATATCAAAAAATATAGCCGGGCTAAGTCAATGTTGTAGTAGAACTTTACTAGTATCATCGCTTATTTAGTGCCTTACTAAGTAGTTGATGTTTTACATAAATGACTCACTGTTTACAGTGTTCACACTCGTTAACGTTCTATTCCTGTGATAAGGATATAATACATTCTACTATGTCTATTCACTCTTAAAATATCGTCATTACTGTAACTGATGATAGTTATGTCCTTGTCTGTATATCGTAGCTTTATAGTCTGTATAGCGCAACGGTTGTCGAGCGCGGATTAAAAACCGTAAGGTCGACGGTTCAAACCCCACCCGTTACATTTTTGTCGTACCCACTCCTAGCACACGAGTAGTAAATCTACAGAGGGGAAGCTTCCAAAAGCGGCCCGCTGTAGGTATACTCACACAAACACACTCACCAACGGTTCACGGACGCGCGCTCGTTCCACTAACCGGTACAGTTGGTGACAAACATGCGCACATGTGTGAGTGTACCTACAGCGGGCCGCTTACTAGAAGCTTCCCCTCTGTAGGTACTCTAGTACAAGTTTTCGCTTAATTTGAGGGGAAAGGGGAATATTAGTCATATACATCATGGCTAATATTCTTTTTTTTTTTAAGGTACACTCACAAGTCACAGTATAACAATCGTAATCACCTCAAAATGACCTCCGAGTGACTGACACTCTTGCTATTGGTTAAAATGCACAGAATATCACAAATTCAATCAATCACAACAATTGAAATGTGACAATTACAACTTTGTGGTAAATTGGCTGTATTTGAAACGTGCAATTGGAGTAGATGACTTGACAGGTAGGGCAAATCAAAACTATATATGTATACCTAGGTGATAATTTTGTAAGAATGAGATTTTCTATAGAAATGATCCAGTCGTCTTAATTATTTCTCTACCTATACAAGTTTACAAAGTGTACCTACATGCTGTTGCGTTATCCTGTTTGTCTCCTTCGTTATCGGATCAAAAGGCGCTAACTAATTAAACATCACCTTATCGTCCATCGTAACGTATATGGACACGGTACTACGAGGTTATCTTTTTTATAGCCTTTTTAGCACCTTACTAGTTACTACAACATTGACATAACTTTGCTTTGCGAAGATGATTGATGAATCATTTTACGGTTGAATGGGATTCCTCAATGCGTCCCCCGCACGAACATTGCGTGTGCAGTAAATACTGCTATGTACATAACTTCAAAGTTGATACGGGAAATGGGGTCAGCTAATTTTGCCGGGGTTTTGATGATGGAAACGGCAATAAAATTAACATTGTTTGAGGGTAAAGGTTTGTTAAAATTAGGGCAACATATACCTACCTGACAATACCGCAACTAAATGTTACTGTGACATTTGCTCATCAGGTTATAAAGTTTAACGTTGTTTGCATCAAATGTGAAACTGTTAATAGCATTATTTTTTACCATATCACATTAGCAAACTATTACGTTCCTGTAAAATTGCTATGAAATCTGACAGCTATGTCTTTCGATATTACCGGCTGGCTGCTAATATAGAACACCTGTACCACAGAGTACCTACAGAGGGGAAGCTTCTAGTAAGCGGCCCGCTTTAAGTACACTCACACATATGCGCATGTTTGTCACCAACTGTACCGGTTAGTGGAACGAGCGCGCGTCCGTGAACCGTTGGTGAGTGTGTTTGTGTGAGTATACCTACAGCGGGCCGCTTGTGGAAGCTTCCCCTCTGTAGATTTACTACTCGTGTGCCTGTACTGTTTAGTGTTTACCCATGATACTCGTATAACATAAACAATATACATACCTATATACCATATGTTTCCTTGTAAACAACATCATCGATGTAGTACAAGTAACTTCTTTTGTACGATGTACCTAATAGTCATGTACAATGTACATAAATAATATATACGTACACGTTTGTCTAATCAGTTTATTAAGTTTCAAATATTGTTATTGTAACTTCGTAACATGCCGTAGCTGAAGGATGAATCATTAGCCATAAATAAAAAAATAAAACAATTGTTAGAGATATGTGATAACGACAAATCGAGGCCGCTCTAAACTGACTTCTTCTTCCGATCCTTATCCCACGTTATGTGGGGTCGGCACAACATGTATTCTTCTTCCACTCACTTCTATCATACGTCAACGCATCATTTACCCCTTTTATGCGCATATCCTCTTTCACACACTCCATCCATCTTTTCTTTGGTGTTCCTCTACTCTTTTTTCCCTCCACACGCATGTCTAACATTCTTCTACCAATATGAACTGACTGAGATGACAAAATAATAACTGATAACAGATGATAAATGCATCACAAGTGACTTTGTATATATTAAATCGTAATATGTGGACTGTAAATAATTAAACACAGAAACTCGGAATTTTTGCAAACTTCAGATGACATATTTCTTCAGGGTAGTTCTAATTTACTAAGTATTTGTAAAATGTAACGTAATCATTTATCTCCAATATCAAAGCATGATTCTTAGTGAAATGTATCGATTAGATAAGATAATAATTATTACGTTAACACAATGTCGCTGAATACGCTCGTAAAGTTATAAACAAGTGGTATGTTTTCTTTTCAGGTATCGCACTTCGTCCATTCGGCCTTTCACTTATATATTTGCTGCTGTACTTAATAGCACCGTTTCCACAAGTCCCAGACTCGAAAACCTTTCGAGGTAAGTATACATATGTACTTATATCCATTCTAATATTATAAATGCGAAAGTGTGTCTGTCTGTCTGTCAGCCTACTTGCTAGCTTTTCTCGGCCTCATAGTTTAACCAATTTTGATGAAAGGATAGAGTAAGCTTACATCCCAGGGACGGACATTGCTGCTTTTTATCCCGGATAGGGTTCCTACGGGATTCTTAACGATCCTTCCGTTTAACCGATTTAAATACGTTTGGTACAGAGGTAGCTTGCGCTCCGGAAATTGGCATAGGGAACTTTTATCCCTGAAAAGCAAATAGTTCCCACAGGATTTTAAATAACATAAATCCACGCGGACGAAGTCGTCGCATCATCTAGTATTTTATAAAATTGTATTGTGTTTATTATAATAAAACAAAAGAGGAACTTTCATTTGAAAGTCTCGCCGTTAAAATTGAGATTGAGTAGCAATAAAATCAGCGCTTTAATGCATGATGAAACTGAAAATAGTTTGTCTGTTCAGTTTTAAGTAGGCACTTAATATTGGAATGGATAAAATATCTTAATCAATAACAACTATTCCCTTTGATTATAGGTTTCCGAGGAAAATATCTTCAGCTCAATCTCGTGGTATCATCATTACTCTTATTAGTTCACGCAATATGGCACAGCGTCCTCGCAGGGTTTGCGCCGTATGGCCGGCTGCTCGAAGAGTATCCAATCATTCAAAAGATTGGTTACAACCTCGGCTTAGTGTCATACAGTGGGATAGATCCACTGATGGCTATCCACTATTTAGCACCAGAGGTGAGCTATGTTATTTCGTTTACCTCTTCAAGATAAGGGGCCATCCATAAATTATGTTACACAAATTTCAGGGTTTTTTTTACCCTCCCCATGTCCTTGTCACAGCTGGTCACATTTGTGAGAAGTGTGATGTCACATAATATTTTTTAATTTTAAACAACAGTTCCGAATACATGTTTTAATAGTACCTACTTTAAATATATTTGATTTTGAAATGTGACGCAACAAAATTTAGGGCCCCACTCACCCCCTTGTCACATAAAGTCACAATTCATCGACCCCCTCCTCTCCCCTTAACGTGTGACGTAATTTATGGATGGCCCCTAAGCTGTCGAAATCAATGTGTATAATCTAAGTGTAATTTATCGTTTCAGTTAGTCGTCCTGGGTCTATCACTAGCAGTATATTTAGTTGTACGCACACTTCTTATTGGATCACCTAATGATGAAGTTTTGAGGAAAGACTCTAAACATCAGCGATTTCCACTACTTACCAGCGCAGGTATTGGCAAATTGCAAGATTTTATAAATGCCAGTTAACTTTCGCCCCTGGTTCAGACCCTACAAGTTACTATGAATTTTTCTTTCACGGAATTTCATTTATAGATCAGCTGGCAATTGTAATAATTATGTCTGCCAAATTTTTCAATTCACTATGTGACGACATTCCAGAAATATGTTTTTATTTGCAGGAAAGTACATCGCTTTATTTCTATTAATGTTCTCCGGTATAATGCGTCCAAGTGTGACGTCGGGCATATACTTTCTGGTGTTCATGGGCGCAGCCACGGCATGGGCGGTGGGTAGGCCTCTGGAACGCGCCTTCGCTGTGGTGACCCGTTGCGTGATGGCCATCATGGGCATCCATATAGCCGTGCTTCTGGTTTACCAATGCACATGGCTTATAGACATATATCCGCCTGATGAAGATTTTGCTAGGTCAGTAACAATATATTAAATTAATAGTTCTGTATAGCAGCATTTATAATTTTGTAAAAGTTATCTACGATTCTTTTCATTTGCTGACAGATATTTTGGTCTCACGAAATTGGTAATACTTAATGAGACGGATTCCTCGAGTTTCGCATACGAAGTGACAGATGACCACATGTGGGCTACACTGGCTAGTCCTCTAGTTATTCTCTTTTCATACTTTTTTCTCGCTATAGAAACGCGAGAACTATTCAAACCGAAGGTGCGTATACTGTTATTTAATTTGTACATAATGTATGAAAATATAAATTTTATCATTAACCGACTAATTGCAACATGCTTCGAATCACTTCGTCGGATATGGCTGTCTTTTTTTTAACTAACGCTGTAGAGTTACGCCGGTCCAGAGCTGAAAGTAGTTCGGAGTAGAATTTATATTGCAATTTTTGAATTTTGCTGGTGGGGTGGTTAGGCAAAGAAAAAAGGTGTATTAAGCGGTCTCGAAGCGGGCAAGGTGAACGGTTCATTGGTACGAGGGGTGTCCTTTCATCGCAACAGCCGACAAGCTCCGCGG
The DNA here is from genome assembly GCA_920104075.1 of Melanargia galathea. NCBI lineage: Eukaryota > Metazoa > Arthropoda > Insecta > Lepidoptera > Nymphalidae > Melanargia > Melanargia galathea. The sequence continues at coordinate 19,398,216 of OV049862.1, forward strand.
GATAACTGGAAAAACGCCACCAAGAAAGTTCGCGTAAGCGACTTTTCGTTTCGCACTGTTATCAGTATCACCATACAGTAGCAATTTTATGTTTCTTTCAGTTGGATTCGTGTAAATATAGTTATTTTATAAATAGACTGTTAGAGTTTGTAGTTTGTTATTTCTTAACACTTCTATATGCAACGTAGTTTATCAATTTATCGCACTCACTCGTACCACTCTCTGTACTCGTATATTTCTTTTAAAACTGTTATATTCTGATTTTTGTGACTGATCGGTGTAAATCTTATCTGATAATGGACACTATTTTAGAGCCCTTTCACTTGGTGTGTAACTTATGTACCTCAAACATCAAATACCTGTATAAAATATGATATGTATATAAAAATAATTTTATATAGTTTCCTATAGGAGCTTAGTCACTTCACAAACTTAACAAATTCACTAACAATAATTTACTGTACTCAATATTACAATTTTAACTTTATGAAGCATGTCTGCTTGTGCTAACTTCTAAATAACAATACGAACGTTATTTATTTAAGTTAATTTGGCATTTTGTTGGATGAAATGATTTTATTTTTGCAACCTGCTTTCGTTCTTTTGTAGGTTGCATATTCATACATAAATTCCAAAGCACTTCGTGGGGATGCCAGTGAGTATGATCCTGTAGGTATTTCCTTTAATATTAAAACTTGGTTGAATGTTTTTGCTTTTGCGGGATTTTCGCGACTCTCTCGGGAATCAAATTTCTGAAGGCTTGCTTGGTTTTAAATTGAAACTGTTATAACTGTTTCAATGCATTTATCATTATTGTTTTTCGTTATTGTATAATTAAGTAAATTCATGTTGCTTTGTATTGGAGCTTTATTTGTTTATCACCAGTATGTAGCTTTTGCACTCATATTATTATTTTATGTTTAGATATAGTTACCTAGTCTTAATGTTCCCAGACATACGTGATATATACCTAATAGATTCATGAAATAAATACGTGTGTGATATTATATATTAGATAGATTAATAGATTGTTTCTTATTGTAATGACGAATCGTAAAAGGTGAGGACAAAACCTGTGTTACACCATTTCACAGCATTAAATAAGTGTATAAAGATTTCAAAATTTCATTAAAGACCTTGCAATACTATAAAATGTGTTTCAACTGGTTGACTGGGTATAATTTTAATCATAATTCTGCAGCTACTCCGTAATATGAGCCCCAGCAAACGGTGGTCAAGTCGCGGTGGGTCGGTGCCGCGCACGCTGCATCAGGACTCCACCGGGTCCGTCGTTGTTCCTGATGAAGGTGATGAAATAGAAAAGATTCGCTATCTATACAATTATGTCATTGCATCGTGTTCTTTCCTTGGGAATCTTGGGATCCCTTGGTTTTTCTAAAGATTGAAATCCTGTTAAAAATCGCCTGATATTTACGAGGATATTCTATCTCAAACCTTGAATACAAGTTTGCAAAGGCAAACATTATTAGATAGAAAGAAGATATTACGTTAAGCGCCGAAACTACATTCGATAAACTTAAAACATTTATATTAATACAAAATGCGTTTCAAAAAATTGTCACAATGATTTTTCGCCCGTGAACCGTTGAATGAACCCCCTGAAATGAACTGCCTTTTACATTCTTCAGTTTTTTTTTATAGAATCGATAATAGGAGACGAAGAACCATCGCTACTGGACGACATTGTAGCAGCTATTGTGGACTTCTTTCAAGTTCTGATCAGGTAGAGTAATTTAAAAATGGAAAATCCTGTTTCATTTCATTTAATACAATCCTGTTTCAGTTCATTTAATACAAGTATAAATGAAAAATTTAAAAAACCCCGAGACTCGCCATTTTGTGGTGGCGGCCATCTTGAATTTGCATAGTGCTATTCTACTAGTCAAGCCTTTTCATTTAATACCCATATTGAGGGCGTTGTGATAAAATATGTAATCCGCCATTTTGTAGCGGCGGCCATCTTGGATCGATTTTCATCAAACATAGCTAACAACACTCTCGACTAATTCACCTTTCAAACAAAAAAAACCGCATTCAAATCGGTTCACTCGTTAGCGCTACAGGCGAACAGACAGACACACACACACGTCAAACTTATAACCCCGTGGTTTTTGCGTCGGGGGTTAAAAATTAATTAACAAAAAAAATCTTCATCAGGTCATCCTACATCGCAACAACGATAACTATGATGGCGTGGAGTATAATGTTCCACTCGTGGCTGACGTTTGTGTTCCTGATGTGGGCGAACGTGGTGTGGCTGTGCCAAGACCAGCGATCCTTCATGTTGAAGACCAGTCCAGTGCTGGTCTGCTACGCGATGTTGCTGCTCATTGCCCAGTACATATACGGCATGAACCTCACTGAAGCTGAATTGCCGTCTAATATCACGGTGAGTGTTTGTGTAATAAATTCCAATCATCAGATGATCAGATGTATCAAATTCCAGGTCATTTTTGACATGTTCTCGTAAAATGTGGAACCAGCTTCCATTTCCTGTGATCCCTAAAAATTACAATATGGGGTGGATAAACAAATTCCTCAATACTTTAGGCAGTTCCTCTGGTGCTGCAGATGTTACAGGTAGGTGGCATTAATAATAATAAATAATTTAACATCAGGTGCGCCCTACCTTCTCACGTAAATTCAAGCTGCAAGGAAATGTATCAATGCTGACTTATTTATCTTTACAAAAATAAAAATAAATGTTTGCCTGTATGTCCTCTATGCACTGCTAAACTATTCGTCCGATTATGATCAAACTTTGGTGAATTGATTTGCATACAGCCGCGAAGATTTCTGGCGAAAAAAATCTATATAAAAATCAATGTTTGTCTCTCGAAGCGTTCCCAAACCGTACTTTACGTGGTGTTGCAACGCATGCCGGGAACAGCTATTAACGGTATAATTGTGTTTTTAACCCCCGACGAAAAAACGACGGGGTGTTATAAGTTTGACGTGTCTGTGTGTGTGTGTGTGTGTGTGCGTGCGTGCGTGCGTGCGTGTGTGTGTGTCTGTCTGTTCCCCTGTGGCGCTCAAACGGGTGGATCGATTTGAATGCGGTTTTTTTTGTTTGAAAGGTGAATTAGTCGAGAGTGTTGTTAGCTATGTTTAATGAAAATCGGACCAAGATGGCCGCCGCTACAAAATGGCGGATTACATATTTTATCACAACGCCCTCAATATGGGTATCAAATGAAAGGGCTGGACTAGTAGAATAGCACTATGCAAATCCAAGATGGCCGCCACCACAAAATGGTGAATGTCGGGGTTTTTAAATTTTTAATTTATACTTGTCCAACAGGAGGTGAACCTGCGCCAGATAGGCTTAGGGAGAGCGGAGGGCGAGCCGTGCGTGCCGCTGCTCATCAAGTCGCTGTTCACGTTCATGTTCTGGGTGACGCTGCGGCAGCGCGTGCAGGAGATGCGCCAGCGCCGCCAGTCCGCCGCCATCACGGACATGGCCGCGCCGCTACACCTCGCCGTCTCCACCGCTGCTAGTGGTAACTATACAGATTCTCTTGCGGCTGACTAGTAGGCTTAGGGAGAGTCACGTTCATGTTCTGGGTGACGCTGCGGCAGCGCGTGCAGGAGATGCGCCAGCGCCGCCAGTCCGCCGCCATCACGGACATGGCCGCGCCGCTACACCTCGCCGTCTCCACCGCTGCTAGTGGTAACTATACAGATTCTCTTGCGGCTGACTAGTAGGCTTAGGGAGAGTCACGTTCATGTTCTGGGTGACGCTGCGGCAGCGCGTGCAGGAGATGCGCCAGCGCCGCCAGTCCGCCGCCATCACGGACATGGCCGCGCCGCTACACCTCGCCGTCTCCACCGCTGCTAGTGGTAACTATACAGATTCTCTTGCGGCTGACTAGTAGGCTTAGGGAGAGTCACGTTCATGTTCTGGGTGACGCTGCGGCAGCGCGTGCAGGAGATGCGCCAGCGCCGCCAGTCCGCCGCCATCACGGACATGGCCGCGCCGCTACACCTCGCCGTCTCCACCGCTGCTAGTGGTAACTATACAGATTCTCTTGCGGCTGACTAGTAGGCTTAGGGAGAGTCACGTTCATGTTCTGGGTGACGCTGCGGCAGCGCGTGCAGGAGATGCGCCAGCGCCGCCAGTCCGCCGCCATCACGGACATGGCCGCGCCGCTACACCTCGCCGTCTCCACCGCTGCTAGTGGTAACTATACAGATTCTCTTGCGGCTGACTAGTAGGCTTAGGGAGAGTCACGTTCATGTTCTGGGTGACGCTGCGGCAGCGCGTGCAGGAGATGCGCCAGCGCCGCCAGTCCGCCGCCATCACGGACATGGCCGCGCCGCTACACCTCGCCGTCTCCACCGCTGCTAGTGGTAACTATACAGATTCTCTTGCGGCTGACTAGTAGGCTTAGGGAGAGTCACGTTCATGTTCTGGGTGACGCTGCGGCAGCGCGTGCAGGAGATGCGCCAGCGCCGCCAGTCCGCCGCCATCACGGACATGGCCGCGCCGCTACACCTCGCCGTCTCCACCGCTGCTAGTGGTAACTATACAGATTCTCTTGCGGCTGACTAGTAGGCTTAGGGAGAGTCACGTTCATGTTCTGGGTGACGCTGCGGCAGCGCGTGCAGGAGATGCGCCAGCGCCGACAGTCCGCCGCCATCACGGACATGGCCGCGCCGCTACACCTCGCCGTCTCCACCGCTGCTAGTGGTAACTATACAGATTCTCTTGCGGCTGACTAGTAGGCTTAGGGAGAGTCACGTTCATGTTCTGGGTGACGCTGCGGCAGCGCGTGCAGGAGATGCGCCAGCGCCGACAGTCCGCCGCCATCACGGACATGGCCGCGCCGCTACACCTCGCCGTCTCCACCGCTGCTAGTGGTAACTATACAGATTCTCTTGCGGCTGACTAGTAGGCTTAGGGAGAGTCACGTTCATGTTCTGGGTGACGCTGCGGCAGCGCGTGCAGGAGATGCGCCAGCGCCGCCAGTCCGCCGCCATCACGGACATGGCCGCGCCGCTACACCTCGCCGTCTCCACCGCTGCTAGTGGTAACTATACAGATTCTCTTGCGGCTGACTAGTAGGCTTAGGGAGAGTCACGTTCATGTTCTGGGTGACGCTGCGGCAGCGCGTGCAGGAGATGCGCCAGCGCCGCCAGTCCGCCGCCATCACGGACATGGCCGCGCCGCTACACCTCGCCGTCTCCACCGCTGCTAGTGGTAACTATACAGATTCTCTTGCGGCTGACTAGTAGGCTTAGGGAGAGTCACGTTCATGTTCTGGGTGACGCTGCGGCAGCGCGTGCAGGAGATGCGCCAGCGCCGCCAGTCCGCCGCCATCACGGACATGGCCGCGCCGCTACACCTCGCCGTCTCCACCGCTGCTAGTGGTAACTATACAGATTCTCTTGCGGCTGACTAGTAGGCTTAGGGAGAGTCACGTTCATGTTCTGGGTGACGCTGCGGCAGCGCGTGCAGGAGATGCGCCAGCGCCGCCAGTCCGCCGCCATCACGGACATGGCCGCGCCGCTACACCTCGCCGTCTCCACCGCTGCTAGTGGTAACTATACAGATTCTCTTGCGGCTGACTAGTAGGCTTAGGGAGAGTCACGTTCATGTTCTGGGTGACGCTGCGGCAGCGCGTGCAGGAGATGCGCCAGCGCCGCCAGTCCGCCGCCATCACGGACATGGCCGCGCCGCTACACCTCGCCGTCTCCACCGCTGCTAGTGGTAACTATACAGATTCTCTTGCGGCTGACTAGTAGGCTTAGGGAGAGTCACGTTCATGTTCTGGGTGACGCTGCGGCAGCGCGTGCAGGAGATGCGCCAGCGCCGCCAGTCCGCCGCCATCACGGACATGGCCGCGCCGCTACACCTCGCCGTCTCCACCGCTGCTAGTGGTAACTATACAGATTCTCTTGCGGCTGACTAGTAGGCTTAGGGAGAGTCACGTTCATGTTCTGGGTGACGCTGCGGCAGCGCGTGCAGGAGATGCGCCAGCGCCGACAGTCCGCCGCCATCACGGACATGGCCGCGCCGCTACACCTCGCCGTCTCCACCGCTGCTAGTGGTAACTATACAGATTCTCTTGCGGCTGACTAGTAGGCTTAGGGAGAGTCACGTTCATGTTCTGGGTGACGCTGCGGCAGCGCGTGCAGGAGATGCGCCAGCGCCGACAGTCCGCCGCCATCACGGACATGGCCGCGCCGCTACACCTCGCCGTCTCCACCGCTGCTAGTGGTAACTATACAGATTCTCTTGCGGCTGACTAGTAGGCTTAGGGAGAGTCACGTTCATGTTCTGGGTGACGCTGCGGCAGCGCGTGCAGGAGATGCGCCAGCGCCGCCAGTCCGCCGCCATCACGGACATGGCCGCGCCGCTACACCTCGCCGTCTCCACCGCTGCTAGTGGTAACTATACAGATTCTCTTGCGGCTGACTAGTAGGCTTAGGGAGAGTCACGTTCATGTTCTGGGTGACGCTGCGGCAGCGCGTGCAGGAGATGCGCCAGCGCCGCCAGTCCGCCGCCATCACGGACATGGCCGCGCCGCTACACCTCGCCGTCTCCACCGCTGCTAGTGGTAACTATACAGATTCTCTTGCGGCTGACTAGTAGGCTTAGGGAGAGTCACGTTCATGTTCTGGGTGACGCTGCGGCAGCGCGTGCAGGAGATGCGCCAGCGCCGCCAGTCCGCCGCCATCACGGACATGGCCGCGCCGCTACACCTCGCCGTCTCCACCGCTGCTAGTGGTAACTATACAGATTCTCTTGCGGCTGACTAGTAGGCTTAGGGAGAGTCACGTTCATGTTCTGGGTGACGCTGCGGCAGCGCGTGCAGGAGATGCGCCAGCGCCGCCAGTCCGCCGCCATCACGGACATGGCCGCGCCGCTACACCTCGCCGTCTCCACCGCTGCTAGTGGTAACTATACAGATTCTCTTGCGGCTGACTAGTAGGCTTAGGGAGAGTCACGTTCATGTTCTGGGTGACGCTGCGGCAGCGCGTGCAGGAGATGCGCCAGCGCCGCCAGTCCGCCGCCATCACGGACATGGCCGCGCCGCTACACCTCGCCGTCTCCACCGCTGCTAGTGGTAACTATACAGATTCTCTTGCGGCTGACTAGTAGGCTTAGGGAGAGTCACGTTCATGTTCTGGGTGACGCTGCGGCAGCGCGTGCAGGAGATGCGCCAGCGCCGCCAGTCCGCCGCCATCACGGACATGGCCGCGCCGCTACACCTCGCCGTCTCCACCGCTGCTAGTGGTAACTATACAGATTCTCTTGCGGCTGACTAGTAGGCTTAGGGAGAGTCACGTTCATGTTCTGGGTGACGCTGCGGCAGCGCGTGCAGGAGATGCGCCAGCGCCGCCAGTCCGCCGCCATCACGGACATGGCCGCGCCGCTACACCTCGCCGTCTCCACCGCTGCTAGTGGTAACTATACAGATTCTCTTGCGGCTGACTAGTAGGCTTAGGGAGAGTCACGTTCATGTTCTGGGTGACGCTGCGGCAGCGCGTGCAGGAGATGCGCCAGCGCCGCCAGTCCGCCGCCATCACGGACATGGCCGCGCCGCTACACCTCGCCGTCTCCACCGCTGCTAGTGGTAACTATACAGATTCTCTTGCGGCTGACTAGTAGGCTTAGGGAGAGTCACGTTCATGTTCTGGGTGACGCTGCGGCAGCGCGTGCAGGAGATGCGCCAGCGCCGCCAGTCCGCCGCCATCACGGACATGGCCGCGCCGCTACACCTCGCCGTCTCCACCGCTGCTAGTGGTAACTATACAGATTCTCTTGCGGCTGACTAGTAGGCTTAGGGAGAGTCACGTTCATGTTCTGGGTGACGCTGCGGCAGCGCGTGCAGGAGATGCGCCAGCGCCGCCAGTCCGCCGCCATCACGGACATGGCCGCGCCGCTACACCTCGCCGTCTCCACCGCTGCTAGTGGTAACTATACAGATTCTCTTGCGGCTGACTAGTAGGCTTAGGGAGAGTCACGTTCATGTTCTGGGTGACGCTGCGGCAGCGCGTGCAGGAGATGCGCCAGCGCCGCCAGTCCGCCGCCATCACGGACATGGCCGCGCCGCTACACCTCGCCGTCTCCACCGCTGCTAGTGGTAACTATACAGATTCTCTTGCGGCTGACTAGTAGGCTTAGGGAGAGTCACGTTCATGTTCTGGGTGACGCTGCGGCAGCGCGTGCAGGAGATGCGCCAGCGCCGCCAGTCCGCCGCCATCACGGACATGGCCGCGCCGCTACACCTCGCCGTCTCCACCGCTGCTAGTGGTAACTATACAGATTCTCTTGCGGCTGACTAGTAGGCTTAGGGAGAGTCACGTTCATGTTCTGGGTGACGCTGCGGCAGCGCGTGCAGGAGATGCGCCAGCGCCGCCAGTCCGCCGCCATCACGGACATGGCCGCGCCGCTACACCTCGCCGTCTCCACCGCTGCTAGTGGTAACTATACAGATTCTCTTGCGGCTGACTAGTAGGCTTAGGGAGAGTCACGTTCATGTTCTGGGTGACGCTGCGGCAGCGCGTGCAGGAGATGCGCCAGCGCCGCCAGTCCGCCGCCATCACGGACATGGCCGCGCCGCTACACCTCGCCGTCTCCACCGCTGCTAGTGGTAACTATACAGATTCTCTTGCGGCTGACTAGTAGGCTTAGGGAGAGTCACGTTCATGTTCTGGGTGACGCTGCGGCAGCGCGTGCAGGAGATGCGCCAGCGCCGCCAGTCCGCCGCCATCACGGACATGGCCGCGCCGCTACACCTCGCCGTCTCCACCGCTGCTAGTGGTAACTATACAGATTCTCTTGCGGCTGACTAGTAGGCTTAGGGAGAGTCACGTTCATGTTCTGGGTGACGCTGCGGCAGCGCGTGCAGGAGATGCGCCAGCGCCGACAGTCCGCCGCCATCACGGACATGGCCGCGCCGCTACACCTCGCCGTCTCCACCGCTGCTAGTGGTAAATATACAGATTCTCTTCTGACAGACTCGTGATTTGTTTTGACTGTTAGAAGTTAATTTTCAGGTAACATTTTAATTTTGACGACCTCCCTGGCGCAGTGGTGAGCACTGTGGTCTTATAAGTGGGAGGTCTCCGGTTCGATTCCCGGCAGGGGCAATTTGGTATTTTATAATTTCTAAATTGTCTCTGGTCTGGTCTGGTGGGTGGCTTAAGCCGTGGCCCTACCGGCAAAGCCGTGCCGCCAAGCGATTTAGCGTTCCGGTACGATGCCGTGTAGAAACCGATCAAGAGGTATACATACCCCTTCCAAGTTACCCCACTTCCACCTTAGACTGCATCATGACTTTCCATCAGGTGAGATTGCAGTCAAGGGCTAACTTGTAGTTGATTAAAAAAAAAAAAACAGGGATGTGTGTGACCAACAAAACTCAATGAAGATTTAATCATAATGAACGATTTGATTTGAAACTGAAGGTCTCACAGTCTTACCACAAAAAAATTAAACAAGATTTTAAACCGTACCACAGTTTGTCAGATATCCAATACGAAAACAGTCAAAACGTCATCAGTTAAAGTTGTTGAAATTGTATGTTTACAGTTAAAGTTGTAGACATATGAGTATCATAGCTTAAACTTGTAGAGATTTTTTGAATCAGATGGAGTGTGGTAGGGCATGCCATATTGCCATGAAATCTTTTATTATTTCTGGACCAATAAAACATTTAATGAAATTCATTACTAATGTTACTTATTAATTGTTTTACACTTTCTCTGCAAACCAAAATCACAGGTCTGATAATTGGTAATAAAGAAATAATTTTTCAGTTTCACAATTTTAATCGCTTTCCACAGTTTGCGAAATCTCAAACTTACCAACTCAAGTATTTTAACATATTATGCGGTATTGGAACTTTAAATCTTTCAGTATTTATTTATTAATCCTAAATAATTATTATTTACACATTTTCTTTCAAAACCACTACTTTATATTTTTAAAACATTCTTAAATATTATCTCCACACCATAAAGGACAGACTCAATGTGCAACGTTCTGCCGTTCTACTGGCGTTGCGCTTTGTCTATCCAGGCCTTTACTTTTAACACAAAAACTAACGCTCTTACCACAAAAAACATATAGTAAAAACTTTCGTTCTAAAGGAGCAGTAAAACTAGTTCTAACTTTTTGTGGTAGGAACGTATATTTTTATTTTTATCATATATCACCTAATATTTACAATGTCAGCATTTTTATAAACCCTTGCCTCCGGCTCGGGCTTACAATTTTGACCTTGGCTATTATAGCAGCGGAAGCGTCACGCGAGGAAGAGCGTCGCTCTAGACTGTTGGTAGCGCTGGGCGAGTGGATGCGCGCCGCCTGCGCCCGGTACTGGATCTACGTGGTGGTCATTATGCTGTTCGTCATCGGCATAACCGGCGACCGTATGACCATATTCCGCATCATCTATATGTTCCTATTTCTAGTCTTCATACTCATGTTCCAGGTATCTACTCCTATATATATACAAGTAAATAAAAGTATTCGTCTGTGATTTTGTTATAATCGCTTCTTATGATTCTTTGAACATTACGTAACCAAAACACAAGTTTTTTTTAAAGTTTTAATCGGTCTGTTTATCTGGGCTAGTCTTCGAAATGGCTTATTGGATTTGGACGGGAATTTCACAGGTGGATTATATATTTCATCCCGGCACATCAGAGAATTCCCACGGGATTGTTAAGAAATTGAAATCCACGCGGGGCTTTAAATATCTCCTAGTACGATTGGAGGCACGCTTATAAGCTCTACTATGCGATGGAAACGCTCCGCGCACTGCATCTCTGATGGGACCTTAATTCCATTTAAAACACAGTTTGAAATTTCCTGAAAGTGCACTATTATTTGAGTTTTTAATGCACTTTGTCTATGCCTAAAAAGCTTTGAAATAACTCTGTTTCTATAATAAAGGTTTTTGTAATTTTGAGGATTAATTACTTAAATTTGTGTTCCAGAAGAATACGACCTTTTCTAGTTTAAAAATCTAGGATTTCAATGTTTAACTTTAAGATTTTAATTCGTTTATATTTTTTCAGATAAGTTGGTACTGGTGGCGTCGTTTAATGTACGTTTTCTGGATAATAGTCATCATTTACTCAATGATTAATCTCATTCTGATATACATATACCAGTTCGACAATTTTTCAAAAACAATTGAAACTTATCTTTACATCAATGAGAAATTGTAAGTTATTTATAATTTCCTGGTATGCGTCGAGATATATCTATAGAGTGTGAACTAAGGGATTGACCGCGTCGCTGGCACCAATCGTGCTTTTTGTCTTCAATGTTCAAGGAACACTTGCTTCTATCCAACATCTCTTGTATTTATCATAGACCAAAAAGTAACCGCTTTTTGGTCTATGATAAAATGGTGACTGAAACAAGTTTGAAAATTTTTTTCGTTTCCGAACCCTTGTTGAGATCACATTTTTGTCGCCTAATGAATGAGGTCTTCTACTCCTTAGATATATTTCGATGCTCATGTGACTTACGGAATTACTGAAATATGATAATTATATAAAAATATTTTCGCCATTTTAGACAACACGATTTGGGCTTGGAGCCGTATCATCCGGCGGATTTATTCGTGAAACTATTGACACCGACACTGTTCCTTATAATAACGATAATGCAGGTGCATTACTTCCATAAAGACTTTATGGCTTTGTCCGATCCGAAAACGAGGTAAATGTTAATTGTTTGTAGTTTTTGCTGTACAATATTTCATTCATAATGCAATTTAGTATGAAATAATGTCACACTAAGTATGGGTATATAAAAGTATTCTTTTTACAGGACGAACAGTATTGTTAAAGAAGGTGAATCAAGCAGGCCAAGTGGTGGCGCATCCACTATGCAAGGAGATGTAAGTTTTATGTTTGTCATTTTAAATCCCCAAAGATATATTAAAGATCTTATTGACATTTAGCAATTCCCAGTTACTACTTGGTCTCTACAAGCGATACACAGAACCATATTGTGCAAAATCCGCCATATTGAATTTAATGACGTAACTTTATGTTAACCGTTTGTCTGATGTCAGTTGCCCTTTCAGTAGTTCACCCATGAACTAACCTGAATTGATGTTAATCTGTTCACGTTAGTTGATGGGTTAGTTCATGGGAGACAAATTCGGCTCTACTGTAGTAAAACTTTCGGCACAAGTACAAGAAATAACGTTTCAGTTACCGCCACTACCTCTGGAAGGACGGCCCGCGTCCGCAGAGCCGCGCACCGACAGCGACACAGAAGCTGAGCAGTCAATGGGGACGTCCTCTTTTAATACAGCTGCTAAGAGATCCATGTATAGGTTAGTGACAAAATACGTCTTCTATGAATCACATTATTCTTTTGAATTACATCATGAGCAGCTAAAAATCTCCTGCCTAAGGCGTGTAGTTGCATCAAAAGCAGTTACGGTTAAAGTTTGACCAATTATATTTAACTAGCTGATGCTGGCAACTTCGTCCGCTTCGATTCTTATAAATGTCACTTGGGGGTGGAATTTCCAAAATTCCTGAAACACGTAATTCTTTATTTTTACCCGACAGTACAAATACCGATTTTCATTGATATAACTTTAAAAATGACGGACTTTCATACAAACTTTCAACTCCCATTTAACCCACTTGAGGTTAGTTTTTCCAAAATTCCTTTAACTCGTAACTCTTTATTTTTCATCGAAAGCCCAAATACCAATTTTCATGGATATAACTTGAAAAATTACGGACTTTCATACAAAATTTCATCCCCTATTTAACCCCCTTAGGGGTGGAATTTGAAATAATCCTTTCTTAGTGTGCGCCTACGTCATATAAGGAAGCTACTGTGAAAATTCCAAGTTTCTAGCTTCAGTAGTTTAGGCTGTGCGTTGATGATCAGTCAGTCAGGACAATCTACTTTATATTATTATAGATTGTAACAGCAATATTTTCCACAAAATAAAATCCTAAAGCTTAACTAACTATATTCTATACAGAAAGCCGTCTCGCAGCCGGTCGTACGCGGCCACGGTGACGGAGCGCCGCTCGTTCGTGTCAGCGCTGCGCACGCTCGTCGCGAGCAAGTGCGGCGCGATGCGGCGCGGTCTGGGCGACTGGATAGACAAAACGTTCGTGTTCCTCGACATACACCTCGTGAAGATCATCTTCTTGTCGGTGCTGCTGCTCTGCGTGTTTGACGTGAGTTTTTTGTATATTGTGCGTCACGAATGTTACACTCTAAGGATACATTGAAATTCAGCCGTTATATTCCATTTAAAGTGTCCATCTATAAGAATTTCCATTTACCAGTTTCCAGTTATTAGTCATGTTGCGAACATCTGCTACCATAATGAATAAAAGAAGATGTGTGGTGTATTTATGTACACGCGTAAGACGTCCTTTGCATGTAAATAATTAATTACAATCAGACACTAGATGGCGCGACAGACGGCCATGTTTGATTGCGAAGCCTCTCTCGAGACTCGACTGTCAGACGTTGCCAACTTCAACATGTCGGTTTTCGTATCACCCTGTGCGCGCTCAACATAAAAAGTCACTCATACTTTTTTCATAACACCTAAAGAAGTATAACTTCAAAAAATGACAATTGAAATTTATATTTCAATTGATATTTTTTGTTAGTTTTGTATAATATTTTTTTCAGGTTTCAGCCATGCACGTGCCCATTATGATAATAATTGCGCCGGCACTTCTAATTAGCGCTCGCAGACAGCGTGTTTGCATATTATTCATATCAACCCTCGTCAGTGTTTACTTTATGGCGAAGATGATTTACCAGATCGAGTACATTAAACACAGCTACTTTGATGTCAATTGTACAAGAGTAAGTACTTAACCACTACTTTTGAGAACTCATAGAATTGATCAAAGTCGCTTTTTTGTTGCTTCATAGCAAAACGAGTGAACGAGTAATTCGATATGGGATACTTAATACTATAATGCCGATCGGTCATATATCTAAGTCAATAGCGGAATGTTTTAATTTTTTTTGTGACCTTGGGAAGTTGTGGTTTAACATTTTTCCCAAATGTCTTTTCTTACTTCTTTTTATTGATATCTAATTAACGTAATGTGTTAAAACTGTACGTATCTGTATCTTGCAGATAGACAATGGTACAGAGAATATCACAACCTACAACGACGCGGAATGGGTCGGTTTCCGTAAAGCAACGCCCGACAAACCGCTGGTTGTTTTGCTGAAGGGCTACATTGGACTCATCGCCGTATTCACCTTCTACTCTTTGGTTACCTATAGACAGCAAAATATCAGGTAAATCTTGTTGTATTGAGATGTCATCTATTTGTTCTGATGTTAAAAAATCTGTGTTGATAATTCTTGTATTGACAATATTCCAACATTTATCAATTTTTTTAGGGAGATGGGACTTTTACCGAGCAATAATGAGAAGTTAATGTTCCCAAACATTACTCGAAAGGAAGCGGACACGGATATGATACACTGTCTCAAGTACTTGATGAACTATGGCTTTTACAAATTCGGCGCTGAGGTAATCACAGTTAACATTTAAGCCATTATTATTAAACTCACTGGTGCCCGTGACTTCGTCCGTGTGGATATAGTTCTTTCATTCCCTCTAGGGACGGAGTTTCAAAGAACCCCTCTTGAGCGCAACTCTGAGGCACTCAAGGAAATATTTCCTCCAAATTTCAAATCTCTATGTCCACCGTTACAGGCTTTGTGATTCGTTTGTTAGTTCTTTCATGGTACTGTTTTATAGATACATATCCAGTAAAACGTGGTCGACGTCCAGTCAATTCGCACAAAACGCTTTCGGTCAACGTTTCTGATATGAACCGCTAGGGTATGGAATGCCCTCTCGGCGACCGTGTCCCACCTCGTATAACTTAAATACTTTCAAGGCAAATAGTGAATAGGCATTTTCTAGGCAAGCGCGTTCCAACTTACACCTGATCATTGCTTTCCATCAGGCGTGATTGTCGTCAAGCGTAAGACTATCATGTAATAATTAAACATAACTTAGGGGCAGTTTCACCACCTTCTGATAAATGTTGCAGTATAGCCTAAACGTATTTTTCTCACTTCACTTTCTTATTTTGTCAAGTGACAAAGACAAAATATGTGAATAAGCTATCTGACACTTATCAGGAGGTGGTGAAACAGGCCCTTATTAATCAATTCCACAGATATCGCTGATTTGTTTAATGGGCGTGATCGGTTCGCGGATGGACCTGTACGCCGTGATATACGCCGGCTGGCTGCTGGCGCTGGTGGCCGCCAGGCGCGCGTGCCTGGCGCGGCTGTGGCCCGCCTTCACCGCGTGCGTGACCGCGCTCGTGCCCATACAGTACATGATCGCGGTCGGCTTTATGCCGTACCTGTGCATTGACTTCCCTTGGAGTGGCGACTCGCAGGTAAGTTCACTGGAAATTATCACAGATATCGCTGATTTGTTTAATGGGTGTTATCGGTTCACGGATGGACCTGTATGCTGTGATATACGCCGGCTGGCTGCTCGCACAAACCTTCACCGCGTGCGTGACCGCGCTCGTGCCCATACAGTACATGATCGCGGTCGGCTTTATGCCGTACCTGTGCATTGACTTCCCTTGGAGTGGTGACTCACAGGTAAGTTCACTGGAAAGGTAATCGTTTCTGAAGAAATTGAATACGTCATTGTGTATGACTTTGGAACGACCTGCATGTCGTCTTTGTCAAAAACATTAATAAGGAAAGCATCACAGCGCTTTTTGGCTTTATGAATTTTTTGGGGACAGTCTTTCTCTCTCCATGAAATATTATATTTCTTGTAACGATTAAATCCCTTGTGATTCTCTTACCCGTCGGTTCCATTATTGATGAAGGTCATGACTCCTTCCCATTTATCACATAACAGTAGAGGTATTCTTGGCATAACAATACCAATCCCTGATCGTTCTTTCCATCCACGACTCACCGAGTGAGGGATTTTGGCGTAAAGGCGTAACGGTTATTTTCAAATCTTAGTAATAAATAATAATTAATCGGGACCGGGGGTTTAACATACTTTTCGAAGCGTGAAGGAAACAAAAAGATCTAATTGGAATCACCAACATTAAATAGTAGTTAAAATTCGTTTGACATTTTTATAAAGGCTAATTTTACCCCGAATAATACATTCGCAGCAAATGAAACACGTCCGCACGTGGATGTTCCTGCCGTACAACGAGGAGCCGCCGCACGCAGTCAAACTGATCTTCGACTTCTTCTTGCTGCTGTTCGCGTCGCGCCAACTGAGAGTGTTCCGTATAGAGAAGGCTCAGGGCGAAAGTTATCCGGGAGGTTCCAACAGTGAAGACATCGGGAAGGATTGGGAGACACCTAGTTTCGTAAATCCTGTACCAGACTTTCTGGGATATGTTGGGTACGTAAATATGCTTAAGGTATGACTTGAGTGTAAGTTTTCAAGTAAACAAACTCGTCGTCGAATTGGTGTCAAAATATGTATGAAGTTGTTAGATCACGCCATGAGGCCATTCATACAACTTCTATGCAAGGTATATACATCCTTATATTGAGGCCAACTTCCAATGCCAACTTCTATGAAATATTTGCTTATTCAAAAATAGTAATTTTCAAATCTTCCAATTTGACTCGGATTCCTTTAGAAGTTCTAACTACGAAAGTTATAAGTAAACTCAGAGTATCTCAGCGAGTGATGAAGAGAGATATGCTCGGAGTTTCACTATGTGATCGAATCAGAAATGAGGAGATCCGTATAAGCGCAGTGTTGGCGCCTCCACTAGATTTTTCTCCACGGATTTTTAATCTTATAATAAACGACAATTTCATTTGCTCTATAATTAAAGCTTAAAATAATAATATTTCAGGTCGTGGTTGGACGTGATAAAACGTATGGTGTTCCTGGGCATGCTGTGGGTGACGCTCGCCATCATGTTCATGACGGGCACGAACCGCGTCAATCTGTTCTCTATGGGTTACCTCATCGGTTCCTTCATATTCCTCTGGCAAGGAACCGACTTTTATCTCCGGCCAAAACATGCTATTTTAAAGTGGTGAGTAAATTAAGTAGTTAACATATCACACTAATATATTATATTATCTGCCATGTTTCATGGGATCCCAGTTTCGAGTCTACTTAAAGTCGTTGGACCTGTGAATGATCTCTCTTCGGTCGTGTCGGCTTGCCTTACCATCGAACAAATCCCGCCACCTCCCATGGCCCCACCAACTTCGCGGTTATACGGGCCGAATCATTGGGAGAGCGCCCAGTATTTGATCTTGGCGTGTTCTCGAGCGCCTTCTTGACTCCCTACAAGTTATTTTTTTATCTCTTCCTTTGTCCCTCTTCCCTTTCTGGGGCGGACCTCAAGAAACGCACTCGCCCGCAGCTCCTTCGCAGTCGTTCCGTCGTTTCCTTTCCTCCTCATTATTCTTCTTCCTCTTCGCTTTCTTCCTCACTCTCCTCTTCACTTTCCTCCGCACCATCGAACAGTAAGAATAAGGGAATAGAGAGTGCACCTGTGTTTGCGCACTAATATCCCCTGTGCAGTTGGCTAGTCTCCGTAGAAATTAGCTGCTGTAGCCCAGATTCGGTCAGAATATTACAATAATACAAACGTCAGATACGATAATAAATACAAGTGTCTATTGCCAGAGGATTGAGGACAACCCTTATTTAAGGTGCGTTTCGAGTGAGATAAAGATGAATGGGAAGATTACATATGTCATTCCACCAATCAGACTATTGAGAGCTGATGTGATAAAACAATCACGTCACCTATAATGTGATTGGTCTGCTGAACACTTGAGTGGTATTGTTTGCAGGTGGTCGTGGCTAGTTCGCTACAACGTAGCGGTGGTGGTCATAAAGGCCCTGCTGCAGATCCCGGGCTGCATGTTCAGCGCGGTGATGCAGGACAACGCGTGCTGGCTCGTGCAGCTGCTCGGCATCGGCTGCGTGGACAAGTTCGCGGGCGGCAACATCGCCAGGTTCCTCAAGATGCGGTACGATAAGGTTAGTACTGTTTACTAGCTCTTACCCGCGACTTACTTAGTGTGATAGCCTAGTGGTTAGGACGAACGACTTCTAATCGGAGGTCGTGGGTTCGATCCCAGGCACGCACCTCTAACTTTTGAGAGTTATGTGCGTTTTAAGTATTTAAATATCACTTGCTTTAACGGTGAAGGAAAACATCGTGAGGAAACCTGCATGCCTGAGAGTTCTCCATAACGTTCTCAAAGGTGTGTGAAGTCTGCCAATCCGCTTGGCCAGCGTGGTAGACTATGGCCAAAACCCTTCTCACTCTGAGAGGAGACCCGTGCTCTGTAATGAGCCGGTAATGGATTGATCATGATGATGATGATGATGACCCGCGACTTTATCCGCGTGGATTTAGGATTTTAAAGATCCAGCAACTCTTTGTTTTCCAGTCCGTCCTTCCACGTAGAAATTGGTGCAGTATTTGAGGCATGAATATAGTAAGGATTGACATGCAGTGGTCATGATTGTGCATCGACCTAATCTTTCAAAGTGGTTCACGCACTCACAGCATTTCTGAAGCCACACGGTGCTTTGCGGGATACATAGAAAACACGTTTGTGTGCCACAGTCTTACGATGTTTGTGCGGAAGCTCATACCAAATAGAAGTTAGGACAGAACGCTGTCATTATCAAATTATAGTCTTTCATGCATGTGTGCTGTTCGAAGTTCGAACATACCAACCTAAGAACCATAGATTAAAGAAAACACTAGAGCTGAACATAGTTTGTGTGTGAGTAAATACACGCATATTTACTTGATAGCAGAGCACGGTAGAAGCTCGTCTGTCTACCTCACTTGCGGCGCCGTGTCACATCACCCTAGTTATATATATTTTTTAATTCTTAGGAGTCAATCTGCTCTGTACCTCAAGAGGACATCGGTTTAGCATGGGACGGAGTATGCTTCGCATTTCTAATCCTGCAAAGGAGATTATTCCACAGTTACTACTTCTACAGAGTAATTGATGAGAGCAAGGCCACTACTGTTCTCGCTTCCAGGTACATCCTTATTTACCAATTTTATCTCATTTGACTATTCAAAAGTACTTGTAAAAGTTTATTTGAATAAAAAACTTTTCTATTCTATTCTATTTATGCATTTATTGATATTTTTGTAATTCTATTTATTGAGTGCTTCTGTGACCTAGTGATTAGTAGCTCTGGCTATTCGGCCGCGGATCTGAAGGTCCCGGGTTCAAGTCCCAGATCGGGACACAAAAGTGAATGGGTTTTTCTGTCAAGTAATTCCCATTAGCGGTCCAGAATTGCGAACACGGCGGTGTTACACCTCCGTGCCTTGGAGAGCTGGTAAAGTCGTCTGTCTTGCCATCCAATCAGATAATGAGGAGTAGAGTGCACCTGAATTTTCGTACACACTTCTGCACTATAATATGTTCTGTGAAGTTGACTAATCGTGGCCTAAATTCAGTCAGGAGGAACATTATATGTACCTATTCTAAAAAATATTATGTAATTGTTAGAGGAGCAGAATTAATAGAGGAATTAAGACTGAAACAAATGACGATTCAAGAAGAGCAGGAAATCAAAATATTGGAGAAGATAAAAGTTAAGATGGAGAGAATAAAGGCTAACCAGAAGAAGATACAGGGCGTCATGTCTAAGGAACCCGAACATCACGATGCAGGTGAATATGTTATTTTATTTTACTTAAAAATAGAAATATAACCATACCAGGGAAACGCATATTAAGGGAGAATGGACCTTATTCGGTTGCCCTCAAAATTGTAAGATCTAAAAATTCTACTATAAATCGATAGATCACTAATATCTGAGTACTTCTATTAAAACATTTTGCTATACTCAGTGATATATAAAGCAATAGATAAAGTTCATATAATTTTTTTTTAAATGTGTGTCGGTTTTAAAGTAAGTTTGTGCCACTCCTCATGCTAACGAAACAATAGACCACGAAGAGGAGGAGGAGGATGAGGAGGAAACCCAACCGGGAGAATCGGAACAAGTGCCGCTCGTTCGCGGGGACTCGGAAGAATCCCGCCGCGGATACCACACCCCCGCCTCGCCCTCCCCACCCGGCACCCCCACATCCCCATCAGCCCCCGCCTCCCCGCGCGGCTTCCACACTCCTCTCAGCGAAGCGTCCGCTCCTCCCACGCCCACTAAACCGACGCTCCCCGCTCCGATGCCCCCACCCTTAACAGCGCCTCCTTCACAGGGCGGCCCCCCCTCGCCGTCTTCGGCCTTGATGACAGTTTCCCTCGACGCGTACCTCGAACCTAGACGGATCTCCTTCGAATCCCCGCCATCTTCCGAGCTGATTCCTCGCGCCCAAAGCCCTGAGGAGTCCTACCCGGTGTTCTCCCCCCCTCCGATCAGGCGGCGGCACACCGTGGCCAGCCCGAGTTTACAGCAGAGGACTTCCATCATATCGCATTCGAGCCGCGCCGAGCCTAACTCGCATCATACTTGTAACTACAGCGACAGAATTATTTTTAGGCGATTTTGTCTATTACTCGTACATTTGCTAAATAATAATGTTACGAATATCTAAAATAGTGTTAAAAGGGATCAATAAATCTTGAACAGTTTTTTAAACAATAACATTTGACGGATGCGTTAAAATACACCATTAGACTATTTTCGAAACAAATAGTTACGCTCTATTGATATACAAAATGGGTAAACAAACGGTGAAATATGTTATTATTTAGCAAAAGAAAATCACATGTTTAAATACACACGATCGATGTTTCACAATTGTATATATTGTAAAGCATTTTTATACAATACAATTATAAATTCATTTTTTTTTACATTTTTTTTATTTTTATTGTATAGGAACCGATTCAGCGCCGGTCACAAAAAGACACAGAGGTACAGTTTTAATTACACTCGGTGATGGGTTGTTT
Source organism: Melanargia galathea (assembly GCA_920104075.1). Lineage (NCBI taxonomy): Eukaryota > Metazoa > Arthropoda > Insecta > Lepidoptera > Nymphalidae > Melanargia > Melanargia galathea. The sequence continues at coordinate 19,419,154 of OV049862.1, forward strand.
CTGTAAAATAATCTTTTAAAACTTTTCATAACTGATTTACATGAGCACAATAAGGAACTACTTTCGATCATCAATTATTGTGTTAATATTTAAAAAAAGTTCATCATTAAATCCCCATAATTCATGAGAAACTAGCGAGCTTCCGTCATTAACATTCGTCCTCGTCCGAGTGACTCCAATGCTAACGGTATGAAACTGTCCATGTTCCTTGCGTTGAGTCGTTTGAACTCCGTGGCTTTACTATGGTGTGAGAATGGTGTTGAGTTTTGCCTTTGTTTGTAGCGCGCGCGAGGCCGCCGTATAAGCCGCCCGCCAGCCATCAGAAGGGTAATGTTGAGTAATTTCCGCCGGCCTGACCTTGTGTTTCTATTACTAACCCATTCGCAGCTTCTTGACTATCGTATTTAGGCAATCGAATGGCGGAGACTGTCTTATCCTGGTTCAGTATCGAGAATATTTAGCTTGGAAGCCTGTAAAAATTTGTAAATTGTAAATCTAAGACAGAATGCGCCTTTGCACGTGCTCAGTTTGTTTTATTGTTTTCACATGTTTGTTTTTCTTCTAGATGTTTGCACCTGTTGCATCCTTGTCATGTTTTGTGCGCTATGTATCTTTGCAAAATTACACTTCTTTTACAATCTCTTATTTTTCACAAACAAATTCAAACCATAGTAGGTTTCAAGATTTTTAAAAAGTTAATTTTTAAAAAATGTTCCCAAAAATTATTTTTGACGTGATAACGTCTTATAAATCGATGAACGCTGCGCCGGCTACACGCACGAAAAAGTATGACTTACTGTCACGTACCGCGTAGCCGAGCGTGCAAGCGAGAGCGCGGAACAAGCGATAGAGAAACAATGTTTTCTTACGACTTTATCACGTATTATCGTCCGTCAACAGACTTTACAGACAACCAGCTTTTTTTGTATTTATTTATTAATTGGCATGGTCTGGTTTGTTTGTTCAACAAGCTACTATTAATACTGTGCTTTCTAAATGTCTATGCTTATTATTGTAAGAAATAAGAATCAATGAAGTAAATATGATACCTATTGTAGTCAATGTATTGGCTTTTTCGTTTATTTGGATTGTAACTAAAGCTAATAAGAAATGACGTAAATTAAAAGAAAAAGGTGTACCTAACGGCCTGTTTCACCACCTTCTGATAAGTATCAGTTACCTATCTACAACTTTTGTCTTTGTCACTTGATATAAAGTTAGAAAGTGACAAAACTTATGTTTAGGCTATCAGACACTTATCAGAGGGTGATGAAACAGGCCCTTAATGTTGTAAATATGCATGATTCGTTCGTTGGTGTCGCATATTTTGTTTGAATTATGTTTGTTTTATCGTTACTTCTCTATACAGCGGTGCGATCCGGAGACTACTATATGTTCGATGAGTTCGATGACACCGATGTTCATTTGAAAGATGAGGAGTCGAGTTCAGACGAAGATGCGCCCAAAACTATGGGCTTTGGAAAAGTAAGTACTTACTGTAGTTGCAATAACAAACTAGCTATTATTATCTTTATATCAAGGGCCTGTTTCACCACCTTATAGTTATAAGTGTCGGATAGCCTAAACGTAAGTTTTATCACTTTCTTACTTTATGTCAAGTGACAAAGACAAAAGTTGTGAACTAGCTATCCGATACTTATCGAAAGGTGGTGAAACAGGCCCTTAATCTTCTATTTAGAATTAAAACGGTGTTAGTAATTTTGAACGCATGGGTCATGATGGTTTAGTATAGTACGCGGCAGGAAAGGTGAAACTGTAGCAATTATTAAAAAATATAAAAATATAAAATATGCAGTGTTCGGACACTAAATCGCTTGGCATCTTGGATTGGAAAACAAAAAAAAAATCATTACAGTTTCAATTTTCGTGACGAGAACTGTTTGGCTTTTCGTCATGTTATGGGACAAGTATGGGAGTTACGATTATGTTGATGTCAAGGGAAATATTGGGTTTTAAGATATCTGCATGTATGTTGTATTCAGGACCTACATAATGGATGAAATGTTTGTTTGACGTGTTGTTATAATTAACATTATTAAATGGATGTTGTCCACACGTGTTGTTCTGTGTCGGGTAGCTTACGGTGACTAACAATGAGAGCTTTGCAGTAAAGTTGCACAGCTACAAACCAGTACATTTCGCTTCTTGATACCTCTATTAGAAGCCCTTACTGCAATAGGTCACTGCAAGATATATTCCTAAATTTTATACAAAATCAAAGAAAGTATGTCATCAATTCAATTCCCAAGAAATGGCTTTTAGGCGTGCCATTTGGGCACAGGTTGTTTCGCCAGTATCACGTTAGTGGAGAAGGCAAAGTATGTCATAAGAACCATGTTTTCATTTTCTAATTTACTAAATGTCACATTATAACGATGACATTTTCCGAATTTCGTAGCATAATTTTAACGACGCGTTTGTTGAATCGTGAAGTAAGTACTTTATCATGAACACTTAAGGTTCTCCATATTTTATACGTATAGCCAAAAGATGTAGTATTATTGGTATATTCTTCGGTACGATGCCGCGAAGAAACTGTTCAGGGGTATAGGTTTAATAAAACGCTGCAATTACCCTCCCAAGTCAACTCGCTTCCACCTTAAACTGCATCGTCATTTGCCATCAGGTGAGATCGCAGTCAAGGGCTAACTTGTAGATGAATTTAAAAAAAAAGTGTAAAGGCAGTAAGGGCTGTTAGGGATGTGTTAGTATCGCGAAGCGCAGTGTACGGATGCGGGTGGTGTGTGGCAGCTGGTGTCGACCGCCATCAAGACGGACCTGCGGCGCGCCGTGTCGCTGCGCCGCGCGTCCGCGCCCGCCGTGCGCTCGCGCGACCGCACGCGCGCCTCCTCCGTCACCTACCCCTTCTCCTATCCCCATCAGGTAATGTACAGTTGAACCATTACAAACGTGCCAACTGACTCACAGATCATTAGGATTATAGGGTTGTGAGGGCTCTCCCACACTCTTTATGACCTGAAGTGCTAACATGCGACGCACGAGAAAATTATCTCTACACTTTTTCTCGTCGAATACAATAGAATTCGACGAGAAAAAGTGTAGAGATAATTTTCTCGTGCGTCGCATGTTAGCCCTGCTGATATCGACATCGACTATCGACAAATCCTTTTTTACTGTTACACACATCACCATCAGGTTTCTGTTCTATAAGGTCGGTAAGTGCAAGCGAGAGGTCCAAAAAATGATTTATGACTCAGCACTTTTGTAATGGCTCAACTATAGTAACTGCGCGTGCCTCTTGATTGGGCAACAGGCATATTCATTATTCAATGGTACACTCGCACTGTACACTTTTTGAATATCAACAATCAGCTGGGTATACGGACAGATAGTTCGCTTGGGTTGGTCTAAATAAAGGCAATTAAACAGCAAAAATTTAAATGCCTTTATTTTATGGGAGGGGTCATTGGTAGTCTTCCTGTCGGTAAGGTTTGCAATTTGAAAACACCTGATCGGACTTTAAGAAATTATTTATTTGGGAAATAAACTAGACATCAAGCCACAGAGTACCTACAGAGGGGAAGCTTCTACAAGCGGCCCGCTGTAGGTACACTCACACATATGCGCACGTTTGTCACCAACTGTACCGGTTAGTGGAACGAGCGCGCGTCCGTGAACCGTTGGTGAGTGTGTTTGTGTGAGTATACCTACAGCGGGCCGCTTGTGGAAGCTTCCTCTCTGTAGATTTACTACTCGTGTGATCAAGCTCTTGTACATGTCGCTCAGGATATACATAAGTACACACTAATGTACATATTCGGTTTTGTTATAAAATAGTATTACTAGAAAGGAACTTAAAACGATAGAAAACAAAAACAGCCTTTTCAAAATTGGTCTATGAATTTTAATTAATAGTTTTCATTTTTTCCAAACATACATTCAGCGGAATGTAGGAAGCACAACAAGGATTGTCTTGTGATAAATTTAAATGTATGGATAATGTTTTATTGTTTTCCCAGTTTATTTCATCAGCTCATTTTTTGAACATCTGTGAGCGTTCCACGAACAGATGCGATCATAAAAATGTTTTATTGACAATGGATAAATAAATCCATGTGAATGTAAATCGTTGGAATCGGTTAGTAAGAGTTGCTACCGCAAAATGTGTCTGTTATTTTAAAACTAAAATATTCATAGTTTCTTGTTTTGTTCCCATTGAATGTATTATTGTTTTGTAGCTCCTGCAGAAACTTTATATATTTATGAATTTACCACGATGATAGATTAGAATAGGAAAAATAGGCACGTTAAATGATTTTACGACTATTTGTAGAAGCGGGTAATGGTTATTTATGTTGCATGTTGTGTACTGCTTTATTTGTTTTCTTTAAGCACTGAAATTTTATGTTTCACCTCGATAATTTAAGTAACTGATCAGGTATATAAGATTTACGGCCTGTTTCACCACCTTCTGATAAGTGTTGGATAGCCTAAACGTAAGTTTTGTCACTTTCTTACTTTATGTCAAGTGACAAAGACAAAAGTTTGTAGATAGCTATCTAATACATATCAGAAGGTGGTGAAACAGGCACTTAATTGTTTATCCATTCCAACTTTAGTATGTTGATGACACAGGTAGGATAATATTGAACAAATCTTTTATTTGGTTTAATGATTTATAATAAAATATTTTTTTTACAAAATTATGTTACTGGGGTTCAGCATTTTGAATTGTACGAAGACACCTCGTTTAACATTTGGACTTTGTTGGCACCTTTTAGCACGTTAGGGCCCACTGAATCAGGGTGGAATGGAGACTTTTTCGGAGGACCAGTCACATTAAAGAACTTCTGATTGGCTTAATCAGTACGTCTCCGCTCTGCTTCGGGCCAATAGAAAAACATCCTTAACTCTAGGTCACCAATCGTAATTTTTTTCTGTGAAGCACAGATGAAATAAATGAAAGATAAATGAAATAAACTTTGTTGGTGTAGATTTATATAATAGCTTATACTGTGACATGTTTAGATGGCCACAGTATCTCCGAGGGCAGAGAGCGCTCGGCCCGCGGATGTGGACGTGAGGATAGAGCAGCCGGACCGACCGGGGCCAGCTTCGGACATCGACGAATTCGCACCACCGCCAGGTAATTTATATGAATCAAATAGACGATCCGTGGTCATCCGCGCGGACCCTCTCGGGTCCTGAGGTATCTGGTCAGGGCGACGGCCCTTTCCAGAAGTTTCAACGCCGCCTGCAACTACAGGCGGGGCACTGGGTGGGACAGACCAACACCAATCCCCTCTTTTATAAATGCCGAAATCATGAAAACCTTACTGAAAAGTTTTAACTACTTCGTTGATCTACTGGCTAATTTATTCGGCTGCACATCTTTATGAGTCTGAGTCCCGCTCCGGGCCCAAAAATCATCTTTTTCTCACAAAAAATTCTCAGTAACAACCAAAAGTAATTGGCACTGTGAAACTTGACCCGTATCTCGGAGAGTGCGTGAAGCAATCGGTTGTAGACCAGCAAGTCTTCACTATACAAGTATAAATTAAAAATTTAAAAAACCCCCGACCTTCGCCATTTTGTGACGGCGGCCATCTTGGATTTGCGATAGTGCTATTCTACTGGTCAAGACCTTTCATTTGATACCCATATTAAGGGAGTTGTGAAAAAATATATAATCCGCCATTTTGTAGCGGCGGCCATCTTGGACCGATTTTCATCAAACATAGCTAACAACACTCTCGACTAATTCACCTTTCAAACAAAGAAAACCGCATTCAAATCGGTCCACCCGTTTGAGCGCCACAGGGGAACAGACAGACACACACACACAGCCACAGACACGTAAAACTTATAACACCCCGTCGTTTTTGCGTCGGGGGTTAAAAATAGTTTTTTTGTTACCCCTACAGAGCCGGAAACTTTGATAGACAAAGTGAAAGGTTACCTGGATACTGCGGGCGCGTTCATAGCCAGCATCCTGGTGTCACTGACGCGCCACCTGATGAAATACTCGCGCGACTACAGATACGTGTCGCGCGCGCTCTCCGCTGAGAAGAAGAGATTGAAGGTAGCTTTAACATTTACTGGTACTTTTAACGGAGAAGAAGAGATTAAAGGTAGTATCATTAATCTTTAGTCGAGTTTATGCAACCTGTTCTTGTGGGTGAGAATATCGGTGCTAATCCGGTTGTACACAATCTCTGAACTGAACTAAATTGTCAGGTCTGAAAATAGTGCTAGAGAACAACGGGAACAGATAAGAGTTACATTTAGGCCTGACAATTTTAGTTTAGTTAAAAGATGTGTGCAGCAGAATTAACACAATGACATAAATAGATGGGTATATCGTGGCTCGGAAACCATCGTTTGGTTTGGAAAGAGCACTAAATATTAATGTGGAGCCTGCAGCGATTTCTAATGTTGATAATGCCTAATAATATTACCAACTATCGTTAGGAGAGTTGGCTTATTGGAACAAAATAATAAAATTCACTAGTACAATTATTGTTACGTTCCCTCGAATATGGTTGAGCGAAGCAATGGCTGGATCATGCGTCATGCTCGTGAACGGGTGCCACCGTCAGAAATGGGGCTACTTTTGTCTGCCCTTCTTCACATGTGTAGAATTGTAAGCACCATTCCGAACCAGTGGTAGATTTATTTGTCGATTCGTAAGCACTTGTAAATGTTTATCTGAATAAAAAATATGTCTATTCTATTCGGCTTTGCTTCAGCTGCCCACAAGACAGTTAAGCCACTTATTGTAACATTTGTTTTGAAAAGAGCAACTGCTGAGTTTCTTGCCGGCTCTTCTCAGCAGAATCAGCATTCCGAACCGGTGGTAGATTCTTGACATGTCATAAGAGCCACACGTTGGCCTACGTGAAATAAATGATTTTGAATTTGAAAATTTGAATTTAATTTGAACAGGAAAAAGAAGGTTTCGGCATCGGATTGAGGGAGGGCTCTCAAATGATTTGGGAACCATTGCCCGAGACATTGCTGCACCAGTGAGTAGATTGTCTGTTATTTATAAAATCTTTAATACTAAAAATTGTAATAGCATTAGTTTAGCCTCGAGAATCATTTAAATACGCCTTGGGAGCGGTAGTCTATTTTAGCCTTTGTTTCATTAACATTTAGACGTAAAAGTATTAACATTACTAATGTATTGAGTATTATTTTCATAATATGAACTGTTGAAAGTAGATTCCAAGTGATGGTACTAATTCTGTTGTACACAATCTCTTAATTAAACTAAATTGAAACGTCTAAAAACTGCTATTTTTTCACAATGTTCCCTCTGTAAAAGGGTAGCATTACATTTAGAGCTGTTAATTTAGTTTAATTTAGAGCTTGTGTACAACAGAATTAGCACCAAGTAGTTACTCGTACTTTTAATTTTTGCATGCCGCTTTCACTAATAGGGAGCTAGAACATGCGGAGCAATCTAACACCAATCTACTGGCGCCGCCTGTAGAGGCAGGGTAAGTAACTTTAAAACATGCTTTACCTACTAATTTAAGCAGTAGACATTAGTCATAGAGTAGAAATTATTGATATCTGTAGAAGATAGAGTATTAAAAAGTAGATCCCAACTTCATTTAACTACAGTGTTAGAAATTAGAAATTTGCATTAGTGTAGAGATATAAAATGGACCATATGCACTACTCATTAGAGGCTCTCACTAGCGATACTAAACTAACAAATCTATTGGTGCTGATTATGTTCTACACAATTTACAATTACTAAATTAAGAAGTATACTGTGGCCAATTCTGTTGTACACATTCTCTAAATCTAAACTAAAATGACAGGTCTAAATTTATTCCTATCTCTTTCACAATGCTCCCTGCAAAAAGGATAGCACTATTTTTAAACCTGTCAATTTAGTTTAAGTTTAGAGATTGTGTACAACAGAATTAGCCACATTGACAGTGCTATTCCGTTTCAGAATATTCCCCGCTAAAAAATGTATGCTACATTTTTCCGTATATTTATGCTACATTTAGAACTGTCTGCTTAGTTTAGTTAATAGTTTGTGTACAGTTTAATCAACACCACTATTTTAGATCTTGAGTTGGATGCGTAGATAGTGCGTAGTTTTTCCAGAGGAAACTAAACTAGTTCAAGGTCTAATAAGTCAAATTAGAAGGAGTCATGTCTATAATTCAAGTTGAGCTAGGTTCTTCTTCCTTATATTGTAATTCGTTTAAAAGGAGAAAATTAAACATTTCGGAGCGCAAAATTGTCGAGTCTTTTGAGAAAATTTGGGTTCAGAATTTATTTAATCCGACGAGTTTTTCAGCCAACGTGTTCGGTTATATAAGCCTTCCAACATGATTTTACCAACTTTATAATTTGAAATTGGGTTTCAAAATTGGGATATTTTTTTTACATTTCCACTAACGTGGAGTTTGGGTTGTAAATTGATGAAATCCGCGGGTTTTTCCAGCCGTAAGCTAAGTGACATTAGCGTCCCGGAGATCCGTATCTTGGCGGCGAGTATGGAGCGTGGCTTGGACTCGCGCTCCGACGACACCTCGGAACACGAGAGCGCCTTTAGCTTGCAAACCAGCGAAAGGTTGAGTGCTGAGCACGCGCTTAGAGCATCTGCTGTTTGTTACTTTGAGCAACAAGAGCAAAATATGTCCTGTCCCCGAGATTAGCTTGATATGTTCTCACTCTTTGATCTAATTGACGCAAGATTTAAAAACAATATGACGATTGGCACAATCTTCTCGTACCTTCTAAAATATACTCTTGGCATCAAAATATAAAACAGGGTCCAATTTTTCGAAGAATATAATGTCAACATATTTAATTCAAACAGATTTTTAACGGACTTACAAGACTTGCATAATACGTTATGGGCATGTTGACCTTATATTCTATGAAAAAACGGATGCTGTTTCGATTTATTTGCTGCTAAGTTTATATCATACGACAGTGGTCATTGGTTTACCTTATTTATACAGTACGTGCTCTAATCGCAATTTTTGTCGTCGCTTTTTATGGGCTATGCTTATAGATTATCTTCCTTAACTTTTTTGACACATAAAATTGGCACCTCCAACTGTAATTCTCTAGAAATTTTCGAATATCTTAGAATGAAATTTTCTTTATTATATTTTCTGTCTGTATCATTCAACCTTTCTATCAAACTGTATTTTTATACAACTTTCAATTGATTGCGCACAAATTGTAATGAACTGTTTTGACTAAAATGAATGTAACTATTTATGTATAAATAAATGTTTTTTTTTTATATTACAATGGTGTTTGCACATATTTACAAATTAAAATACAATAAATCATTCTTCTTTAATAAAGGACATAAACTATAATTACAGCAAAGACGTAACAATGCTAGAAGATCAAGACGACTCAATGTTTAAACAAGAAAAATCACCGCTTCTCCACCTCGCATACGCACTGTGGTTCGCGGTGCTGGCGCATACAGATATCGTATGTTACATTATGGTATTCATTAACCAGGTAAACATTGTAAAAATTATATAAATCCTATTTCATTAGTGCATTTAAATGGTATGACAACGTCACTATCAAAACATTTTTTTAAATTTTAGATCCAGTCCGCCACGATTCTTTCGATTCCTTTACCACTCATGGTATTTCTATGGGGAACTTTGACAATACCGCGGCCGACCAAAACGTTCTGGGTGACCCTAATTGCGTACACTGAGGTACGGATTTTTTTTTTCACCATATAAAGTGCTAAAATATTTCAGATATTCAATAAACTTGATAATTGATTGTAGGTGATTGTACTCATAAAAAGTATGTTCCAATTTGAAATTCTACCGTGGAACCAAAAGGCGATACCGGCCAACATGCCCTTCACGGCGCCGAGGATCATCGGCATCGAAAGGAAATTCAACTACGCTCTCTACGACTTGCTTCTTCTGCTTATTATATTTTTGCACAGGTAAAGTTTATTTATGAATTAGCTACCCGCGACTTCATTGCTGGGGGTTTTAACTCGTATGTTACCGGGAACATAGGAAACTAATGTTAGTGTTATATGTGCGTCTACAGATGCATGTTATCACTGTACCAAGTTGCAGCTCAAGCGGATGAACAAAATGCTAACGCATGACGGACGAACATACAGACAGAAAATGTTTAATTTTTGTATGATATTTTCGTCCGAATTTGGCATTTTTGTTTCCTCCATCCTCCCGGAGAACACGTTAGGCCCGGTCCAGACGAAAACGTACTCATAATCAAGCCGTATAATATAGAAAGTTGACTCTCAGTCTCAGATCTTTAATCCCACTGGCATAATTATCACAGAAAACCATTATAGGATTTATGGAAAGGTGTCACAACAATGAGTATTCCTCATTGAAACGTCTCATAATATAGTAGATTTAAAATCTAAAATCCTTTTCAGGTTCATGCTAAAATCTCTGGGCTTGTGGAAAGAGTCCACTCCGGAAGTTGAATTGCGGGAGGATATGGAATACCCTCTGGCCCCCGAAGACACCCATCTGCTGGTGACAGGGCGCGGCACGGAGGTGGGCCGCAAGTTCCTGCAACTACACGAACGATCCAGCCCGTGAGTTTATGTAAACTTAGACAGGAAATTCTCAGTTTTACAGTTCCAATCTTTTTCCGTTCCAATTTACAATTCCGTGATATTGTGGCAAATTCTGTTGTACACAATCTCTAAACCTAAACTAAAATGACAGGTCTAAATATATTCCTATCTCTTTCACAATGTTCCCTGCGGAAAAGGATAGCACTATTTTTAAACTTGTCAATTTAGTTTAGGTTTAGAGATTGTGTACAACAGAATTGGCCACATTATGTTCGGAGAACTGGACCCTAAGCTATTTAAACTTTTGAGGGAATTATATAATTGTGCAGTTAGATTAATATAAACTAAATATTGTTGTAGCCTTAACAGAGCGACATAGTTGCACAAGCGACCAAGCTCTTCAAATAAAGATTTAAAAAAAAAAACCGTAAATTGGAACGGGTACCGTTCAATTCCGTACCTAGCGGGATACATGTGGACTGAAGAATCTGTCTTTCAAAAAAACATACGCACTGAATTGACCTCTAACCTTGACCTTTTTGGAAGTCTGTTAAAAATAGCTTTTCAATGATCCTGATATAATTTTTTTAACTGTGTCGATCTGTCTATCTGTGTACCTACTAAATATTGTGTACCGTTCCGAAGGCATGATGATGCATAAAAATTCACATGTAATTCATATCATCAAATACGCATTTGGATCAATATCAAACGAGGCCCATTTGCTTCCCCTCCTATTTTAATTTCGTTTACAAAATCTTTCCGTTTAACATAATCAGACAGAAGCGTAAAGCTCTTCAAAGGGTCTTCATCTCTTCAAAGGTCTAGAATTCAAGTGAAATTGTCGAATTACGTTACCTTACCAGAAGAACAGGGTCTTATTTTTATTAAGGGTCTTAATAATTAATACAAGATCTCCTAAGTATGTTGTATGCGGGCAGACAGTAGTGCGCGGTCGGATTCGTTGCAGTATCGACAGTACATCCGTTCCAACGCTGCAAACAGCCCAGGTTGGCCCTATGGAGGGGCATTGTCAGATGCCTCGTCTAGGAGGGTTCCTTCACGTGGCAATATTGAACGGTTAATCTAGCTTTGCTTTTTCTTTATCTTTTATCCTTAGTAGATCATTTTCTTACTATCTCATCAGTAAATCCATCGGTAATATTATTATATCGATTTATTTTATTGGAATCATTTTCATTTCTGATTCAATCATTTGTAATGAAATTGTGATGTAACAACCAAAAACACGCGTAAGTAGAGATTAAAAAAAATCTTGTTGTTGCCTTCCAGTTGTTGAATTAAAACTCATTAGTAAAGTTGTTTTAAAGGTTTTAACAAAATTATATTCCTATTTGAAACTTTCACTCGAAATTCCGATACTTATGAAATTTTTTTAAAAAGCACAATGTGGCCAATTCTGTTGTACACAATCTCTAAACCTTAACTATATTGACAAGTTTAAAATAGTGCTATCCCCTTCAGCAGGGAGGATTGTGAAAGAGACAGGAATATATTTAGACTTGTCATTTTAGTTTAGATTTAGAGATTGTGTACAACAGAATTAGCCACATTGTTGGTTGAAATCCCAAAAACTTTGAAAACAAGAAAGGTATGTCTATACTTTATGCCATTTTGTTTCTAAGCAGGCCAGAAGACGTTGAACATCATATAGAATCAGAATTAGTGAGGGGGGAAGACACACAAATTCCGCCAGAAGACCACACCGAACGGGAGCAGCAAGCAGGACCCTCGCATGCTACCGATGATGACCATTACAAGTAACTGTTTCATCCACTAGGGAATTTCGTTTGATCTAAACTCTTTCAATTCATTTCAGGGTTTGGAAAAATCCTTTTTTCGCTTTTGCATCACGATAAAATGTGTAAATTGTATAATGGCTGTAATGTATAAACTTGTCTTTTCAACTGATAAACATCCTGTGCTGGACATACAGCTAACACGGTCTAGTGCTTCCAGCAATTTGCTCAAGATCATTCCTCCACTTCTCTCTTGGACCGCTAATTTTAATCGGTTCTTCGAACTAAGATATTATTATGACACTCTCATGTATTTCCATACAGCATGATCTTAACTTTTACTAAATGTTGACATGCTTAATACTAAACACTTGAAGTCTTTGGGATCTGTTTTTAGAAAATGCTGATCATTATTTTACAAATCTCTCGCTCTTTTGTTTTACAGAGTTAATGATGATCAAGAGCCAATTATTGCAGTGACAACGACAGTGGAAAGCACATACGCCCACTATCCACAAGTCATGTTACTTTCGTAAGTAATATTCACCATAAAACCAAGTCAATGATTTTGAACATGAACTTTGAATGTATCAAACTCAAGTTCTGTTTGTATATGAAAAGTATTATTGCAGATTGAAACGCTACCTTCGCCCCACCAAGGACTTTTTCCAGCGAATGTTGGCGCCGGGCGCGCGCGTCACCGCCGATATCTACGCCTACATGTTCCTCTGCGACTTTTTCAACTTTCTCGTCGTCATATTTGGCTTCGCCGCCTTCGGAGTAAGCCATACCTTCGATCTCATCTAGAATTTTCATAAAGTAAAGATGATGGGCATTTTTCTGTGAATTCTGGACGTCAAATCAACAGAACTAAATAAAATTAGTAGCAAGTCAAAATTATCGTTTTTCAACGTAACCAAACGTTTATCACTGTCACCCGCGTTGTGGAGAAATACCGGGTGCAATCTTCACATTCTGGGTAGTATAAAAGTAAATATTGTACATTTTGCTGTCTTTGAGTAGGTTATTAGGAGGAGTAGGAGGGATTTCGTAAATATTATACTTCGTCAATGTGGCCGATTCTGTTGTACACAATTCTCTAAACTAAACTAAATTGACAGGTTTAAAAATAGTGATATCCTTTTCTGCAGGGAGCATTGTGAAAGAGATAGGAATATATTTAGGCCTGTCATTTTAGTTTAGATTTAGAGATTATGTACAACAGAATTAGCCACAATATTTGGTAAAACGTAAAAAATATTAAGATAAGATCAATAGTATTTTGCTCTATGTATTCGAACACCAGAATACAAGTAGACTGTTCTTATAAGTTGAGTTTTCCTTCCTCTTCTCTGGTGCTTCTACTGTTTTTGTCTTAGCTTTATTTGGTGTTTTGAAGTGAAGTCATAATATTTCAGTTATTTTTTCCAAAATTTCTAGACTCACCAAGGCGACGGCGGCGTCCAGGCGTACCTCGAGGAGAACAAAGTGCCGATCCCCTTCCTGATCATGCTCATCCTGCAGTTCGTGCTGATCGTGATCGATCGCGCGCTGTACTTGCGCAAGTTCATGCTGGGCAAGATCCTGTTCCAGTACATGCTGATCATCGGCGTGCACATATGGATGTTCTTCGTACTGCCATTCATCACTGAAAGGTAAAGTCTGTTCGTTTACTTACGGTCAACGTTCGTTTACTTACCACGCTGGCCAAGTGCGGATCGGCAGACTATTTGGAGATTCTGTTTTTTCTTAGAATAGAAAAAAAAATTACAAAGTGTAAAAAATAATAAAAATAAAAGCAGAATAATTAGAGCACCTGCGCCTGTGTGACATTATGTTACCGAACGGACTTTACGTAAACGGGCTGTTTTATTTATTTAAAAATTAAAATCAACCAGCGTTTACAATATCAATACAAGGTTTACTTAAAATATCCTCTAATAGATTACGGTTTAAGAAATAAAGTTAGTTTAACTGAGAAGTTGTGCCTTGTGTTTTCTTTTGAAGGCGAAAACTTTCTATTCATGGTAGAATTTGGTCTGATCAATTTTTAAGAAAAAAATAGCATACAAATATTTTTAAAAATTCATCCACAGGTCAGAAGGACCTACTCATACATAGGACATACTCTTTCTCAACTCAAGCAATTGTTTGTGGTTTAATTGTGTTTGTGTTTAAGGAGATTTTTGGAGTAAATAAATGTTGTAAAGAAATCTAACCTCTGAAATAAAAAGGAAGAACTTGTATTACGATTTTTTTTTTATTCAACTACACAAGTTAGCCCTTGACTGCAATCTCACCTGATGGTAAGTGATGATGCAGTCTAAGATGTTGTTGATTGTACGATTTTCCAAATAGGTCTGCTAACAGAAAATTCTAAAGTCACTGGTGAGGTGGAAGCTCAAATTGTTTGAGATAGAGAAACTTGGTGGCCATGACATCGAGCCGTGGAACCGTTGTGCAAACATTCTACATATTTAAAATATATCTGTTGCAGGACGTTCAACACGTATCTGCCGCCGCCCATGTGGTACATGGTGAAGTGCGTGTACCTGCTGCTGTCGGCCTACCAGATCCGCTGCGGGTACCCGAGGCGCATCATCGGCAACTTCCTCTGCAAGTCCTACCACTTCCTCAACATGATCTGCTTCAGGGGGTGAGTAGTAGATGCTTCAGAGGTCACTTCATCACAATACAGATTTGCCACGATTTTTATATAACCCGCGTAATATAAGTCGACCGGTGACCTTCAATACGCAGAAGTCGAAAATGAGGTATCTCGGGGTGTGAGGGGGTCGCGGGGAGGGCGTGGGGATCGTTCGTAAGCACTGATTAGCTCTCGCGGATCGCTCGTAAGCGCTGATTGGCTCTCCAATCGTATTGAGTCCCGCTCACTCGCACGACGCTGCGCGCACTTGAAGGTCACCGGTTGACTTATGTGACGGGGGTTACTGGTACTGACTTCTCCAACGGCGCTAATTGGAATACTACACTGTACATTATGGCCGTATCTTGTTAATCTCACATGAAACATACAGTCTAATGTACTTCAGCATTTCTTAACAGTTTGAACTTGTGCGTGGGAATTAATATTCATTTAATTACTTTAGGATTTATCATTATTGCGTTTACAACAGATTCATGGCGGTGCCATTCCTATTCGAGTTGCGTACTCTGATGGATTGGATCTGGACGGACACGTCGATGACACTAATGGATTGGCTTAAAATGGAGGATATTTTCGCCAGCGTTTTCTTACTCAAGGTAAGCTGTTGATATCATTTCAGTCCATGACCTTGACTTGTATAATATTACTTTGCGGCATTTTTCAATCAATCTTAAATTCATGACTGTTGTCATAGACAGATTAACTAGATAACTTACTTAGTATAAGTATGGGTTACAAATCGGGTCACCGAGTTATTAATACTACTATATACTCTTATATATATCTTAAATATATTATAACTCTTATATATATTTAATACTATTATATACTCATATATATATTCATATATGCTATCTGGGGCCGCTGGCCAATGTATCAAATCGCAGAAGCCAGCGGTCTCCAGATGCTTCTGAGATATTAACCTTGCATATAGCTTTTATATTATAACTAGCGACCCGCCCCGGCTTCGCACGGGTAGTAGAGCATATTATGCGTAGGTACCTACTACCCGCTCAGGGATTAGGCAGCGTTTTCGATGAAAGCTCCCAGGCGGCTTGACTTTTTACGATATTTTCCACAATGAACTTACTATATCTCACCTTATACCCGAATTACTAATTCCGTGGAATTCTGACGTTTCATAATGTTACCAGAGATAAAACAATTCCCACAAAAAAGATAAAAAAACAAAACTTATGCAAATAAAAATCAACTGCTGCATGTAGATATTATGACAAATGCCTGACAGACACTTTATGGTGATAATGTCATTCGACTTCCATTTTTCAATAAATTTTTTCAATGTGCTTCTTTTGTTTTCTATTGCTGTTAATGTGCAATTTCTAGTTTCCATTCTTAGCAATTTCTATTTTAGGGCGAAACAATTAATATTATTAAGCGGCTTAGAGCTTTATATGTTGACAGGGAATTAAAGTAGTTTGGGGTAAAATCGTACTTCGTAGATGTGGTTAACCCTGTTCTCCATATAAATAACTCATCTGTAAATGACAATGACAGCTGTCAGAATTAAGTCGATATTAAGTCAAAAATAAGGAGAAAAACTAAATATTTTAAATCAAATAAATTACAGTGTATTTGGGACATAAAAAGGTAAGTTTTCACCAGATTCCGTGAAAAAAAAAAATATTTATTTTAAAAGTTAAAAATAAAAAACCAAAAATTTGGTTTTTTGAACTTTTCACATAAATTTTGAGGTTATGTGAAAAAGTGTAAATATAAAAGTTGTAGATCTTTTTATTACCTACAACTTTGCCATTTGATTTTTTTCCATAGGACTTCTAGTTTTGCCGGAAATCGAGATAAACCGTTTTTTACCCTTAAAACTCCCCCCTTTTTTCCCGAGCTCAGATCGCCCGTAAATTATTTTTCCTTGTATTTTTATAATATTCTACTCCTTTTCCAATGGGTTTCATCCTACGTAATGTGATTTTTTTTGGTTTCAAAAATTATCGACACTGGGCTTGGAGAACCGCGGCCACCGACGCGCTCATAGGCACGCTCCCGCCCGCGCCGCCGCAATTTTTAAATCTGTAATATCTTCGAAAGTATTCATTTAAATCGTATGCTGTAAAAGGCCATATGGATTTATATTAAATCAACAATGTATTTAAGGTATTTAATTAGATAAGGATTAATGCTGTATTGGTTGAAATCGCTTCGAAAATTAGCCATTATTTGTCGTAAAAAGTAAATGACAAAAAAATGTTATTGTGGGATATCCATAAGAGATAGACATATACCATCGCGGAGTTTTCTGTAGACCTTTTCAATGTGTACAATACTTAGTACATTATTTTGATAAATCTCGTAGGGTTCAGGCTGCGTTTGCAATGTAAGCGGAAAAAATGTAATTATTTACGACATCACATTAGAAACCTCAAAAATAACAGTATTTCTCCACTATTTAATGGATGTTATTATACATATAAACCTTCCTCTTGAATCACTCTATCTATTAAAAAAAACCGCATCAAAATCCGTTGCGTAGTTTTAAAGATTTAAGCGTACAAAGGGACATAGGGACATAGGGATATAGGGACGGAGAAAGAGACTTTGTTTTATACTATGTAGTGATGTATTGTGTTTACCTACTTATTTATGTGAAACAATTTAAATAAAGGAAAAAAAAAAAAAAAAAAACTAGATAACTTTCCGTTTTTATATGAGTTGTCATATAAAAACGGAAAGTGTTACATTCGTATCAAAGTCAGCGCAGACCGAGTCTGGCGGATAATTTTCACCTATAATTTTCATTTGTTATTTAGATACTGTTAAGAACTCTATTTGAATCGGATTCATTGCATTGTTCGCGTTGGTCTGTCTCGGTAGAAAGGAATCTTTAATACCGCAACAGACCGTTGCCGATTTTTCTATAGTTCTTGTATTATACAAAATCAATTCGTAAGCACACATCTTTAGCGTCTAACAACCTTAATTAAACTGTAACGTAATGCAAATACGTCTGTATGTACAACAAACTGCACTGCATATTTCTACGCCAAATTCACGTTCGCTCCGTTGACACTTTTAAGGCTATTCTGAATTGTGTGGTGTGTGATTGTATGGAATCCTATCAGAGATGACGGGATCCTAACATCCCTGTTAGGATTTCACACGTTGATATGGAACGCGTTGTTCAGTGCTCGCGCTACGTAGAGGACGAGTTCCCGCAGCCGCGCGGCGCGAAGAAATCGAATCCGTCCAAGTATCTCCTAGGAGGCGGCGTTCTCGCCTTCGTCATTGCCATCATCTGGTTCCCGCTCGTCTTCTTCGCTTTCGGCAATTCTGTAAGTATTTATATTTGTTTAACGATAGTCAGAAAAACGACATTAGTTGTATTAACCAACAATTTTCATTTCAACATTCACAGATTGGGTAGTAAGGTATGACTACCTTCAAAAATATACGTAATAATGAACCATGCGTGGGCCAACAACCATGTTTTATGCGTATCCATCACTCCTCCCAGTCTCCTCTCCTCACTTCGCCTCGCCTCATCCCCTCTCCTCTCTCTCCTCTTCTCGCTTCACTCTCACCATTCACCGCTCTCTCCCTCAGTCCTCGCTCGTTAAACATTATATTTTATTTATTTATAACTCCCACACCCCAACACCAAAGGGCTCCGCAAATCGCTAGAGTGGGTAACAATTTAATTATTTTATACTATTATTATTAGCGGTCCGCCCCGGCTTCGCCCGTGGTACTTAATATATAGCCTATAGCACTCAAGGATCAATAGGGTATTCTACTGTGTTTGAAAAAGCACTTCAAAATGTTGTTTTTGTTAATAAAAAGCCACAAAAAATATATTTCGGCAAAATAAACACGCGTTCATGCCATAAAATTAAATTAAATTTTAAACATTTTTGATTCCCGCGAAAACGCTGTCAGCTAATAAGTCAGCCATTTCATGACGTAACAATGATATACAAGAAGGTTATAAATGTATTCTATATAACACTGGAGTTTGCGCCTTAAATATTGTAGTGAAGATAAAGTCATTCACCTGGGCTACTTTTTCGTTATTACTAATATTTTTTGGACGATATATCGATAGTTTGATATCGAAATGTAGATACAAAAAGCTGTAATAAAGCTGTGATAGCCTAATGGTTAGGACGACCGACTTCTAATCGGAGGTCGTGGGTTCGATCCCGGGTCTCTAACTTTTCGGAGTTATGTGCGTTTTAAGAATTTAAATATCACTTGCTTTAACGGTGAAGGAAAACATTGTGAGAAAACCTGCATGCCTGAGAGTTCTCCATAACGTTCTCAAAGGTGTGTGAAGTCTACCAATCCGCTTGGCCAGCGTGGTGGACAATGGCCAAGGCCCTCTCACTCTGAGAGGAGATCCGTGCTCTGTAGTGAGCCGGTAATGGGTTGATCATGATGATGATGATGATACCTCTGTGGTAAAAAATAGGTACATTCGCTAGTGAAAAATAAATTAAGAAATTTGATAAAAATAAAAATTTATGTTGAAATATACTTAAATATTCTGATTTTGAGTCATAAAAGCACATTATTTTTTTATTAAATTAAAATTAAAAGTCGTAATCGTTAATCTGTATATCACGTAACCTTAAACACGAACCGCCTTGTTTTGACGTCATAATGATAGTTAATACTAATCATTAATCTATGGTCATATAGACAAAAACCATAAAGTTCAATATGAATATGAAGCAACAACTTTCAGTTCAGTGTAAACAGCCCCCTGATTGTGTAACTTTTGACGATGAAATGGTATTCATTTGATGGCCTAAGGCATCAAAGTAAAATAAACCATAATGTCATTGAAATAGAGCTCAATTTCGTGTATCCATTCTTATACGTTTAGGTATGTACGATACGATCCATAACGCTCGATGTTGAAATCAGTTGTACTGAATTTGTGACTTTAAATCAATACATTCAAGGTATATTTTACTTTAATGGCCTTAGGCCATCAAATGAATACCATTCCATCGTCAAAAGTTACACAATCAGGGGGCTGATCAACTTTATCTTCAAGGAGTATTAAGTAATTGTGTTTTTTCGTCAGTGCATTTTATTTTTACCTATTTATTTATTAATATGCAAACTGGTTGTGTAAAAGCAGATAGTATCTGCCAAAAATTGATTCAATTATGGTTGCAAAGTTCTTTGCATGTAACCCAGACTTCTGTTCTGCCGGATTCCGGAATGTTAAAACATCTTTGTAAACATCATTAGTTGTCTGTCAAGTCGGCTTACGGATGATTATTTTACGTGACAACGTCATTTAAAAATATTGGTATAAGGCCCTGTTTCACCACCATCTGAATACATTTATAATTTAATTTGTTTAATAAAGATACTGGACTATAATATAACTGTGTAATAATTTTTGAAGTGACTTACGATTTTTTAAATAAAGCCGATATATCGAAATATCGATATTTTTTCGGTATATCGAACTCCGATATCGATATATTTAAAAATATAGATATATCGAAAATATTTATCTATATAATATATTAAAAAATATCAACAGTCCTTTGTTGTTTGGAGTTCAGATTCCATAGGTTCTATGTTTCTTGGTTTTTGCACAGATAATCACATATTCACAGATAAATATTAATATAAAATATTAATAAATCACAGATTAATATTAGTATTTTCTATCATTATGACGTCACAACAAGGCGGCTCGTGTTTTAGGTCACGTGATATACGGATTAAAAATTACGACTTTTAATTTTAATTTAATAAAATAATCACGTGCTTTTATGACTCAAAATCAGAATATTTATGTATATTTCTACATAAATTTTTATTTTTATCAAATTTCATAATTTATTTTTCACTAACGAAAGTACCCTATTACATATCCAACGGTGAAAGAATTTTTGAAATCGGTCCAGTAGTTCTTGAGATTAGCGCGTTCAAACAAACAAACTCTTCCGCGTTATTAGTATAGAAGTATAGATAATATAATCTACTTAAAAAACAAAACCTAAAGTCCTAAACCAATAATTTTACGTGATAACGTCATAAGAAAACAAAGAGAGATAGATGCGTCACAAGCCGAACGCTTACGCGACGTCTTACGTAGACGATTCAAAGCGAACGCGATTGCCAAGCGATTCGATGCGATGAAACGCGATGCGGTGCGATGCGACAGCTTTGTCCTACATGCGCGCGAATCGTCCCGCACCGCAACCAGTCCGCGCGAAAATATCAAACCGACAGATCGCATTCGCTTCTTTTCGCGCCGCGCCGCACCGCACTCTACGTGCGTAATGCGTTTGGTCACGTAGGCCACTTACATAGGTATTGACTGTTTATTGTTTTCGCACCGCGCCGCGTCGCTTCGCGTTCGCGTCAAGGTCGCTCACGCAAAACGTCGCGTTAGACCGATCGTTCACCTCTATCGCTTGTTCCGCGCTCTCGCTTGCACGCTCGGAACGTGACAATGAGTCATGTTTGCTTCATTCAGTCATGCTTTTTCGTGCGTGCAGCGGGCGTCCATCGATTTATAAGACGTTATCAAGTCAAAAAACAACCTCGGTCTATATTCCTCTGTGGAACTGAACTATGAACTCTCAAATCTGAAAGATTTTAGAATTTCTACCCGTTTGATATTCTGATCGTGAGGAGAATTTTGTATGTTCGTACTTAATTAAAAATAAATTGTATGTAGAATTGTTGTTTAAACATTAGCATTGTTTTATATTATTATTTAATGATATGTTTTACTATATTTTTCTCAAGGTGGGCCAGCCAAACCCGCCAACGGACGTCACTGTAAAGATTAGAATCGGACCTTTCCTTCCCGTCTATCAGATGTCAGCGCAGTCTCATAATATTGACGTGTGAGTTTTTTTTTTGTTGTTTTTGTTTCATACACATATAGTTTACTACTTATTTATTAATAAGCATGTATTATTCAAAAAAACAACAATTTTTTTGTACTCCTACATCATCATTTGAGAGTTTTTTTATGAGATGACAGATTGCGACTGAGTTCGTGTTAGTCAGTTGGATAAACGTCCATACAAGTACAACAGTATTAAAACAGGAGATTAAACAAAAGAATAACTCCAACCAAATTTATAGTCATGCCAAATCGCAGGAATTTTATGGAAAGTATGTATGGGGGGTATGGGTAGCAATTCATCTCAATTAATTTAGGCTAAGCGGATAGATTCACGCACTTGGCCAGCGTAGTGGACTACGGCCTAAACTTTTCCTCGTTTTGAGAGGTATAACTCCCGGCACGGAAGTCGAGCGCTGACCTTCAAGTGCGCGCAGCGTCGTACTAGTGAGTGGGACACAATACGATTGGAGAGCCAATCAGCGCTTACAAGGGATCCGCGAGAGCTAATCAGTGCTTACGAACGATCCCCACGCCCTCCTCGCGACCCCCTCACCACTCGAGATACCTCATCTTCGACTTCTGCGCATTGAAGGTCAACGCTAGACTTATTTGCTGTGACTTGTAGTGTTTCGTAGTGGACCGATAATGCATTGATGATGATGATGATGGGACGGTCCCAGGTACACGGAGGCGGACTACACGCAGCTGAGCAACAAGTACGTGCGTGACCGCACGGCGCAGACGTTCCTGTCCAACTACATGTACAACGACGTGGCCGTCATCACCATCAACCCCAACTCCACCATGAAGTGGATGATCTCGCCGCCGGAGCTCGCGAGACTCGAACGGGAGGCCATCTCTAGTAACAAATCTTTATTTATATTCATTATATTAATTTATTTTTATTAAGTTACAAGTCGTTCGCAAGTCATTGACAGTCTCTACTGTCCGTGAAAGTGATTGAATAAATTGAACATTTTTTTAGTGGATGCGTTAACGAAGAACACTTTTCTCTTTTTAAAATTTGATTCATTTTTTGATCATTTCATTTCATATTTCCATAAATTGTATTTTATCGACGACTCACAATGTTTGACGTCTTTTTAAAGTTACCCTCCTTCACTGTGACATGGATGTATGTGGTCTGCTGCTTTTGCCTAACAAACGATAGTAATCAACAGTGGTTCGTCTCCAGCACAGCTATTCTCTGACACCTTAAATTAGTAGTTTGCACAGGAATTCAAAAAACTCGGTTGGAATAACGTGAACCAGCTTTCATCATATTGGTGGTATAGAAACCTTAAAAAGCAGAAACACAATAAAGATTTAACAAGCTCGTAATGGACCATTACAGAGCTGCAGATGTGTTAGCGAATATAAGGGAGAGTCCGGCAGTACGGGCCGGCATCCAGTACGGGCCAGTTGCTATTTCTAAGATTCTATAACAGCTAACGCTGACACCATTAGCTCCATTTAAGTAGTTCACTTTGACAAGTCTATGCCCAAAACGGGGGCGACCTGTCAGCTACCGACTAACTGCCAGTGCAAAGAATTGCGTTGCGCGCGGTGACGTTCGTTACACAAGTATTGTACCGGGGGTGATATTTTAATATTATTGGACTATATCGAAAATAGTTAATCATCGTATGTATTTATTATTTATATAGCTACAATAATAATGTTTTAATTGTTGCTTTATACGTAACATTTTATAATTGAGGTAGTATAGTGATACTAGTGATACTACACTGGTATTTGTTTCTGACCGGTACTGGAGGACAATTTTTTTTACTATTAATTTTTAGTGTCTTTAGATTTTATTAATAAATTTGATTCTTTCCAAATATATTGATGTTACATTATTTCTATTTATACATTATGAGTTATTTTACATAAATCAGCAAATATCTAACATATTACTTTGGAGATTTTAATTTTATATCAAATATACCTTAGGGTGTCGGTACTGTAGGACTCTCCCCTACACGAAAAAACTATGTTGAAACTAGTTTTCTCTTTTTACAGACGCATCGTTATCTGTAAAGTTTACTTACATAATAACGCATCCCAGCAACAACGCCCAGAATCCGCCCACCATAGAGAACAACCGCGAAGTTCCCTTGGATTCCTTCATCGACGGCAAACCCAACCCTGAGCGTAAGACACTCTTAGAAATGCTGACTGACAGTGCACCGCCGAACGCCTGGTATGTTGGCTTTTAAATACAATTAGTTAAGATTTTGTTTTGAATTTTTACTATATTTTAAAATGGTTCTAATTCTGTTGTGTTCTTTGCGGAAAAAGTATAGCATTTAATTTAGTTTGGTTTAGAAATTGTGTACAAAAGAATATTGGCACTAATGATGATTTTTCTTTATTTCTACCCAGGCTCAACGTGAACTTGCTGTTTCCGAAATTCGTCAAAGTCTTCAATAAAGGTGCGACCAAGCCGGCGTACCAGTTGATGCCAGCGATTGCGGCCAACGGTAAGAGTTCATGCACAAACTCTCTCTATTCGACGATTCTTTAAATCAGTCAAGGAATATAAATCTGTAGGTCCGTTTAGGCTTTTGGCATAGAGAAAAAAGTAATCTTAATTTATTTATACTATTTATACTAAGATATACTTTATACTATTATACTATTTATACCAATATAATAAAGCGGAAGAGTTTATTTGTTTGAACGCGCTAATCTCAAGAACTACCGGACCGATTTCAAAAATTCTTTCACCGTTGGATATGTAAGTGATCCTTGAGTGCTATACAGGGTGTAAATGACATCTTAATGAAAACTTTGAGGTAAGGTTGCATTTAATGTGTTATGTGAAAATACTGAATTCATTTATGTCAGAAATGATTGGTTTCAAATATTGCCATTTTTGAGCGCGCAATGTATTGCATACAACGCAATTACAACGCACGCAACGCTCCGCGCAAAATTCACAATATGAGACTTTTATGAGTTAAAGCGTGGCCTTGACGTCGCGCGCCCGGCACTTGTTTTGACTGTGCCGCGAGCCTCATTATAAATTCAAGGCCAGTACGAATGTAGGTTAACGACCTGTATTCACACTAGTTCACTAGCAATCAGCTGTTCGACGAAAATCTTAAATTTGATAACATTACCGTTTTAAGTGAAAATAATGAAATAATTACTTTTTCATTTATAATTGCGTTGAGACAGATAGTAATAATGATTTTATACAGTATTCAGTTAAAAAAGAGGTAAAAAATATCGGAAATTTCATGGAAAATTCGACGAAAAATTTCACCACAGGGGAACCTAGAATCATGTACTGAATCCGTGGGACGCGTTTTGGAAAACATGTCTGACACACCCTTTATAGGCTATAATATATGTACCGCTAGTATTCTATAATCATGTTACTGTTTCAAAGATATAGATTGCAGTGTTCTATATAATTATCTATACCTAATGTTGTGTTATTCGCAGAGCCCGACGACGCGCGATACTACCGCGACGTGCAGCTGCGGCTGGAGCGCGAGGCCGGCACCATGTACTGGCGGGTGCGCGAAGCTTGCCAGGAAAAGGTGACTCGTGCCATTAACAAAACATTGTTTTGCTATTACAGAACACCTGAACGTAAGACACAAATAAGAACAGCACCCCTAACTTGCCAAACTTTAACTTACTTGCCGATAGATGGCGTTGTTTTCAGTCCCACAGGAACACGTTTTTCCGGGATATAAAGTAGCCTATGTTACTTTCCGTTAAAACTATATCTATGCCTAAAATCAAGTCGATTGGTTGCTTAGCTAGGGCGTGAAGAAAGGACAAGCAAACACACTTTCGCATTTATAATCATATTATGTATTGAAGTATTGATCTCAATTGAATTGTTAGTAACTGACTTTTAGTTGACTATTAAGGTATGTCCTAATGTCAAACATATTGTATGTTTGACATTAGGACATACCTTAATAGTCGGGCTTTTAATTCAATGCAGTAAACTGAAGTATCTTGTAGGGACTTTCACACGCCACGGTCTTGTGCCGCTCGCTCCTGCGGGTTCTTCTGATGTCGCCGGTCCACTTAGTGGTGGGGTCTGCAAATGCTACGCTTCCCAGTATGAGGTGGCCATTGCAGCACCTTGGGAGCGCAATACCTGTCGGTTCTTCGAACTTTGTGCCCCGCCCATTGCCACTTCACCTTGGCGGATCTTAACATTTGATTACTTAGAGAAACTCCAAGCGTAACTCTCCGTCGCGTTGCTCGCTGAGAGACACTAAACATTCTTATGAGGACCGTACTTGTGAAAAAAATTATTTAATAAGCAGTTATCATGAAAGATTTAGGGCTTGTTTCACCACCTTCTGATAAGTGTCGGATAACCTAAACATAAGTTTTGTCACTTTCTTACTTTATGTCAAGTGACAAAGACGAAAGTTGTAGATAGTTATCTGATACTTATCAGAAGGTGGTGAAACAGGTCATTAAAAATGCATAACACAATTCACTGTACCTTCTAACATCTATCTAATTTATTTGTTGCAGGACCCTCTCGCCACAATCCCAATGAACAACTGTGACATGCTCGTCATGTACACGTTCAACGACAAACTCTTCCCGGAGACGCTTAACTTTATATCGGGAGGCGGGTAAGGTCTTGTTTCACTTTTTATATTATTGTTTTTAGAAAAACAAAGATACAGCTCTTGCGTATTCTTTTGCAAATGACCTACATTTACGAATGTGCCGGCATAATAGTTATGTTGACTTGTTTCAGTATAATCGGTCTGTACACCACGTTCGTGTTCCTGGCGTCGCGCGTGCTGCGTGGCTTCTTCTCGGGCATCTACACCAAGATCATGTTCGACGACCTGCCCAACGTGGACCGCGTGCTGCAGCTCTGCCTCGACATCTACCTGGTATGTACATCTACACCAAGATCATGTTCGACGACCTGCCCAACGTGGACCGCGTGCTGCAGCTCTGCCTCGACATCTACCTGGTATGTACATCTACACCAAGATCATGTTCGACGACCTGCCCAACGTGGACCGCGTGCTGCAGCTCTGCCTCGACATCTACCTGGTATGTACATCTACACCAAGATCATGTTCGACGACCTGCCCAACGTGGACCGCGTGCTGCAGCTCTGCCTCGACATCTACCTGGTATGTACATCTACACCAAGATCATGTTCGACGACCTGCCCAACGTGGACCGCGTGCTGCAGCTCTGCCTCGACATCTACCTGGTATGTACATCTACACCAAGATCATGTTCGACGACCTGCCCAACGTGGACCGCGTGCTGCAGCTCTGCCTCGACATCTACCTGGTATGTACATCTACACCAAGATCATGTTCGACGACCTGCCCAACGTGGACCGCGTGCTGCAGCTCTGCCTCGACATCTACCTGGTATGTACATCTACACCAAGATCATGTTCGACGACCTGCCCAACGTGGACCGCGTGCTGCAGCTCTGCCTCGACATCTACCTGGTATGTACATCTACACCAAGATCATGTTCGACGACCTGCCCAACGTGGACCGCGTGCTGCAGCTCTGCCTCGACATCTACCTGGTATGTACATCTACACCAAGATCATGTTCGACGACCTGCCCAACGTGGACCGCGTGCTGCAGCTCTGCCTCGACATCTACCTGGTATGTACATCTACACCAAGATCATGTTCGACGACCTGCCCAACGTGGACCGCGTGCTGCAGCTCTGCCTCGACATCTACCTGGTATGTACATCTACACCAAGATCATGTTCGACGACCTGCCCAACGTGGACCGCGTGCTGCAGCTCTGCCTCGACATCTACCTGGTATGTACATCTACACCAAGATCATGTTCGACGACCTGCCCAACGTGGACCGCGTGCTGCAGCTCTGCCTCGACATCTACCTGGTATGTACATCTACACCAAGATCATGTTCGACGACCTGCCCAACGTGGACCGCGTGCTGCAGCTCTGCCTCGACATCTACCTGGTATGTACATCTACACCAAGATCATGTTCGACGACCTGCCCAACGTGGACCGCGTGCTGCAGCTCTGCCTCGACATCTACCTGGTATGTACATCTACACCAAGATCATGTTCGACGACCTGCCCAACGTGGACCGCGTGCTGCAGCTCTGCCTCGACATCTACCTGGTATGTACATCTACACCAAGATCATGTTCGACGACCTGCCCAACGTGGACCGCGTGCTGCAGCTCTGCCTCGACATCTACCTGGTATGTACATCTACACCAAGATCATGTTCGACGACCTGCCCAACGTGGACCGCGTGCTGCAGCTCTGCCTCGACATCTACCTGGTATGTACATCTACACCAAGATCATGTTCGACGACCTGCCCAACGTGGACCGCGTGCTGCAGCTCTGCCTCGACATCTACCTGGTATGTACATCTACACCAAGATCATGTTCGACGACCTGCCCAACGTGGACCGCGTGCTGCAGCTCTGCCTCGACATCTACCTGGTATGTACATCTACACCAAGATCATGTTCGACGACCTGCCCAACGTGGACCGCGTGCTGCAGCTCTGCCTCGACATCTACCTGGTATGTACATCTACACCAAGATCATGTTCGACGACCTGCCCAACGTGGACCGCGTGCTGCAGCTCTGCCTCGACATCTACCTGGTATGTACATCTACACCAAGATCATGTTCGACGACCTGCCCAACGTGGACCGCGTGCTGCAGCTCTGCCTCGACATCTACCTGGTATGTACATCTACACCAAGATCATGTTCGACGACCTGCCCAACGTGGACCGCGTGCTGCAGCTCTGCCTCGACATCTACCTGGTATGTACATCTACACCAAGATCATGTTCGACGACCTGCCCAACGTGGACCGCGTGCTGCAGCTCTGCCTCGACATCTACCTGGTATGTACATCTACACCAAGATCATGTTCGACGACCTGCCCAACGTGGACCGCGTGCTGCAGCTCTGCCTCGACATCTACCTGGTATGTACATCTACACCAAGATCATGTTCGACGACCTGCCCAACGTGGACCGCGTGCTGCAGCTCTGCCTCGACATCTACCTGGTATGTACATCTACACCAAGATCATGTTCGACGACCTGCCCAACGTGGACCGCGTGCTGCAGCTCTGCCTCGACATCTACCTGGTATGTACATCTACACCAAGATCATGTTCGACGACCTGCCCAACGTGGACCGCGTGCTGCAGCTCTGCCTCGACATCTACCTGGTATGTACATCTACACCAAGATCATGTTCGACGACCTGCCCAACGTGGACCGCGTGCTGCAGCTCTGCCTCGACATCTACCTGGTATGTACATCTACACCAAGATCATGTTCGACGACCTGCCCAACGTGGACCGCGTGCTGCAGCTCTGCCTCGACATCTACCTGGTATGTACATCTACACCAAGATCATGTTCGACGACCTGCCCAACGTGGACCGCGTGCTGCAGCTCTGCCTCGACATCTACCTGGTATGTACATCTACACCAAGATCATGTTCGACGACCTGCCCAACGTGGACCGCGTGCTGCAGCTCTGCCTCGACATCTACCTGGTATGTACATCTACACCAAGATCATGTTCGACGACCTGCCCAACGTGGACCGCGTGCTGCAGCTCTGCCTCGACATCTACCTGGTATGTACATCTACACCAAGATCATGTTCGACGACCTGCCCAACGTGGACCGCGTGCTGCAGCTCTGCCTCGACATCTACCTGGTATGTACATCTACACCAAGATCATGTTCGACGACCTGCCCAACGTGGACCGCGTGCTGCAGCTCTGCCTCGACATCTACCTGGTATGTACATCTACACCAAGATCATGTTCGACGACCTGCCCAACGTGGACCGCGTGCTGCAGCTCTGCCTCGACATCTACCTGGTATGTACATCTACACCAAGATCATGTTCGACGACCTGCCCAACGTGGACCGCGTGCTGCAGCTCTGCCTCGACATCTACCTGGTATGTACATCTACACCAAGATCATGTTCGACGACCTGCCCAACGTGGACCGCGTGCTGCAGCTCTGCCTCGACATCTACCTGGTATGTACATCTACACCAAGATCATGTTCGACGACCTGCCCAACGTGGACCGCGTGCTGCAGCTCTGCCTCGACATCTACCTGGTATGTACATCTACACCAAGATCATGTTCGACGACCTGCCCAACGTGGACCGCGTGCTGCAGCTCTGCCTCGACATCTACCTGGTATGTACATCTACACCAAGATCATGTTCGACGACCTGCCCAACGTGGACCGCGTGCTGCAGCTCTGCCTCGACATCTACCTGGTATGTACATCTACACCAAGATCATGTTCGACGACCTGCCCAACGTGGACCGCGTGCTGCAGCTCTGCCTCGACATCTACCTGGTATGTACATCTACACCAAGATCATGTTCGACGACCTGCCCAACGTGGACCGCGTGCTGCAGCTCTGCCTCGACATCTACCTGGTATGTACATCTACACCAAGATCATGTTCGACGACCTGCCCAACGTGGACCGCGTGCTGCAGCTCTGCCTCGACATCTACCTGGTATGTACTATAACTAATCCCTGACGCAAAGAAGACCCAATATCATCGACTTACACTTACTAGAACCAAAGCGGTTCTAGTCAACAGCTTAACTCTAGAAGTGATCCCTTGTTATTATTTTAAATGGTCATATAAAAAAATTCAGGTCCGCGAAGCCCTGGAGCTGTCTCTGGAGGAGGACCTGTTCGCGAAACTCGTGTTCCTGTATCGCTCGCCGGAGACCATGATCAAGTGGAGCCGCCCCAAGGAGGAGGACGGCCAGGAGCAGAGGGCGCTGCCGGCGCCGCAGTGAACCACCAACGAACACACACTCGGATTTAAACGTAAAAGATATGCCATATCATTGCCTAATGCCACAGTTCACGGGACTGAGATCCGGCTCTATACGTTGGCCCAATGTGTGGATGTATCATCGCGATAAATTAGCGTGTATTTTCTAAAGCACGAAACGAAACGATGAAACGATGCAATGAAACGATGTTCGTTTCGCTTCGCTCGTGTCGCTACCGCGTCTACTTCGGTTCACACCGCGAACTACTAAAGTAGTAAACGAAGCCAGCAATGTGAACTTGCGAGCTCTCATAGTAGCGACATGAGCGAAACTAAACGAGCCTCGATTCGTTTCACTTCGCTCCCAATTTGGCCAATGCTAAAGAATTCGTCACAGAACACCCAACGTTGGCAAGAGTGTTGGGCCAGTGTTAATTTAGCGACCACATGGTCGGGATAAGCTGAACACTAAGGAAAATAAACTTTCATTTTTCACTATTTTAGGGTTCTCTTATCATCTTATGAGCTATCGTGACTATTCTAAGCTAATAAATTGGTTTATTATGGTTCATCTAAAATATAAAATTTTTTTTAGATTTCAACTTTTATAAAACACCTCAATTCAAAGTAGAATTCTTATACGGCATATATAGAAAAATATAAAACTGTGATGCGGTTGTTGCGAGTATGTAAAATCATCGTTAATGGTTGAAACGAACGAGTTAGAAAAAATATTCTAGTTCTTACGTTGTACTAGATATTAAGTTGTACAGTAAATGATTTACGTAAAGTAAGAATAACCGGCGGTGCTTGAGCTATAAGAGACGCTTTACAAATGGCATATTATGTACAAAAATCTTGATATTTTTTTATATAAGTATTTTATATAAAAGAAAATTAATTAATTTTATAAATGACGCTGCATTTTTTGATTGATTTGTCTGATTCTTCTATATCCATTTAGATGAGGCATGTCAATTTCTGTTTTACATGAATGTATGTATGTATGTATTTTTTCAGGCAATATACTACTGCCTGTACGACCACATGATCAATCAATTAGTACTTAATATAATATCATTAAATGCTAGTATGCTGTGTAGTGTTTGCGCTCTCTAAATATATAAATAGTAATTTATTCGTATGAATGTACAATTTTTTTCTATTTGTTTAGTGTCTTCCTAGTAATTTTAGTTAGTAAATAATGCCTAACAAGTCAATCGATTGAATTGATTTGGAAGTAAGACATACTCGTACATCATAATTATAATTATTAGAAAAATAATATGAGAAAAGATAATAGTGTAGTGTCTGGTCAAAATAAACACAAAGTTTCAGAAGATAAAATTCATGTACCTACCTGTTCTATTGTGCATAAAATTATGAGACTCGTCCACTATAAGACTTTATCGCAATCTATAAAATATATTATATTTGTATAGTACATGTAGTTCTTAATAATTTATCCCAGTCATATTTGGGGGTTCATTGTGTGGATATTCTTTTGCGTTAATTTACTAGAGCATGATTTTTGATGCAATGAATTTATGCATAGGCATAGTTTATTTAGATATACATATTAAATGTTGTTGCTTCCAATTTTTCTTTTATGTTATAATATTATTTTTGTTGTATAATCTCTACATTTTATAAATGTTAAATTACGCAATGCAAACAATATATCAAATAACTTATACCTCAATATGGTCGCATTTTGATAATTTATTGAATTATTAAGAACAAAAATTATATTGTGTACATTTTGTAATGCGATTGTTACATATAAGCTGCATTTAATGTTGTCGTTTGTGATAAAATAAAAGTCTTAATGAAATGTTTGCAAGTATTTATTTTAAACATTCCCTTACGCTAATTTGAAAACACATTTTTTACGTAAACAAATACACAAAGAAACACATTTAATTTTATCATTATTAATATTAGTTTACTACCATGAGCCTAGGGGCAATATTCATGGACATGAGTTCCTGGAACAATAATTTTGCAGCGTATGGTAGGCGTACTTGAGATATTTGCGTCTTGTTCTTACATCCCTTGCATTCAAAAGTGTTATTTCGCAAATTTGCAATTGCGATCAAACCGCAGAAATTACAAACGTGTATACGGTAAGGATCAGAGACCTCAAATAGACGTTCTCTTAAAAATTGAGCAGCTCCATGAGCTATCTGACAATCGCGTTCCATTTCTCCAAAACGTAAACCACCATCACGAGCCCTTCCTTCCATAGGCTGTCTAACCAATATTTGGACAGGCCCTCTTGCTCTGGAGTGAATTTTATCATCCACCATATGCTTCAAACGTTGATAATAGGTAGGGCCTAAAAACACTTGAGCATTGATTTTTCTTCCTGTGTGACCATTGTACATCACTTCATTTCCACGTAAATGATATCCATACTCTTGAAGTAGAGATGAAATTTTTTGCACATTTACAGCATCATTGAATGGTGTAGCATCACCAATCTCTCCTTTGTTTGATGAGACCTTTCCTTGAATACATTCAATCAAGTGACCAATCGTCATTCGAGATGGGATGGCATGTGGATTGATAATAATATCAGGAGTGAGTCCTTCACAAGTGAATGGCATGTCTTCTTGCCTGTACTGAATTCCACAAGTTCCTTTTTGTCCGTGACGGGAAGCAAATTTATCGCCGATTTGTGGAATACGCACTGATCTGACCCGAATCTTGCAAAACTTGTAGCCTTCGCTGTTTAGTGTCAGCATCACTTGGTCAACAATACCTGTCTCACTGTTACGTAAAAATGTTGAAGCATCACGTTTGCTGTAGCGTTTTGTTGTTCCTTCCAGTTCATCATCATTTTCTGGCAATGTGATTGTTTTACCAATAACAACATCATCTCCTGAGACTCTTATACCAGGTGCAATAATGCCATCATCATCCAATTTATCATAAAGGGCATTTCGCATTCCTTGGCAAGTTTGTCTTGTTGGCTTCTCAAATTGTTCTTCTTGGTCACCAATTCTTTTAGATTCAGAGTCCTTATATGAACGGTAAAACACTGATCTAAAGAAACCTCTTTCTACAGCTGAGGCATTTAAAATGACACTGTCCTCTTGATTGTAGCCAGTGTAACACAAAATAGCAACAATGGAATTGATTCCTGCTGGCAATTCTCTGAAACGCAAGTACTCCATAGATCTGGTTGTAACTAAAGGTTTATGTGGATAATAGAGCACATGAGCCAGAGTGTCCATTCTGACATGGAAGTTTGTAATATAGACACCCATAGCTTGTTTACCCATAGCACTTTGGTAAGTATTTCTGGGACTCTGATTGTGATCTGGGAATGGTATAATGGAGGCGCAAACACCCAGAATCATTGCAGGATGAATTTCACAGTGGGTGTATGTGGTACAGTAGGCATATTCTTTGACTTGGGCTAAATCATCAGGGCTCATGGCAATCATCACAGTCTCCTCTTCTAAAGTATCAATGTATTCAACTACACCACTAGCTACTAAATTCTGCCATCCATAATTATTATAATCTCTTTCTTTGAGCTGATCAATATGCTTTTTCTTTAATAATAAAGCCCCATTTTCTACAATAAGGAGAGGTCTACAGATTCTGCCAGCATCTGTATAAATTCTTATTTCTCTGTCTCGAATATCTCGAATCATACTGACCTCTGAAACTATAATGTCCATTTGACGTCTAAGTTTTCGCAATGTGGCCATAAGTTGTTCGGGATCTCTATGAATGCCCACCCAACAACCATTTACAAATATTTTTGTCGCATCAGCAATAGCAGAGGGTGCTATTTCTTCCAAATTTTCCATAGACCATTCCTCCAAAAACTCCAATATAGGAGATGGCTGACTACCAACAGAGATGTAAGCCATAAGGGCTAAGTTTTTCACCAAGCCTACAGCTGCTCCTTCAGGAGTTTCAGCAGGACAAATCATTCCCCATAGTGTGTTGTGCAATTGACGAGGTTTGGCCAATTTGCCATCACGCCCAATAGGAGAGTTAACACGTCTCAAGTGAGACAAAGTGGAGGCAAAAGTCAATCTGTTCAACACTTGAGACACTCCAGCTCTTGCTTGATGGGCTTTCTTCTGATCACCCCAATTGCCCGTGGCCAAGGAATATCTCAGTCCGTCAGTTATTATTTTAGTTTTTATAGCCAACTCAAGATTAAAATCTTTGCCTTTGTCAATAAATTTCTGTGCATACATTCTCACTTCTTTCAATAAATTTTTGAAGAGTCCCCTAAAAAGAAATGCTAATAGGGGTCCAGCTAAATCAAGTCTTTTATTACCATAGTGATCCCTGTCATCAAGTTCACGGCGGCCCAATGCAGCTAGAAGAAGTCTGTGTACCATGTAACCCAGAAAATATGCTTTTTTAGTTTCACAGAAATCAGAAACACCAACGTGTGGTAACATTTCTTTCTGCAATATTTCTCTAGCATATTTTATACGCCTTTCTTTGGTGACACCAGGGCGAGCTCCTCTGGCACCTATGAAACTGAGTGCCACACCTTGTTCTTGTATCACAAACGCCTCGTCCAATGAGGGCTTCACCATTTCCATCATCTCTGGATCATCAAAATCATAAATAATATGTTCCAATATATCCCTATCGGCGACAAAACCCAGAGCTCTGAACACAATCATAATAGGTATTTCTTGTTTTATGTATGGTACAATAGCAACTATCCTCTGACCGATTGCTGACTTTTTAATACTTTGGCCACCTCTTGCCATCATATTGACCCATAAAGTGGAGGTTGGTCTTGAACTGTGTTCAAGACATGAACGAATTTCAGTTTTGTAAGCATACTTGCCGCCTTGCATACTGAATACATACACAGTATTGGTGGCCATTTTCTCTTGAGCAATCAAAACCTTCTCAGACCCGTTTATGATAAAATAGCCACCAGGATCTAAGGGACATTCATTTAATTCAGTTAAATCACGATCTGTCAAATTGCTCAGTAGACAGTATGTGGATCTCAACATGATGGGGATTTTGCCAATAAACGTTTTCTGATGTTGGGTTTCGATAGGATCTTCATTCTCTTTCACAATCGTTTTTGTGATGTCCACATAGAGCGGAGCGGAATAAGTCAAGTTGCGTAGACGCGCTTCGTTGGGCATCATAGGCGATGGAGCACCATCTTTTTCCCAATGCGTAGGTTTTGAGAGATATATTTGATCGAACTTCAGGTGATATTTGGGCGGTGTTTCGATTTCACCGGACGAGTGCTGCGCTTCAGCCTGCAGCTCGATAGGAGGAGAGTCCTCAACGATGCGCTGAACGGACATTTGTATGAACTCATCGAAACTGTCAAGTTGCTGCCTTACCAAACCTTTTTCATCAAAATAAGCATTGATTACAATCCAACAAGCTTCCTGCCAGAGCTCTGAGGAAATTTCTTCGACTTCTTCCTCCTCATATTGATCATCTTCTGTGTCATACATGTTGGAAGTGGAATTGAAATCTGTATAATGTATCACTATCAACAATTATTTAGTTATTTTCATCACGCTTTGCTACTTGTATAAACTTAACTTGTATAAAATTACAGTGAATAATCGTCACTGCTGCTATCGTTCGGTGTTAATTTATTAAATATTTTTGGAAACTATTGCGATTTGCGACCACAGATCACTAATATACTAGTCTCGACTGTGACAACAATGTTTGCGACCAACATTGGTCTGTGCGACCAACCCATGAACCTATAGAAGTGGACTTGGCATAATGTCCTATAGAAAATAGTGGATCGGAAAATAGCTTAAGCTTATCAAAATTTTCATAAGTGTGTAAGAGACAACACTACATTTTTAAACATAACAATAAAACAGATCGTGGCAGAAATTTTATTGCACTTCTTTTAAGATGGCCTCCCTAAAATGTATACATGAACACTCACACACGCACAACTTGAGACATCACAATGAACACGCGCCATTTTAGATGTAGGATTGTGCGTGTGTGAGTGTATTTTTGGCACGTTTTTAAGGTAGGTATGCCTACTCTACTTATTATTATTATCTCTATG
Source organism: Melanargia galathea (assembly GCA_920104075.1). Taxonomy (NCBI): domain Eukaryota; kingdom Metazoa; phylum Arthropoda; class Insecta; order Lepidoptera; family Nymphalidae; genus Melanargia; species Melanargia galathea. The sequence goes on from OV049862.1 coordinate 19,455,874, forward strand.
GACCAACCACGACCGCCACAGACTCCCCCAGAGAGTAAACATGTTCCTTGGCCACAGACGACCGCCGACCAAGGAACATGTTTACTCTGGGGGAGACCGCCGACCAACTTTGTGAAGTGCACAGATCAATGATTAGTAAAGTAACTACGGTAAAACCAGATAAAGTAATAGGTACCTCCTCTTCTTCCGGTAAAACGGGGTGAATAGGGACAAATCCCAACTTCATGAAGAATTTTATGGCAGATTTTAACAGAAATATTGGTGGAGCAGGCCGAGCAGGATTGAAATGTTTGAGTCTTATGGGTACCGTAAAACGGAGTGAATAGGAATGCAGGGGTGAATAGGGAAAAAACCAGGAAAGTTTTTCGACACTAAAATAAATTACAAAGCTCGTTACAATTTATACCATTTTAAACAAACTATATACCTACCGAAATAAGCTAGGCCTTCACACTTACACGTGTTTTTCCATATCTTAAAAATTACTGAATTTTTAGGATTTAGGTTTAGGACTCAAAATTTATTTATTAAATTGATTTCTTAAATGTATACAAGTGTAGAAAAATCAGTTTGCACCATTTAAGGGGTGAATGTACTTGTGAATATGAACAATTTTCACTATGTGGACAAACCTCTGAAATCGCAAAAAAATATCAATAAATTTTTAAAAATGGAATCTAATACGATCGTCACATAGGATCGCTGGCTAGCACAACTACTACCTCCGGCAAACTCGCGTCAATGCTCAATGCAAAACAAAGCAGTTTCGAATTGACGTTGCTTCGAAAAGTATAAACTGTCAGTGCAATGCGATTGTGATATAGTTTTGACCTGGCTTTGGATTTCAAATATTGATACTGCATTACTGTTGACCCTTGCTCGTTAATTTGGACTCTGTTCAAGCCCTTTGTTGTGGATTTCGTCGATATGACCGAACGTACGCAGAGAACTGTTCTAAATAGTCAGACACGTGAGTTCGTAATACGCCTTCGTAACTATTTCGATCGTGAAGCTCAAAATGGAGGGCCAATTTTACCTATAACGTCAGTGGTTGAACGCGTAGCTGATGCGCTTAATATTGGACAACGAACTGTTAGACGGATAACTAAAAAAAAATATGGCGAGACTGGCACAGAAGAAAATAAACTTCACACACCAAAAAAGAGAAAACGAGCAAAACCAGTCGTAGGCATCGATAGCTTTGATGCCGATGCTATCCGAAGACATGTTTACGGCTACTATTTACAGAAGGAGTATCCAACAAGAAAAAAGTTGGTGCATTCACTGAAGGAAGCTGGATTATTCTTCGGTGGGGAAAGTTCTTTAACGAAGATTTTGAAGACCATTGGATTTCGATACAAAAAATGTAACAAACGCAAAATATTGATGGAAAGATTTGATATAGCGATGGCAAGGTATACTTTTTTACGGCAAGTGAAAGAAATCAAAAATTGGCAAAATGTTGTGTTCTTGGATGAAACATGGCTTAATGCTAACCATACTGTAGGCCGTTCTTGGAACGATGACACAGCAGCATCTACTTCCAAAGTTCCTGTAGGAAAAGGATCGCGACTTATAATTTGTCACGCCGGAACCATCAACGGGTTTGTCGAAGGTTCTCTCATGGCTTTTGCGTCAAAAACCACTGGAGACTATCATGAAGACATGAATGGAGAAAAGTTTACTGAATGGTTTACCTCAATGTTGTGTAGCCTCCCTGAACCATCTATTATAATTATGGACAACGCCCCATACCACTCGATGCAAATTGACAAGCCACCTGCCCAATCCCAAAAGAAAGCTGATATCGTCGCATGGCTTCGTAAAAATGGCGTAGATGCAAACATGAATATGTTAAAAGCGGAATTAGTACGTCTTTTAAAAGAAAACAAACCAACCAAGATCCGATACGTCATTGACGAAATAGCATTAGAACATGGGCACAGAGTTATACGGTTACCGCCTTACCATTGTGAGTATAATGCGATTGAGTTGGTGTGGGCTCAAATTAAGGGATATGCTGCAAGACACAATACAGAACCCCCATTTACCACAAAAAAAATGCTAAAATTATTAGAAGAAGCTTGTGAACATGTGACTAAAGGAGACTGGGAAAAGGTTGTGAATAGAACTGTTAAATTAATAAGGGAAGATTATGAAAGAGATGTGAAAATAGATAATATTATAGAAAACGAACATATAATTATTAATGTATGTGATGATAGCAGTGACGACAGTGAAAATAGTAGTATGGACGAATCTGATTAATTATGGCCTTTTGTGGCACCTTTTTTGGTATCTTTTGTATTCATATGTTTCTTGTGTGCATATAAAGTATGTATATTCATTTTCGTTCAAATATTCAGTTCGTTCAAATAAATTAAATAAACATATACATTTTTGTTTTATTAAACCTATTTAATCAGGTACAAAAACAAAACTTAATTGTTTTTTGTTCGAGAATAAATTGACAGTTCTATGTTTGTAAATATTAACATTTTGGGTGCCGCTTAGGCACACTGAGTATTTTATGTGTACATATAGCTTGCTTTAATGGGAAAATAGTTTTAGAATAAGGCAGCATTTTTTTGCATCCCTATCCCTCAATTATCGCTTAGAACGAGTGCAAGTGCATAAATCGCTTAATTTCTTATAAAATTTCTGCTTTCCGAGCGTCGTTTGACAAGATATAAATTACGTATGAATAATATTTAAGACTTGTTGTTGCAATTTAATTTGTTATAATATTTGATGTCTTGTAATAGTAGTATAACACGATTATTTTACGTATTTAAAGAAAAAACAAGGGTGGACTTAGGAAAACCAGTAATTTGAGGTACCTGGGGTCGGCAGGGGGTGCCACCTTTTAGAATTTTGGTTATTTCTAAGGTATCCTATTGTGAGGTATCCTGTTTATCCTATTGGATAAACTTGATGTTGTCTATACAAAAAAATTGTCTGTTGAAAAAAATTCTATCCATTTCTTCAAAAGTTCTATTAATTTTGGAGAAGGGTATTTATTTGGCGGGAAAATAAAATAAAATGAAAAGGAGAAAAGAGTTCCTATAAATATTAAGAAAAACATTAATTTACGCGGACGAAGTCGCGGGTAAAATATGATTTTCTTTCAGACACGTGAGGGCCGACTTTGAGGACACAAATGCTGGAAAAAGGCACAAAGGTGCCGAGCTTAGGCAAATTAGTACTTATTTTTTAAATAAATTGAAAATTACTTCTTTATACAAAAAGCAAATACTATAAAGCTGCAATCAAACTGAAGCGTCTCCCGCGCGGGAAGCGGGACGCGAATTCGCGCGAGTCGCTCGCTCGCTTAGCCTCTCAAACTGACGCGACTTCCCGCGCGTCATTTTTGGTTCCTCAATGGAGAAGCATCATGTCTCTTGATTTCGAAGATGAAGTTCTACTGTTGTTAGCAGTAGCAGAAGAAGAATCACAACATTTGAGGTAATTAAGCATTAACTTAAAATAAAAACCGGCCAAGTGCGAGTCGGGTTTCGCTTTTTTAGGGTTCCATACATAATTATGAACAATATATTATGTCCGTTCGGTACCATAGTGTCGGTACAGGCACAGGTGCTCTTAGTATTCTGCTTTTATATTTATTATTTTTTTTTCTGTTTGTAATTTTTTTTGTATTCTAACAGAATCTCCGAATAGTCTGCCAATTCGCACTTGGCCAGCGTGGTAGACTATGGTTAGACCATACGAGTAGTAAATCTACAGAGAGGAAGCTTCCACAAGCGGCCCGCTGTAGGTACACTCACACAAACACACTCACCAACGGTTCACGGACGCCCGCTCGTTCCACTAACCGGTACAGTTGGTGACAAACGTGCGCATATGTGTGAGTGTACCTACAGCGGGCCGCTTGTAGAAGCTTCCCTCTGTAGGTACTCTGTGGTTAGACTATGGTTAAAATCCTTCTCATTTTGAGAGAAGACCCGTGTTCATGATAATATTATATTTTATGTTTATGGTTATATTGTAATAAAATATGAATATAAAAAAATATAAAAATGAAAGAGAATTTTAATAAAAAAATATGAGTAGGTATAAAACGCCTTAACCCCTTGAGACTGTACACGCCGCGCGGCATGCTTTGAAGTCGCGGCGGCGTCTTTGGTAAAACACCGCGCAGCGGAGGCGGCAAGACACAAAAGGCCACCGTAAGAAAATGAACAGACTATAATATTCTAGGTGTAAGAAATATTTTATTTCCCAGCTAGACATCGCAACAAACCGTGAAAGAAAAAAAAGTTCGTTTGTTTTGATCACAGCTTAGGGGCTGTCCGTGATGTTTTTTTAACATTTTTAACCCCTCCCTGCTCCATGATGATACGTGGTAAGGTTTACGCGCGAAACTGTGTGACTTCAGGACTTCAGAGGTGACACGTGCCGCCCAGTCGAGTCTTTGAAGAAGCCGACGCCGCCTTTGGGTATGAACTGGCGGCATTTATGTCGGCTTTTAACAAAGCAATTTTGCTTTTGCGTTGTGTACCTAAACCAGGGATTCTCAAAGTGCGGATCGATATCGACCACAGAAGTCGACATAAATGAATACTGATTTTGGGGGTCGACTAGGTGTCGAACCCTGTTAATTAACACAAGTTCTTAAGCAGGGTATTCACCTAGACGTATAGCATGTAACGTATCTGATACTGTATCAACTTGCAAGTGGATACGGCTCGTCCATGGTCACCGCGTAGCGGTCGTGTTACCGTCCACGTGCACATTGGGAGCTGCCTATGTGTTCGCGAGATACCGCCACTCGGCGGGACACTGCGAACTACTGAGCTACACGCGCGAGCGGCTCGCAGTGGGCTCGTACCTACGTACTCACTTGATACAGTATCAAATATGTTACATGCTACACGGCTAGATGAGTTTGCTGCTTTATTCAAAATTTCAAGTCATCTAAGTTGTGTTACATGTATCAACTTTTATCAAGATTAACAATGATTAATATTTTACCAATTAATGATGTCAAGTTTACTCACTTAACCAACCGCAGTTTTAAATTGGTAAATATTTTGTATCAATAGAAAAAACTCGAGGTAGGATTTTAATGTAATTAGGTTATAGGGGTCTAAGCTATCAGTTCATTTTGGAAAAGGGGTCTCTTGCCCAAAATACTTTGAGAATTACTAGTGCAAAGGAATAGTAATAAAATAAATAAACTTATTTCAAGGTCGGGATAGCTTAAGGCATCTTCACATTATGCTCATTACGGGTTAGGGTCCAATAGTATGGAGGTATGTCTAGTGTTACAGTTTGCTGCTAAACAACGATTTGTTCTGTCAGCGGCAGTAATTACGCACGCAAATGATTCTTATGATGAATGACTATCTGATTCAATCAGCAGTTTTATTCATAAAATTATTCGATAATTTTTATTTTGATCACACTAACCAATTCAGTAGGTGCGTGGCTCAGCTCAGGCCACTGACTGAGAGTGTGAGCTGGGTGATTTGTTGCTATTTAGGGTTCTGTACCCAAAGGGTAAAAATGCAGACCTATTAATCTCACTTTGCTGTCGGTCTGTCTGTCTACCTGTCTGTCCGCCTGTCTGTCCATCCGGCCGTCTGTGCGCTGGTCACAGGTCTCTAGCTCTAGTAGTAGTTTGTAAGCTGTGACCGAACAAACGAACATTTTTTGGGTTTTTCTTTCAAGGTTTGTTGCGATGTCTAGCTCGAAAATTAAATATTTCTTACACCTAAAATATTATGTTGTTCATAATTATGTACGGAATCCTAAAAGAGTGAGACTCTTTCGAGTCAAGGCCGAGTCGCACTTGGCCGTTTTTTATTTTATTTTAGTCGGCAAACAATATGCCGCGCCGGTCGATTCTAAGCTTATTGTGAACACGCCTTTATAGGCTTACACGTGCCAGCGGTATTTACAAAAGGTGCCGCCCGACGACTCTGGTGTTGTCACATTTCAAAAATTTGCACGATATTGAGGAATTAGGGCACTAAAAATGTGCATTTTAAATTACAATAACATTTTTATCTTAATGAATAAAAATTTTTAAATATTTTTTTCAGTGATGTCTGTGGGATAGCAATATACCCCTTTCGGATCTGACAGGGTTTTTTCCTACATACTGTATAATAAAACTGTAACAGATCCAATTCTGTACATTGAAGATATTTTGTATATTTTTATTGGAGGGCACTCTATAATCGATACTGAATCCAGAACTGCAATTTTTTCATTTTTGTCTGTCTGTCTGTCTGTCTGTCTATATCTTGGCCGCGCATCACCTCGAAACTACTCAATGGATTCGAATGAAACTTGGTACGATTTGAGGTTACTCCGAGCTAGGACTAGGTATTTATAGCTGTAATTCATTAACGCGTTGTTCGATTTCACTCATTATTTTTTTGTTATTAAGGTAGTATTTTATTTATTGTCCCGTAAATATTTCAAGGTCATAAGTTTTTTAGTTCAGAAATGACAGACATTACAACCCTCAGTATTGGGTTCAAATAACTTAGGACCCGGATCTTTGAACGTACGGCTTATTTTAAACTGGTGTGCGTTTAAATTTATGTTTGTCAGTCTGTCTACTTGTTCCAGCTAATCTCCGAAATGGCTGGATCGATTTTAACGGAACTTTCAATGTTATAAGGAGTAACTTAGGCTACATTTTAAGGAATTGAAACACCGGCGTTAACTCACGTGTATTTTTGTCGGAGTGTGCCCGACTAGTTTCAAGCCCATCCTGGGCCCTTAGTCATAAGTACTCATAAGCATGTTCACGCGGAGGGCGCGCTGTGAAGGGGGCTGAGGTTGGGGGGAAGCTGGCTCCGTCACAGTTTCTGACGGTTCATGCTGGTCTTCATCGCTGACACCGATGTTATGTGTATAGTATTAAATAATTCTCCACAATAAGTATATTTTTTATAGGAACAAGAAGAGGAGAAAATGGGTACACGAGCTGAGCACTCAACGCTTAGAATTTGGGGAGTTTCATACTTTAATACCCATAATACGAAGAGATACTCAAAGATTTTATACATATTTTCGAATGCCAGAAGAATGCTATAATGAAGTGCTATCAAGGATCCAACACAATATACGTAAACAATATACCAACCTTCGAGAACCTATAGATCCCAGTGAACGTTTGGCAATATGCCTAAGGTAAATTAAATAAACAGAAGCTATTTATCAGTTCAAATATTTATTTAATCAAATTGAAAGTTAATAATAAAAAAAAAATATTAGCAGATAAGTCCCTTTTCTATATAAAATATTTGAATGTTTTGTGGTAAATAATTGAAAAATAAGACACAAGTCAAAATAAAAAAGTTTAAATCAATATTATTCTCAACTTACATTAAAGCAACCTAAAAAATTATAACATAAAAAAATGAAGATGGCCATGCCACTTTATAAAAATATTTGAAATAATTATTACTTGACTGAAAAGAAAACTATTTGCTTCAAACACAAAAAAATTAAATAATAAATAAAAATAAAAAAAAATATTGAAAAGATTTGCCCATAAGTGCCATATTTCAAAATATGGCACTTTTGATTTAAAGAAATAGGGATATAATTATGTGATTTTTCAGTGCAAAATGGACGTATTCCACAATATTGCACTTTAACTTATAGAAAACGTGGTTTTCTTTATAAAAAGTGTTGAAACAAGGGCGCAATTAAAAAACGGCGGTTTTGCTAATAACTTTTGCTTAAAAACTCGAAAATGTAAAAGAGGCGTTAGTGTTTTTTCGTATTAAAAAATGCAAAATCAATAGGAGTCTTCTTTGAATATATAAATACTAGCGGTCCGCCCCGGCTTCGCCCGTGGTACATAATATAATATAGCCTATAGCACTCAAGGATCACGTACATATCCAACGGTGAAAGAATTTTTAAAATCGGTCCAGTAGTTTCCGAGATTAGCGCGTTCAAACAAACAAACTCTTCCGCTTTATTATATTAGTATAGATGACCTATTTACATAGCTTTTTTGAAATAAAAACGATTTCACATTTTTTTTGATTTGTGGCCCTTTTCGATTTAAGCAGCGAAATATCGAATATCACCTATTGGGTAATAAAACGGCTGTTGAAATCTTTTACAATTAGGTTCAATTTCGTTTGACAATTTCGTAGATTCGCTGTTATGTAAATTTACATTATATTATTTAGATCGATATGGTTGAAATTTCAATGGAGTTCATACGAATTACTTTCCACGCAAGCGGATATAGTGAGCTTTTTCACGCAGATTTTAAAGAATAAAGAAAGCCTTTCCGAGCCAGTGAGATGAACAATTTTTTTTCATACTAACTAATGATTTTGATGTTCTTTCTCCGACGACGCCTGTGACATGTGAAAATTCTACTGGAGATTTTTATTCATCTTTTAACCCTGATTATAATCAGGGTTAAAAGATGAATAAAAATCTCGAGTCGTCGTAGAAAGAGCATCAAAATCATTAGTTAGCACATCGCTAACAATTACTGATTCTCTTAGAGGTGCTGGTGATAATGATCTCAAAGGTGTACTGCAGTTTGATATAGAAGATGGTAAGGTTCCAGAAGATCGTCGTAGTGATGCGGAAAGAGGACGTGTGTTAGAGATACCAGGTTGTTCCAAGACTGTCAGTTCATCTAAGTGTTGTAGTTCATTTTCCATGACAATCTGGGAAATCTTTAATTTGACCGCAGCTTGCCTTCTGGGTGTAAACGTTTTCACTGTCTTCGCAAAACTCATAAATAGATGCTCAAGAGCATCTAAATCATTTTGTGCAGGATTTCTATTTTCTAAATAATTAATGACCTTCTCAACAGGTGAAGCTTCTATATTTCTTCGCCTTTCGGCTGTCTGCTGAGAAGTTTCATTAGAAATAACCTGAGAAGTTTGATCAATGTCACTAGTTTCTGAGTCATTTACTGTGTCATTTATGTTACTTAAAGTATTGGCGAAGGCTAAAAATGGTTTCAAAAATTCCATGTGTGGTGCCCACTGCCAACGACTGTAATTTTTAGAAGCACTTTGACCTGTTGAGGTTTTTGTGGTCTTTAGGTATTTGGCATACGTATCTCTCATATTTTTCCACTTCCTTTTTAACTCCTCTCCTGTAAACAAACCAAGCATTATATTTTTTTTTCAGATACCTGGCCACAGGCGACTCTTTGCGATCTATTGCGCACAGTTATCGAGTCGGTTTTTCGACAGTCGCATTAATAATAAAAGAAGTATGTCAAGCTATTTGTGATAAAATGGGCCCAGTTTATTTACCAGAACCAACCAACGAAATTTGGACACAGGCCGCAAATGTCTTTCAAGAAAAATGGAATTTCCCTAATTGTTGTGGTGCTATTGATGGCAAGCATGTAACTATAAAATGTCCACCAAATACAGGCTCTAACTACTTTTGTTACTTAAAAAAGTTTTCAATTGTTTTAATGGCAATAGCTGATGCTGATTATAACTTTATATGTGTTGATATTGGTGGGTATGGCAAAAACAGTGACGGTGGCATTCTAGAGCAGTCATTAATGGGAAGAAGGTTCGAAAATAACACAATGAACTTGCCTCTCCCAAAAAACCTGCCAGGACAAAATTCAGCTACTCCGTACGTTTTGATAGGTGATGAAGCTTTTTCGTTAAAGCCCTATTTAATGAGACCTTTTCCATACAGAATTTCACGATATAACAGAGAAAAAGAAAACTATAACTACCGCCTTTGTCGTGCAAGACGTGTAGTTGAAAACTCGTTTGGTATATTGGCAAAAAAATGGCGAATTTATAAAAGTCCCTTGGAGATTAATGTTCAAACCGCAAAAGTAGTAGTTTTGTCTACTTGTATTCTACATAACTTTCTGAGATCAAAAAATATACGAAATGACATAACTTTGTTAGAACCTGACTGCGAAGCACGTGCATTCGAAGTGTTAGAAAGAGACACCAGAAGAACCACTAATATTTCTTTTGAAATAAGGGATAATTTTGTTCGATATTTTGCCAACAACAGAATTTAGTAATATACTTCGACTTTAATTGGATGCAGTAAACTGACGTTTTGTTATGGCTTTTCGTAAAATAATGTTGTCAATCTAATTTCAATAGTAATGTGATAAGTTCATTTCATATTTTCATTTTATAATAATTAAATAGTTTAAATTTTACTTAATAAGATCTTAAAAAATAGTAAGAACAACTACCTCTGACAGGCATACACTATTTTACGTTTTACAGACTACAATTTCATAAAGTTAGTTTCATAAAGTTTTAAGGTTACATAATCTCGAAGTTATTATAGGTATTGAATAACATTATCTACTATATCCTCATAACAATAAAGTTTGTAGGTACTATAGTAACTAAAGATAAAATAAAATAATTACTTAATATTGTGATGATGTGGATCATTCACATCATTGACTTTTACCCCATCCCTATTTTTTTTTTCGTCAAAAAGTACTTACCCATAAAACGTCAGATTACTGCATCGAATTAAAAGTCCAACTATAATGTAGCCCTACTAAAAAGTAATAATATTATTATTTTGTAACTTGCGTGCGCAAAGTCGCAGGGACAACCTAGTAAATTGTAATTCGGACAAAACTACATATTTTCGACAATCTCTTTGAAAAAATATCTATAGTAAAAATAGATACCTATACCTAAATAGGTACTAATAGTTTATGATTGCATGCATAACTTGCAAACGTTCATTCAAAAGAATTTTTTATATTATCATTAATTAATTATAATTATTATGTAAATAAAATTAATTTAAAAAAATGTTTATTTTTTATTTTGTGGAACCTAAATCCTACTAATATTATAAATGTGAAAGTGTGGATGTTTGGATGTTTGTTACTCTATAACGTCGCAACTACTGAACCGATTTGGCTGAAATTTTGAATGGAGATAGATTATGCCCTGACTTAAAACATATTCTTGAACTTTTTATCCTGGAAAAATCCACAGATCCCGCGGGATTTTGAAAATCCCGAAATCTATATCTACCGCTATAGGTAGATTACTATAGCAAACTTCCTTGTAATCCTTGTAACCTTTATACCTACTATCCAAGTAGGTATAAAGGTTGGAAAAGTGAGCGGAAAAACGGAAACCAGATATCCACGATTCCCTCAGGATTTGTGAAAAATCGAAATTCACGCGGGCGAAGCCGCGGGCATAAGCTATATATTATACTAGGATCTGCCCGCGGCTTCGCCCGCGTGAAATTCGGTTTTAAACAAATCCCGAGGGAATCGTGGATTTCTGGTTCCCGTTCCCGCTCCCTTTTCCAACCTTTATACCTACTATCGAGGAAGTTCGCTATAGTATCTACCTATAGCTGTAACTATAGATTTCGGGTTTCGGATTTCGGGTCAAAATCCCGTGGGAACTGTGCATTTTTCCAGGATAAAAAGTAGCCTATGCATCGAACTATTACGCTTAAAATGGAAGTTTCTAACAAATTTCTGCTCGAAACGTAAAATTCAAATCAACCTATAATAATTGCCTTAAGTTTTCGATAGTGGACCTCTTATACCCTGTATCCAACACTAAAAGAATTTCATAACCGGTTCATTGGTTTTGAAATAATCGATAACATACATACATACCGCTCATATACATATACATATACATATACATATACATATACATATACATATACATATACATATACATATACATATACATATACATATACATATACAGTATACATATACAGTAAGTAACATATACATATACAGTAAGCTGTGATAGCCCAGTGGTTAAGACGACCGAGTTCTAATCGGAGGTCGTGGGTTCGCTCCCGGGCACGCACCTCTAACTTTTCGGAGTTATGTGCGTTTTAAGTATATATAAATATCACTTGCTTTAACGGTGAAGGAAAACATCGTGAGGAAACCTGCATGCCTGAAAAGGTGTGTGAAGTTTGCCAATCCGCTTGGCCAGCGTGGTAGACTATGGCCAAAACCCTTCTCACTCTGAGAGGAGACCCGTGCTCTGTAGTGAGCCGGTAATGGGTTGATCATGATGATGATGATGATGATACATATACATATACATATACATATACATATACATATACATATACATATACATATACATATACATATACATATACATATACATTATATGTACGTACATACGAGTCGAACACATAACCTCCTTTTTTAAAGTTGGGTAAAAATAGCAAAAACTGGTTCAAATATCTTGTTTTCATAGAAACAAAAAAATCAACACAATATTTTTTCTGAAGTTCCAAGTGGTCATCCTAATTAAATATTTGGTCACCCCTAGTAATATATAATAGTACTGATGTGAATCGGCATTAAAAACAACAGGTACTTAGAATAAGGAAAAAGATATGGGGTAAAATCATGGTAAAATATTTTCCCCAGAGCTAGCAACATTTTCATTGTAATGGCATCTGTGATGTTTACGATTTATATTAAAGTTTTAAAAATGTTTTACTTCAAAATGTAATCTGTTCGGTAGTGCTTACGAGTGAAATGTGATCTTTAAATGTTTTTGATGATTATGTGATGCATTATGACACCCTTTTACAGCACAGTATGTCATTTTTACATGATTTTTTGCGAGCTCGTAGTACTAAGACTCGACCTTGAGCACTGACGCGACGATAGACGTACCGGGCCTTATACGGCCCGGTAAAAACGGCTTATCGCCGTGTCGACGACTGCCTTTCTTTACCTATTTATTCAGGGCATAGGGCCTGATCTATCTCCATTCAAAATTTCAGCCAAATCGGTTCAGTAGTTGCGGCGTGATTGAGTAACAAACATCCAAACATCCACACTTTCACATTTATAATATTAGTAGGATTATTTAAAAAGAGCAACCGCCGAGTTTCTTGCTGGTTCTTCTCGGTTGGAACGGCATTCCGAACCAATGGTAGATTCAATTGACGATTCAAAAGTACCTACCTACTTATTTGTAAAAGTTTATGAATAAAAAACTTTTCTATTCTATTCTATTCTATTCTATTCTATTCTATTCTATTCTATTCTATTCTATTCTATTCTATTCTATTACTTACTTAATTATTATTAGATACCTATTACGCTGATCGCAAACAATTTTTATACGCACTAGAATTTGATCAAGGTTTTATTGAATTGATGATAATGATAATTAATAAATTACGAAAACAGATACCTACCTATACTTAAGTAATTTGAGTTACTTACCACTTGTATCAAACTCTGTTCCCATTGCATCCCATATTCTGTCCTTTTTCCTAATATTTTTATAGTCCTCATGACTTAAGTCGTATAGGATCTTATTTTCTTTAACTTTTTGTAAAAATACTTCCATATTGAACGGCATTGTGATATCAAAACAAAATCCCGCCGGCTTCCCGCTTTGGTTTCGCTGCAACTCGAGCGACCATTCGCGTCAATGTGAACACCGCCATACAAGTTATATGACGCTATCGGCGCGAGCGACTACAGTCCCGCGTCCCGCGCGGGAGACGCCTCAGTTTGATTGCAGCTTAAGTTGACTCAAAAAGTCAAAAGAATCAAGTATTAGAAGAAAAAATATTGTACTGAAATTACTTCGTTTGACATGTCTACGAATTTTTAAACGTGACACAGACGTTAAACTGCCGACTTATAGAGCATCCACATAACTAAGTCAAATTACGTTATTTTGTAATTTTTTAAGTTCTAAGTGCTTTGTTGTGCGAAATTTTTTATCTGACAATCCCTTTATTAATTAGTCACGGTTTATGCAGCTTCGCTGTAAAAGTCGAATAGGTGTATTATGAGAGAATAACACGCGGTTAAGTTTCACTAATGCTCAAACGCGATATGATTCTATTAAAGACTACTTCTCAGACACGTTATAATTCATCATCATCATTATCAACGCCTTAACGGCCCACTACAGGGCACGAATCTCGTCTCAGAATGAGAAAGGTTTATGGCGTAGTACACCATGCTGACCAAGTGTGGATTGGTCGCCTTTGAGAACATTATGCAGAGTCTCAGGCATGCAGGTTTTTCTTCACTGTTACAGCAAATGATGGCTATCACCGCTTTTTAATTAGTACATGTTATAGTTAGTACCTACAAATAGGCATATGGATATTTATTATACGGTAATCTTATATTTAAAAGCATTTAAGGTAGTGCAAATAAACTATAGAATATGAAAGTAACATAAAATAACATAAACAACAAATAAAAATGTGAAAGCTAGTGCTATTTTGTAATTTACTTAGTAATATACTACTATTAATAACTGATATCGATTTTAAAATTATCTTAAGGGGGTCGTTAATACTTGCCGTTTACCCTACGAGAAATTGACAGTCAACTGGACGTAGCTTAGTAGAAATGACCCAACCCATAAAAAGTTATTCTGAGTAATCGAGGTTTGAAGTTTGGATGGTAATTGCTGCAATGATATTGTCTTTGGAATAGTTGAAAATATTGTCAAATATGGGCAAAAATACTAATATTTTTATTGTACTTCAAAGACTGACGTATCTTACGGTTATCGGGGAAAATTTGGGTTTGAGTCGTTTCTGCTAAATTGGTTTTAACACTACGGCGTATTTTTCTTAATGCTCAGAAAGGAACTAAAAACAAAACTTTCTAAAGTAATTGATATTTTTAAATAAAAATGATTTATTTCGGAATGTTTAGGCCCTTAGGGGGAAGCGAGCGCAGAAACTCTGCCAGCGGAGCTAGAGCCCAAGGGCTTGAAAAAAATCGGGGAGAACATCGTCTTAAGGGCGTCTCCTGTGAGTCTCGAAACTCGGCTTACGTGACGTTGGAATGCTAGTTTTGCAATAGACTAATCCATACGTCCCCGTAACAGAGGTAGGGATTCACGTCAAAGTATGGCGGGCAGCTTTCTCAAGGTAATTCTTTGAAAACTGCTTAAAGTGTTGGGCGAACAGGGAGATCGAGATCTTGGAGATCAATATTGCGCACAAACCACGGGGCACCCATTGCCGTGTGCAGAAACTTATTCTGCAGTGTTTGCAAAACTACCTAGTCTGCTTTAATCGAGAAGGGAGGGATATGTGCAAATACTATGCATGTGCAGGACATTATTGAGCGAATACAGGTTCTTTGCTCGATCACAATGCACAACTTGAGCACAAATGCTGCCTTTTGGGGCTTTACGTCTTTGAGCGGCAAAGTTCATCTTATCGTCTAAGTTCACACCTAGATATTTGGCTTTGTCTTGCCAGGGGAAAAGAACGCCACTGGAGGAGGAACTGGAGGACAGCGAACTTTGCGTTACCTTGACCTCGCGCAGTCACGTTGTTGCGCGTGATACCTACGCTATAAGGTTATTGCGGTTATACTGGATTGTGTTTAGGTAGTCTAATAATAGCGACAAGTTTTCGGAAGCGGTCTCCTTATACCCTGTATAACTCATTTTTACCATTTTGTGGATTGGGTCCTTTCTGCTAAACTACATCCACGGTTGAACTACGTCAGACTCTAGGAAAAAGTGGTTATTTTTGTTTAAAGTAGGACAACTGATAGTAGCAGACTTCTCTTTCTTTCTTATGCTTAAAATCGGTACGAGTGAGTGAGTCAAAGAGATGTTTGATTTCGTCTAAAATATTTCGGTTCCATAGATACTTGTTCCTAGACTTATTATTATTATCTCTATGTGTACAACACAGACATGAACCTATAAGAAGTTTCATGAACACAGACAACCACAGACTATAAAAACAAAAAGCGCTTTTGCAAGAAATGAGACTATGTTATGTAGTGATGATCTAATTGATTGATGATTAATCGATCGCTTCGATTTATTTAAGGGAACCTTAGTAAATCGGTCCTTCATAGTAAATCGGCCATCCACTTCAATGGCATTGTTACTTTATTTGTGATTTGCGTTGTCGCCAACGCCACGAACAGCCACCGCCTAAAACATTGTCAAAAGAATAACATCATATTTTCTTAGTTTCAAATCTCAATAAATGCGTGATCTTTTGTAATGTTGTTTTCTCTGTTTGAAGAACCCAACATTCATTGAAAAGAGATGAGACTATAGATGTAAGGCTGGTTTAAAACCAATTAAACCAATCAGTTTAAAACGAAAAAGCCGTTTAAAACCGAAATAAACCAATTTTTTCGGTTTAAAACGTTTGGTGTTGATGACTATGTTTTTCTTAATTATAACTACATTGCGGCCAATTCTGTTGTACACAATCTCTAAACCTAAACTAAATTGACAAGTTTAAAAATAGTGCTATCCCCTTCAACAGGGAGGATTGTGAAAGAGACAGGAATATATTTAGACCTGTCATTTTAGTTTAGATTTAGAGATTGTGTACAACAGAATCGGCCACATTTTCTTGATTTAATTGAGGTAGGGATATAACGGAGTACCTATAAAGTAGATAAAGATTTTTAAATAATTATGTGATATACTGATATTGATATATACTACTTAGCGGGTTTAGTACTAGTTGGTCCGTCTCCATCCGACCAAGCGTAGGTATTACCTGCTTAAGTTATAAGAAATCTATTGATAAGTTAAAAACTCCATATTGGTTAGTAAGCATTTTATTCATTGTTTTCAAACGATATAAATCAATTTGATTCGGTTTAAAACCAATCGCACTTTCGTTGACGTTGCCACTCGTGACTTGATGCAACGTTACCAGCTCGCCTACTCTACACACTCATGCATATACATAAACTGCCGCGGGCGGCCGCCACACAGCCTTCACAAGTATTTAGGTACTGTATCCATAATTAGGTATAATATTAGGAACAACTAAGTAATGTTTAGATATTTATTGTTTATGAATTGCCCATAATGAAGTGTACAGAACATAGTTCTTTTATTTTTGTAGGCAAGTTTCCAACCGTTTATAACGGTTAAAAACGGCAAAATTTTATTTAAAACGTTTTAAATCGGTTTATATACAATTACTATAGATGAGACATATTAACTTTATTATCTACTAGCGGACCCGGCAGACGTCGTCCTGCCCGCTATTAGCGCCACCTACCGGGTCCAATTTTTCTACTTAAAAACCTTCCTCTTGAATCACTATCTATTAAAAAAAAGCATCAAAATCCGTTGCGTAGTTTTAAAGATTTAAAGCATACAGAGAGACATAGGTGGGACATAGGGACAGAGAAAGCGACTTTGATTTATACTATGTAGTGATAGTGATTAAGTCATGTGAATCGATATCCATGCCTAATATGTAATCGATTATCGTCTCGTGTTCGGTTCTCTTGATGTACCTACTGATGTTGATTATTTTGAACATCACTATTTTTTTTTTTTTTTTAATAACTTTACAATACAAATTACAAGTCTATCAAATAGTAAAACAATGTTTTGTTGAAGATTATTCATTATTTACAAGTAGAATAATACTATGAATCATAAAAGTTTTTCAAGAAATTTTTAGTTGAACTATTAAAGTATCACAAGTTTGTTTAACTATGGATTCCTCAAGAAGAACTAACTCCGAGGAGCAACGGTGTGTTCTAGGTTTGCAAGATTTGAAAATATCCAACAAAGACGAAAATGATACTGAGCAAGCGCACTCTGCTTCCACTGCCAACTTAAGTGCTCAAGCGAAGCCTAGGCCTGTCGGTGCGATAGAGAGTTTTACTTTAGAAAATGCTCCTGTCAATCGGCAAGATTATAGTTTTTACGAGCGGTCAAATGTAATAGCGTCTTCCAAATTTGCGACTCCCAAGCGAGTGGAGACCATAGCATCGATCAATAAACGCGATATTAACACGGCAGCGCTTCCGGCGAGCCCTACGCGATCTATAGACTCTATTTCGCAAAGGTCGCTCAGTTACCAAACTGAAGATTTGTACGAAATACCAGGAAATACAAACACTCAGTATCCGCCGCCTGTGTACGAAAATATCGACTATTACGGAGAGCAACAGCTGCCACAGCCCCCGTACTACCACCAGCTGTATCAGAGCTCGCCGCTCGCCACCGAGGGGTACTACAACACGCGCTACAGCAAGGCGCAGCCTCAGGTACCCGTTAATAACAAAACCAAGTTAAATCCGTTGCTCTATGAGAATATGCTTTGTTCTGAAAATGATAAGGTCGATTATAAAGTGCAACCTAACCCTGACCAGCAATATGTGCAGCAGGGCTCGGTACCAGGACCTCAGGTGCCCAACACCACTATAAACAGAAGCAGTTCTCAGAAACTGCTGAACGAGAAGAGCAAACTAGACAAGGCACCGCCTCCACCTCCTTACATCTCATCAGATAACTCCAGCGGTGATTATACTGTTATGAAGTCTGCACCACCCAAATACACCGATGTCAGTGCTCTTCTAAAAAATAACTCTGTGAGTTTTGACGATAAAGTTGTGACAATTCCTTCTACAGCTATTTATGCATCAATTGCGCCAAGTGCACAGAGACCTAAGGCAAATATTGCTACAGAGGTTCAAGGGGCTGTCATTGCTCCAAAATATTTTCATCCAAAACCACCACCACCGGTGGGGAACGGATTGGGTAAAGTGAAGCCTGCTGTTAATGGCAGTTATATTGCTAACCCGAAGCCCATCCCTAATAGAATGCAAATAGTTGATGATACTAATGGCTCTGACTATGTTTGTATGACTGGAGGGTCGCCAGCGGCTGCTGTAGCGGCAGCAAACAAGGATAATGTGTCTCTTGCATCAGAATCAATCAGTTCACGTAATATGGTGTCCATGTGTTCACCCGTGCAGTCTCCAGCACCCAGTCCCACTCCTAGTTCAGTCTCCCAATTGTCG
This sequence comes from Melanargia galathea, assembly GCA_920104075.1. Lineage (NCBI taxonomy): Eukaryota > Metazoa > Arthropoda > Insecta > Lepidoptera > Nymphalidae > Melanargia > Melanargia galathea. The sequence continues at coordinate 19,474,655 of OV049862.1, forward strand.
GGTGGTTCGAGAGGCTCGGGAGGTCGTGGAAAGAGCCTCCTTCCTTACAGTATCACTCCTCCACGTCCTCCTGGACCTAGTGAAGCTCAGCGCAAAATAGAAGAATTAACACGACAGCTCGAAGAAGAAATGGAAAGACAGGATGAGGAAGGAGAATACTTTGGTAAGGACCTTTTTAACTTTGTGAAATACTAGCTGAAGCTTGCTTTTCGTCTGTACAGATTTAGGTTTTTAAATATCCAGGTAATATTGCCCCTTCCAGGTATATGTCACACCTGTGGTGCTGGGGTGACTGGAGCAGGCCAAGCGTGCCAGGCTATGGGCAATCTTTACCACACCAACTGCTTCATATGTTGCTCATGTGGCAGGGCCCTAAGGGGCAAGGCTTTCTATAATGTACATGGAAAAGTATATTGTGAAGAAGATTATCTGGTGAGATTCATTTTATTTTTATAATATGATCTCAATTATGAACTTCGACATGCTACAGTTTTGCACTTTTTGATGAACATAGTGATCTTTAAATCAATGAATATAAAAATCAATGAATATAAAAAGACAAGCTATGTATTAATTCCAGAATGTTATTTTCTTTTGCTTTTAGTATTCTGGATTTCAACAAACGGCAGAGAAGTGTGCAATATGTGGGCATCTAATAATGGAAATGGTATGTTACATTGGTTATATTGCATTCTATTATTTATGAACTGCATTTTTGTAGATAACTTGTAGTCCACTGCAGATAAGGTTTTAAGTATAACATAATAAATGTATAACCCATTATATTTTTCTAGCACACACTTTTATTTATATTTAAGTACCTACAAGCAGATTAGCTCTTATCAATTTGAATTATCTGTTCCTATTTTAGTAAACTTTGAACTTGTTTAGATTATAGTTACTGTAATTTATTACTATTTATATGTACATATCTGTAACATATTATGTGTACTCATGCAGTAACCTTAATTATGTTTATAGCTGCTCTGTATATGCGGCGAGTTCCACAAGCCAATAATTAAACCAACATTAAGAGTTCATAGTAGCGTGTGGTATATTTGTGAGAGCAGAATGTAAGCAGAAGATAGGAACGCAAGCACGGAAGGGCATTGCCTCCCCCCCCCAGTGCCTGTTTTGTTGGTTCTTTAGCAATTTCCATTCTATGCATTGAAACACACTAAGGAGCTGACATAAACTTAACTTGGCGAGTAATTTTAATTTTATGGGTTAGTTATTTTAACTAATCGAAAATCCTTTATTACGGTGACTCCATACAAAGGATCAGCTGGCAGAGTATAGCTATAGTTTATACATAGATATAAGCTAATAGGGAAATAAGGAACTGCATGTCATTGGTCGTAGATAACAGACAAAGGGCAGGTTTACATTGTGACCAGTCTCAATGGTCTCTGGTTATAGATTTTACAAGCCATGGGGAAGTCATACCACCCTGGATGTTTCCGCTGCTGCATCTGCAACGAGTGTCTGGACGGAGTCCCCTTCACTGTGGATGTGGACAACAAGATCTACTGTGTCAATGACTACCATCGCATGTTTGCGCCCAAATGTGCTAGCTGTGGTAAAGGTAGGTACATTTTTGTGATAATTAATAATAATAATTTACAAATTCAAAAATGCACATATGCAGAGTGGAATTGATTGTAGGAGCCGAGCGAACCATCTTTTTTGATAACAACTCTTTTTTAACATTAACAATTTCAGAGCTTGTTTGCTGAATGAATGGACTGGTCAACTGGAGCACTTAAAATATTTATATATAGAATGAAAATACAGTAAACGAATTCCTTATGCCAATGTCGGTACCAGCGTTTTGGACCAATGCCATCTTAATTTTTGAACACCGATAATAAATTATTGTTGGGTAATTTGCAGGTATAACCCCCGTGGAGGGCACGGACGAAACGGTGCGCGTGGTGTCGATGGACCGCGACTTCCACGTGGACTGCTACATGTGCTGCGTGTGCGGCATGCAGCTCACCGACGAGCCCGACAAGCGCTGCTATCCACTTGCTGGTATGTGCACAGTTACAACGCCCTTGGAGGGCACGGACGAAACGGTGCGCGTGGTGTCGATGGACCGCGACTTCCACGTGGACTGCTACGTGTGCGGCATGCTGGTATGTGCACAGTTACAACCCCCGTGGAGGGCACGGACGAAACAGTGCGCGTGGTGTCGATGGACCGCGACTTCCACGTGGACTGCTACGTGTGCGGCATGCTGGTATGTGCACAGTTACAACCCCCGTGGAGGGCACGGACGAAACGGTGCGCGTGGTGTCGATGGACCGCGACTTCCACGTGGACTGCTACGTGTGCGGCATGCTGGTATGTGCACAGTTACAACCCCCGTGGAGGGCACGGACGAAACGGTGCGCGTGGTGTCGATGGACCGCGACTTCCACGTGGACTGCTACGTGTGCGGCATGCTGGTATGTGCCCAGTTACAACCCCCGTGGAGGGCACGGACGAAACGGTGCGCGTGGTGTCGATGGACCGCGACTTCCACGTGGACTGCTACATGTGCTGCGTGTGCGGCATGCAGCTCACCGACGAGCCCGACAAGCGCTGCTATCCACTTGCTGGTATGTGCACAGTTACAACCCCCGTGGAGGGCACGGACGAAACAGTGCGCGTGGTGTCGATGGACCGCGACTTCCACGTGGACTGCTACATGTGCTACGTGCACAGTACACATGCTGGTACACAGTTGAGGTGTTATAACGCCGTGCTTGATTGGACCGCTTGAATCTCGAGTATTGTATACTATTTTATAACACGTGTGCCGTATATTTAAACTGTAATTAAGTGGGGTTTTAGAGTCGGGGCGCGGCGTCGTAAACTATCGAATGAAAAAAGACGAGCGAATGCGCGCGGCTTGCGCAGATTGGTGCGCGCGCATTCCTACAAGCACGTGCCATGTTTTGTAGAGATAGGTGCCAATAGGAATTCAAGTTTAAAAAACAATTTTTTTCATTGTTTTCAGGCAAGTTGATGTGCCGCGCCTGCCACCTGTCCACCATCGGCGCGGCCACGGGGCCGGGCATGCCGCCCGCGCCGCACCTCTCGCCCGCTTCCTACCAGTACATGGGCTAAATCATCACAATCAATATGTGTTTGAGAAAGATTTGTGCTTTTGCATAATATGTAATGCAAAACGCTGTGATTTTATTGAATTGTTAAAATAGTGTTCTGAGAATGTTCATAGTGATATGCAAATTAAAAATTTGACAGAAAATATTTAAAATCCACCTGCAGTTTCTAGATGGATACTGAAAACCTGTAATTTGGAATTTTGGATGCAATTATATTGCAGTTAACATAACAATAGAGTGCACAATCGGTCTGTAATGCAGATAATAATGTCATCTGCATCTAACTGCAATTTGCAGTCCACTTGTCTAGACCCTAATTGCCTTGCCATATAAAATCTTTGAAAGGGTGTTAAAAACAAAAAAAATATATAAATGTTTGAAAAATCCAGATAGTAAAACCAGTTACAAAAAATAATACATCCTCGAGAAAATTCACATGTACAACCTTTAAAATGCTCAATGTGTAGCTATGTTGATGTTAGAACAAGTTCTAGTACATAATATAATAAAATGTTGTGAAGTGAATGAATAGCTTTAATATGAGGTATCCTTTGACAACTTGATGTATAGTTTAGTAAGTGGAACTTTTGATAAAGTAGTGGTGTTTTGGTAGAAATGTGTGACTGAGAATAGAACTTTTGTAGATTATAATAAATTAAATAGATTTAAACATGTACGCATTATTATTGTTAAATAGGTTATTGATATAATCAAATGTAATTAATTTAATGGAGCCGGAAATAGTTTATGCCTACAGTTTTAATGTGATATATTATATAACTATAACAATAATTTGAGCTTATTGGAATCCTTTAAGTCAGAAGGGATTACGAAGTAATAAAATACTATTCTATTACAAGCAACACATTTTTGAACAAAGCAAGTGCTCAAATTGTTTTTTTGCATAATATTTAAATATAAATATATTGTTATTGTGTCATCCAGGGAAATAACAAAATTTATTTTTATTTTTAATAACTTTGATGCATTTATTAATTTTATTTCCATACAAGAGACAGCACATCTGGCTCTATTAAGAACTACCTTCTTACTATATTTATACATACTTATGATTATAAACTAGAAGAAAATAGCACCACTAAAAACATTCCAGTAATGTGCTGTCCTGTTTTGTAGGTACTTAATGTTAGTTTATGATGTCTGTACATTTTGATAATTGAAATGTTTCTACTAAATGTCTTTCTATTAAATAAAGATAAATTTGTTAAATAATACCTTTGTATTTATATTATTATACTTTTAAACAATAAATATTATAAAACTATATTTTGTTAAAAGATTTAAAACTTCCTATTTCATTAGGTATACATAGCAAATTATGGAGACTTTATGCAACATCCAAAAATTCAAACAACATAATTTACATTTTTTTAATTTTATTTTTTATATTTTTCATTTCCGTTTTATATCGTTGCATTTCATCCATGACTTGTGTTTTTCTCTCTTGTATTTGGGTCTGGTAGTGTTGTTTGCTTTCCTGGAATCTGTCTTGAATGTTGTCCTTCTGTTCTTGAAGCATCTCCTTCAGTCTTTCCCTTGAAGGGACTGGTTTAATCCAGCCAATTGCTGTCAGTCTATTTATGGTATATGTGGTTGCACCTATAAGATAACAATCAAAGTTAGCAAACCTTTATAAGAATTCTTTATTAGTTTGTGAAACTAACATTTATAAACCTTAAATTCTTAACAGAATATATAATTCATCAGGTTTCAGTTTACATTATCACCAAAGTAAATAATTTCATTTAGAAAATATACACCAATTTTTTTCTTTGTGTGATTCAAAACAGGATATTTTTTTTTCTAAAATAATACTCTCAAAGACTTAGACTAATAATACTATCAAAAAATATTATTACCAACAGTTACAGCATACCGCAGAGGTGTTATAAGTTTATAACAGGCCAGTGCGAGTGCAAAATATCCTACACCAGTCTCCCGCAATGGTGTCAGCAGCTTCTCACTTATGCCCACTGATTCCATCAGACTGACAACATCCACCCCACTGGAAAGAATATATTTAAATGTTACATCTCATTGAACAATGTCCTCCAGACCAGATTTTGGCCATAGTGACCAATCACACTGGAGACTTACCAACTATGCAGGAGATATTATAGTGCTGAGTATGTGAAACACAGGTTCACTCTCAATGGGATGACAATCTGACATGTGCTGGACAGGAACAGGACCAATGGCTTTATGTGCTCACCGAGGTACATATTTGTGACATTGTGGCTAATTCTGTTGTACACAGTCTCTAAACTTACAACTAAATTGAAAAGTTTAAAAATAGTGCTATCCTTTTCTGCAGGGGGCATTGTGAAAGAGATAGGAATATATTTAGCCCTGTCATTAAGAGATTGTGTACAACAGAATTAGCCACATTGCCAACTTTTCAATTTAGAGCTGCTACTCAGAAAAAACCCAATATTTTCTACCCCCTAACCTGGGACCTCATAATCTGTAGCTGAATAATCTAGCCAACTACACCAATTGAAAATTATTTACAAAACAGAAATAACTAAGACAGTGAACTTGCAAACTTGAGGAAAAACTATTTATTACCTACTTAATTTAATGATGCAATAACTTATTTCATTACATAAGAAATAGTGCATCTGAGTATTAATATTTTTAACTGACTTCAAAAAAGGAGGAGGTTCTCAATTCAAAGCATATTTTTTATAATAATTATTGCTACATATTATAAAATTTAAAATAGTAATGTGACAAACAAAATTTACCTTCTTACACAGTAGTAAAATCCCCCAAACCATATCGCTGATGTAGTCATGTGCACAGGTAGAAGAACATACCAGTAGTCTTTATACATTTGCTTAAACCTTTGTATGAGACCTGGTTTCTTCTCTGGCTCTTGAACAGTCTTAGGATCATCATTAGATCTAGTCGTGCATTGTCGAATGGGCCTCGATAATATACTATATTTCTTTTCCACTAGTAAAGGCCTCTCTAAAATACTGTTTTGATATGGTACGCCGTCGCAAAAAAGTCTTACAGGACAATATTTCCACGCACTCCATTTCACCGGTTTGGTTATGTTTCGGAAAAATAAATTATTTATACGTAAGATCCTAAAAGACAGAGCCATTTTTAATGTTTCTTTAATCACTAGAAAATATCAAATACCACACATTTTTCATTTAATGCAAAAGTATTTATTTTTGTACAAACTACAAATAACTTCTGCACCGAAACTTCACCACAGATGACACTTGACAGACCACAAAAATGATAGATGATGTTGATGTGAGATGTCACTTGTCAGTTGTCTGAATTTGACGTTTTGATCAGTCCACAGATTAGGTACATTTTGTACTTTGTGGATTAGTGTTGCCAGGAACAGGTATAAGTTTTGCCTGATAATATTATGGCGACCTCAGATGGTGACTGGCAGTGGCGACTGGCGAGCTTATATTTTATAGATTTGTCGTAAAATCTTACGTTTAGAAAAATTGCGGGTAGGTGGTTTTTTAATATAATATCACAGAAAGTTTCACTTGACTGCAGCAATTCATGACGTTGTTAATGATTGCAGTAGCAGTACAGTCTAAGTAGATAGTTATGAATACATCGGCTCTGACTACCGTAAAGGTTAAGGCGACTGACGGTGCCGGAAAGTGACCATGTTTCGCTGTTATTACGTAGCGTCCCCTCGAACAACGCATTACCAGGCTCAGTCCGTATTACAACCATGTATTCCTTCCATTCGAAATCATTTTCAGGCGAACTCACTTCCATCTCTGTTACCTCTACAACTTCGGTCAGTTTCAGTCGAGCGCACTGGTTGAAGTCACGCAGCAGTAAATTAAGTTCTTGTACTAACCGTCCAGCAATTTCCAGAGCTGTTACACTCTTGGCAGACAGTTTTTTCCCTCTGTGGCAAGTGCACCAATGATCGTCAATATTCGCCATAGCACACGTGCGGTTTACGGGTATTGGTAAAAATAAACTTATACCTTTATTGAGAGTTAAGTAGGATAGTCTACTACGAAGCTCAATCGTGCGGTCTTCGATTTCTTCTAAGTTAATTAAATCAAACAGTGTAGCGTGTATATCATAAGGTGTAGTGAGCCGATGTCTGTTCAGTTTCAAATTTTTGTATGCTCGGTGATACTTTTGAGAAAATGTGGGAGGTGTTAAAATGTACACGAACGGTAGCCGTTCCTCTAACCGCCCTTGGTTGGTTGATCTTATTTCGCCCCATCTTATCCCGTGATCGCTTACCAATAAAATTATAGTATCATTTAGGTAACCGGAGGCATGTAGCCTTTTAAGGAAATTAGTGTAATCGTTATCCATTACCATCGGATAGTTGAGGTAATCGTGACTCATTGTTACTTCCCAAAAAAATCCAAACAATTTGTTCGTTTTCAAAGTTATCATTAGATTTTCTATGTAGTCTAATAATACTGCGTAGAAATATTTTTCGTTCATACATAATAAGGAATTGAAATCTTGGTTGATTCCTACATTATGTTCTGCTTCATTAATAAATGTGTGAATATAGTAATCAGTAGGAGTTCCAATGAATCCAGCTTGTTCGTAATTAAAAGTTCCAAGGCTAGAGCTGTCTTCACCGAAAGCTGTATAATATCCCGCCTGCCGGAAATATTCCCATATGAATGGACAGTTGTCAAAACTAGATCTTTCATTCGGAGCACAAGTAGTATTTAGGTCTTGTTCCGAAAACCCCATAAGCATAGGTACTAAATTTGGGAACGTATTGTCTCCAACTTTATTGTAGCCCAGTAGTTCTATAGCACCGTTTTCTTTTAAGAATGTTAACGTATTGGGCATAGTTCTGTAAAAATTAAGCCTCGATACAGCATCGATACCCATTACAATAACATTGTAGGCAGTTTTGTTGATCGGGAATTCGTACAGTGGCTTCTTCTTTGGTGTGAAAACAAAATATTGCTGGTAAACTTTAACGGTATCTACATAGCATTCAACTTTTACGAATTCGTCAGCCACATCTATGATGTTCGAAAAGTTCTTGCAGTTACTATAATTGACACGATCATCGATGTACTTCGCCGTTATATCTGGGATATTTAGGGGACGGCAGAAAGACCTATAGCAGCAAACGAAGTTTCTGTCACCGGGGATTTTGTAATGTTCCTTGTTTTCGTCCCGCACCCAGATGTGAGTTCTATTATTTCCCAGGAGCGCAAGGCTGGATTTCGGGCAGGGTTTTATCTCTTTTGGATATCTGACCAGATTTTTGACTTCTTCTCCTAAATGTCTCAAAGCAGGTATAGTACACCCTTTAGTTTTTATCGTATAACTCTCACTGAAAGCGTTCGAAATCACTTTATGTCGAAAGTAGTCCAAAGATGCATCATTGTTAAGGTATACAATTTCTGAAATCTTGTTGATGGATATAATGAGAAAGCACCCGCCAAAAACAGTAGCAAGAAGGAACAAGTACCGTAGTCGCACCGACATGGAAACTTTCCTGTCAGCGATTCCACCGATTTCAGTGTCGCGACTCATACTGAAAGAAAAATTAAAGCTCTTTTATTTTTAAATTACCTATTCCAAAACCATCTTTTAGCAAAAAATAATACAATTCGCTGAGTTCTACATTACATATACATACATATTATAAGATGGCCTGAATTCGACGATTATTTCCGCATCATGGAACCATTATCGTATTAAGAAGGTAGTTTAAATAAGTAGGTAAGTAAGTAACACTACATATTTTTGTATAAAGTCTGATGAAAAGAATTTTTCCTTCACTACAAGAGCGTAAAATATCAGCTCGACCTTCCTGTGCAATGACTTGTTACAAATGTCTGCTTCTCAACTAGTTTAAATTCGATGCGGTTGGATATGCATTGATTCGATTGTGAGGTAGTATGGAAATTAACTTTTGGGAAACATCATGATTTGACATTTTCATTCTTAAGTATGAAACAGATAGATTTACGCTACGCTACAGTTTAACGTAACATAGGGTAGTTGGACCAATAGTTGACCGGCAGTCGGCAGATGAGATTTATAATTAGATGAACAAATCTCAGTTTTTATTTAATTATAAGAATTAGACACTAACTTTGGCTTTTGTTGTATTTTTTTTTGAAGCAGCAACACCATACGCTCCTTTTTAATCAAACCACCATCAACAAGCGCACATGAAAGCCGTACGTCAAGTAAAAACTTGACGTACGGCTTTCATGTGCGCTCCATACAAAAGTATGGAGTCGTATAAAGTGCTAGCGAGTCTACCACTTTCATAAGCTTGTAAGTGAATTGCCGATCCATTTAAATAAATAAGCCCTGAGAAAATATTTTCCAGTAAACTATATTATTATCTTCATTACAAAATCAAACAAATCTTTTCAATCAGGTTTTTTAGAAATAGAGTGTTCATTTAAAGGTCTGTAGAAAACACTTAAATCTTAATTATGAACGAATAATATAATATTATTGTCTTTTTATTTGTCGGTACGGGCTAATCTTCGGTTTAGCGGAACTCTCACAGGCAGATAATCTATACATATAATAAAATCGTAGACTTGCCGTATCTGAACATTAAAGATTTTTGCAAAATAATAACTGGGGGATGTTAGGGATAAGCAATAAAACGTAAAAAAGCTATTTTTAAAATTTTTGTCTGTTTGTATGTTTGTCTGTTTGTCTATATGTGCGCGCATCACGCAAAAACTACGGAATGGATTGAAATGAAACTTGGTATGATTTAAGTTCATACTACGGAGTAATATATAGGATACTTTTTATCCCGAAATTCTGCACGGTTCTCTTGGGAGAGGGGATAAAAGTTAAAATGTGTACTTAGCTGTAATTCATTAACGCGTGGTCCGATTTCATTCATTCTTTTTTTGTTAGAAAGAAGATACTTTAAAGATTACCAGTTAATCTCAGAAAGGCTAGATCGATTTTGATGGGACTTTTACTGGCGGATGTTTACATTTTGATCTATCTAAACATCCGCCAGTGAACTTTTAACAGTTTTTAGCAAGGTATGAGCTCAAAGGAGCTTAGGAAAACAAAATTATCCACACGGGATTTTCAAAAATCAATATCCACGCGAACGAAGTCGCGGGTGTCCGCTTGTTATTTAATAAAGGGATTAATCTAGGCAAATTTTTATCCTGGCAATATTTAAGATTCCTGGAGAAAAAAAACCGCGGGAAAAAAACGGGGTAATTTAACAGCCTCAGTCATTGCAGTGATTTTGACGAAACTTGGCACAGAGATATCTTGCTTCCCTGAGACAGACATGGATTACATTTGTTCACTGTTTAAAGAGTTAAATTAATGAGTTCTTACGGGATTTTCAAAAAACTTAAATCCGCGTGTGCATCACCTAGTAAAGCGTTTGCACAAATAGGTGGTCGCGGTCAGATTTGGTAGGCGGAAGTTTATGGAGAATTTCAAAGTCTCGCGGGCATGCAGGGCGCAATCTACAGGCGGGCGTCTCATCAGTCATCATGACCATCTAGCGTTACAAATAAAAGTCATTAGAATAAACATCATATAACGAATAGCCAATAGGTACAGATTTATTATTTTCTACATAAATATGTAACACCAGATGTTGCAACTTGCTTAAATACTTAGCTAACAGTTGAAAAGTCTGATTATAGTGAAGTTTATTGTTTTGCATCTACCCTCTAAGTAAAGGCTCCCCCACACAGGCGCGTTATTATAGGTCGATAGTATCGGACGACGATAGTATCGCAGAAGTTCCTACTTCCATTGCGGCGTTATTATCGCAGCAGTGTGTAACTAAGTACATGACCATCCTCATACAAAATGTACTGGAAACAGATAATATCGCAATAACGCATGCGATATTATCGACCTATAATAACGCGCCCGTGTGGGGGAGCCTTTAAAGTAGATACCTAACATATTTTTTTACTACGAAGATAAAAAATATCTACAATGACTATTGCAACCTTTGGAAATATCTAAGATATGATTTATGATATGTTTTTCTACTATTCAATTCAGCTTTCATCCAAGTGCACATACTCTAAACATAAATCGCTTAAGTATATTCCAAAGCAAGCCAACAAATCGCCAGGCAAATTATCAACCTCTTTATATTAGTACGTACTTAGTTAATTAAATATTACTTATTAAAATACAAAGATAAGATATAATATTATATCCACGAGGAAAACTACGTTAACAACCAATGTCTTAATTTTCAAAATGAAATATTAATTCTAGTTTAGAAAATATGTACCTATTAAACTACTGTATAATGTATATACGTACCTAATGTGAACATTATACTAAAGCTTTATCTTTATGTTGACTCTTCTTACTAATATCGTAACTTACCTATGGGTATTTGGTATTTGGTATGAGTCTTTGTTACCTAGGGTGAATGTTCTATAAGTCGGCACTTTAAGCGTCGTGTCATGTTTAAAAATTCGTAGACGTGTCAAACGAAGCAATTTCAGTACAATGTTTTTTTCTTCTAATACTTCATGCTTTTGACTTTTTGAATCAATTTTTAATACCCGCTTTATTTTATTTCTTTTAATTTATTTAAAAAAAAAAGTACTGATTTGCCTAAGCTCGGCACCTTTGTCTCTTTCTCCGGTTCTTGGTGTTCTCAAAGTCGGCCCTCATTTTTTTATTAGAAAATAATTAGCTTTTACCCGCGATATTGTCCGTGAAAATTTATGTTTTTTAAAATATTTATAAGAACTCTTTCCTCGTTTTCATTTTATTTCATTTTCCCGCCAAAAAAAATATACCCTTTTCCGAAATTAATAGAATTTTTGAAGAAATAAGTATAGAATTTTTTTTAATAACCTCGACAAACAATCAGGCAATTTTTATATAGATAATATCAAGTTTGTTCAATAGGGCCGACCTTAGGAATAACCCAAATTCTTAAGTCGGCACCCCCTGCCGATCTCAGGTACCTCATACTACTGGTTTTCCTTAGTCCGGCACCCCTGTTTTTTCTTTAAATACGCAAATTAATTGAATTAAATCAGTTTATACGATGTCAAATATTACGCAAAACAAATTAAATTGCAACAACAAGTCTTAAATATTATAACACCTAATTTATTTCTTACCAAACGACGCTCGGAAAGTAGCAATTTTATAAGAAATTCAGCAATTTACGCACTCGTGCTCGTTCTAAGCGAAAATTGAGGGAAAGGGGTGCAAAAAAGTGCCGCCTTATTTTAGAACTATTTTCCCATTGGAGCAATACTAAATGAAAAAAATACCCATTGCGACTAAATGGCACCAAAATGATCGACATAAACAGAAATATAATGAAGTGCCGACTTATGGGGGGGTGCCGGCCTAGGGAGCTTCCACCCTAACTATCTCTAACAACGTTCGACTGCGACATAATTTCACTTCTCTTCACCGTAGCATGTTCCTCTACTTTTATTATTCTAAGTCGATATGACATATTGGACTAATTAATATTGATTGCTAAACTTATTTTATGTACCTAAGTACTATCTTTAGTTTCCTAAATCCTAAAGTTTAAAAACTTTAACAAAAATGTAACTATAAAAATATCTCAAATCTTATTAATTAATCTAATGTGGAAGCTGAGTTAGTATTTATCTACCTTAGTAGATATAATATATACGAGTATATACATACAATGGCTTAACTATAGGGTGGCATTTCGACTAAATGCCACGGGCCCTCAGCCGGAAGGGGCCCCCATATTTATTTTTAAATAAAAACTTTAACGTTGGTGAAATTTATATTGGGCATGAGAAGCCTCATCCAATTGCCGCGGGCCTCAAACCGTATAGTTACGCCACTGATTACATATCTATATCTAATTCTAATTCACACTAATAAGAATCAGTAGGGCTATTCTCTAAAATACCATCTCGATATCGAAGCTCACTCAAGTGAAATAACTCGCTTCGAAAGCAAACTCACTTCACCTTGGTTGGATATTCTGTAAACATCTGCTACGCACTTGCGAAGTGAAGTGAGTTTGAGTGAGAAGACCTGTACTATCGAGTTTTACAGAGTACAAATTAGCAAACTCATCTCGAATTCACTCTCGATAATTCGAAAATGGCTTTACAGAATAGCCTTGCAGTAGATGCGCCACTTCACTTTTAACAACCATGTTTTCGTTTAAATACCCATATTGTATCTTATGTAGGGGTACTTAGTTATAATCATTATTACTTTAGAATTTAGATATGTTGTTTCTACTTATTTTCTATACAAATAGAAGTGAAGAGCTAAAGTGTCTGTCTGCTGCGGTTTGAACTAACGGCCTCTTTTTAATTAGGTAATAATTTTTAGGGAGGTAACTATAATAATATTTAGAGAGTAAGGTAGATTTAACTGTTTTAATGCAAGCAATATTTGTTTATCTACTCAGGTATTCAGTATTGTAGGCCAGATTTATTTTGAGCAAACTTTTCAATCGGATTAGGTACGAGTAGATACCTACGCGTAAATTTTTAAAACGCTTTTACAATATAAGTAGGTAGACGTAACTTTACTTACCCTACCTAACTTGGGTAAGTATAATGTAAGTACCTATGTCTATCATTTAGATTATCACAGATATGTATTTGATTTTTGATATACTCCTGAGATGTTTATGATATTCGTTCAATATTACTGACAATAGCAGTACAGCTTGAGTTGGTAGTGGTGAATACAATGACCCTGATTGCCGTACATGTTCAAACGGCTGATGGAGCCAGCGAGCGACCAATCGCCGGCGTCGTTCCGAAGAGTCGCTTCAAACACCCCATTGCCAGGAGCGGTTCGCACCACGACCAAAAATTCCCTCCATCCTACCTCTTTTTCATTCGGAGTTCCCGCCAACATTTCCGTCACTTCGACTAGTTCTACAAGCGAGAGCCGCGCACATTGTTGGTGTGCGTGTATCAAAGTATTTAAATGTTTCATCAGATGTCCCGCAGCTTCGTACGCTTTTACGCTGTCGGTTGATATTTTCTGCCCTTTGTGACACGTGCACCAGTGATCATCAATATCCGCTGTCTTGCAAGTGCGATTGCTGGGAATCGGTAAAAATAAGCTAATGCTCCTGTCGTAAGCGTAACCGGTTGCAGATCGCGCTTTGATGTTTTCATTTTTAATTTTCTCTACATTTATCAGATCCACTAAAGTTGCGTACACGTCGAAAGGTGTCGTGAGTCGGCGGCTGTTAAGTTTCATATTTTCGTACGCAAACGAAAAGTTCTCGCGAAATGAGTTCGGTAACAGTATATGCATTAGCGGTAAACGCTCCTCCAGTCTGCCCTGTTTGGTGAATCGAATGTCACCCCATCTTATGCCATGGTCGCTCAATATTATTAAAATCGTATCGTCTAAGTATCGTGTCCGATCGAGCTTCTTTAAGAACTGTTCGTAACTGTCGTCCATCGCCATCGGGTAATTCAAATAGTCATGGCTCATTGTCACTTCCCAAAAGAATCCAAACAACTTAGATGTCCTAAGGCTCATAGCTAAATTTCCAATATAGTCCAATAGAACATTGTAGAAATATTTATTCCCCATACATATATACGAGTTAAAATCCCTGTTGTTTCCGGTATAGCGTTCAGCTTCGTGCATGAACGTGTGAAGGTAGTAGTCCGTAGGGGTCCGACTAAAACCAAATTTTTCAAAATTAAACGTCCCTAAGGTGGCCGTGTCTTCGCCGAGTGCTGTATAGTACCCGACATCTTTGAACCAATCCCAGATAAAGGGACAATTATCGAATGTTGCTCTCAAATTTGGCCAACACGTTTTCTTTAAATCTGTGTCTTTCATGCCGAGGAGAATAGGGGTCAAGTTGGGAAATGTGTTGTCTCCAACTTTGTTGTAGCCGTAAAATTCAATGGCACCCTTCTTCTTTAAATATGCTAATGTTTTAGGCATTGTTCTATAGAAGTTCAATCTTGAAATAGCATCGATGCCCACTATGATGACGTTAAATGCAATTTGATTTTGAGGCATTTCCAAAAAATCTTCCTTGAACGATAAAAATGGTTTCTTTGGCGTAAAGAGAAAAAATTGTTCATAAAGTATCCTCTCCTTATAAATGCAAGATATTCTGACGAATTCATTCATTACTTCTATGGAGTTAGAAAATTCAACGCAGGCTTCGTATTTGACTCTATCGTCCACGTCCATAGAAGAAATATCCACGATGGCCAGTGGTCGGTAGAATGATTGATAGCAGCAAGAAATATTCGAATTTTGAGGTACATCGTAATGTCGCAAATTTTCCTTGTCGATCCATATGTGTGTTTCATTACTATCGAGTAAAGATATGTTCGATCGGTGACATGGTTTTATGTTTTTGGGGCGTACAATAAATTTTTTGATGTCTTCTCCGAAAGGGTTCAAGGCAGGGATAGTGCATCCTTCTGTTTTTATCGTGAAAGTGTCGTCAGGAGTAGTGAGATCGAACCGGTGCGCTCTCCACGCAGCACCAATGTCGTTGTTAATGAAGAAAATGTCAGTTCCATTGTTGATTAAGAGTAAGAGGAAACTGCCGCCAAATATTATGGCTAGCGTGTATATGTAACGCAATCGTATAGGCGCTGAGATGCCTCTTCCCACGGAGGTTTTGATCGGTTGAACCATTCTGAAAATAAAATAGCTCTTATCACCGATATATTTTATGAAGGTTCTAAATACGAGTAGGTATGTGTCTAATGAGTATCTTAAGTATAATTAATTAATTACTAAAATCAAAAACTTAAGTCAACCAATTTTTTTAGTACCTAAGTAGTAATAAGTATCTACCTAATGCAAATTATTTATAGAAAAAGAGTACAGTAGTTATTTTTAAACAATTAAGTAAGTAATTTGTTAGTCAATAAAGTGCATTGTTGAAGTGTAAACGCTTACCTTATTTAATTTACATTTCGTTTATCAAAACACACAGAATTTATGTAACGCGGCAGCGAAAATAGAGCGGCAAACTCATGTTCTATGGAACCCGATTGCCTGCGATTCTTGACAGTTAATTATTTGATCTTATTTAAGATACGAAAGAGGAGGTGTTTGTCAACATTTCCCGTGACAACATGATGAGTATAACACGCGGCATTGTTTCACAGTTGGTTTGCGGGACGCACATCAGCGGGTCACTGAGCGAGCTGGGAGGTGCTGGGAGCGCGCGAGGGTGGACCGCGCGGAGGCTGCGTGCTTGTCGAGAGCATGCGCGAGTTTCATTTAGGCTCAGTACATACTATGGCGAAAATTAGAGTTCCTGTGTTTATTATGTGCAAGGAACTAGTAGGTATAAGTACATGTGGTATTGGACTTTGATATGTTGTAGACGGACGAAAAAATTATTTATTATAATAAAAAATCTTGTCCATAGGACTAGGTACCTACATAATAATAATATTATAGATTTTTATTAATTTTTTAGGCACTAAAAGTTAAGAAAAAAAGCTGTGATAGCCTAGTGGTTAGGACGACCGACTTCTAATCGGAGGTCGTGGGTTCGATCCCGGACACGCACCTCTAACTTTTCGGAGTTATGTGCGTTTTAAGTATTTAAATATCACTTGCTTTAACGGTGAAGGAAAACATCGTGAGGAAACCTGCATGCCTGAGAGTTCTCCATAACGTTCTCAAAGGTGTGTGAAGTCTGCCAATCCGCTTGGCCAGCGTGGTAGACTATGGCCAAAACCCTTCTCACTCTGAGAGGAGACCCGTGCTCTGTAGTGAGCCGGTAATGGGTTGATCATGATGATGATGAAAAGTTAAGTTGGCGCAATTAGAGGGCTTATGTTTAAACTGAATTAGGTAGGTAGGTATGTACCTACCTACATCAAGTGAAAAGGCGATAAAAGATGTATATTCGCGGTAGCTGTCTTAATTTTGTTTTTTATTTATTCATCTACTTATAAGTTAGCCATCGACTGCGATCTCAGTAGGTATCTCTTCAAGTGGTGACGACTGACGCTGTAGTCTAAAAAACATGCAAGCTAATCTGGAAGGGGAATGCTTTTTTTTAATTACGGTAGGTATCAGGATTCATTTATTTATCTATGGTATCAGGGTATGGCCCTGATACTCCTGATCCGTTTCTATACGCAGTATCGTACCGGAACGTTAAATCTATGACTATAAAATCGCTTGGCGGCACGGCTTAGCCGAAACGACCAGACCAGGGGGGTTATTCTGTAACTTAGTTAGCAACTGAAAATAGTTGCCAACGAATTAGTTCGATATACATTGCTGCTTTACTGTGTAAAATTATGAAAACACTTTATATTCCCCACAGTAAAGCAGCAATGTATATCAAACTAATTCGTTGGCAACTATTTTCAGTTGCTAACTAAGTTACAGAATAACCCAGCTGATCAGTCAACTTACTTTACATTACGACATAACTACGTTAAATATACATAATATTATAACTAAGTAATTTGGCGACTCTGCTTTAAATCAGTCGGTTGGTAAATATAAGGATGACCACTGATCAAAGACATATCTCATACACAGGTCCTTTTCCTAATTTGTTTTCAGTTTTTCACTGAATCGAACCCGCTCTAATCGGTCGAAATCGCTTATATTCGCTCCATTATGCTCGAAACTTTACGGTTAAGGTTATTATAATAATAAATTATAAAATAACAATATATGTACGTAAGTCTGGCGGCGTAAATAATACGACTTGAAACAAAAGCATACAAAAGTCACGAATGCTTCACATACACCATCGCGTTATGGTCCAAGAGGTGACGGATTTTGGTTATACATAATATAGTTTCACTACTATTTTATAAAAGCAGAAAACATAATATTATAATAGGTACCTACGTAGGTACTTACTACCTACCTACCTATAATCTTAGGTCACAGCTTAGGTACCTACTTAAAAATTAAGTATAATAAGCAAGTGATTTTGCTCGGATTTTTTTGATACCTAGCAGTACCTGCCTGAATCTGATAAAAGTTACACAGCGTCCTTTTTCGTTTGCGAGTTGGCGGACGAATTATAGGTAGGTCTACTAAACATCATAGTCGAGATTATACTAGCAGGTCTACGCTTAAACTACTCAGGAACTGTTTTGGAGTTGGTATAGCGTTCAGCTTTTATCAACTAGACCCTCAAAATTTTCCACCAGCTCTTCGGCTACGTTTACATCACGAAAATTCTGAAAATCTTTCAGAGCGTGACATTTGTCTCGACTCTCGCGTGTTGCAGCCGATAGTAAAAATACACCTCATATTTTATTTTTAAGTTTTTTCACCTTGTCTGGTATTAAATAAATAATAATTCGTGACCTCTAATCCAAGATATTAAACTATACCTACCCTCTAATGCACCGCTGCGCTTTGTCGCCTCCGAGCATGAATGCATTTTTGTGAAAATGTATCAATTAATTCATTCATGAATGCCCCTTTTCACCTACCTAAACCTTTTTTGATTAAGTAAATGATTCCCTAAGTATCCCTTAGAATAAGACGTCTGCAACTAAAAAAAAAAAACGATCTTGAGAGAATTTAACACAGAACAGTAATTTTGCATCCCAGAACCTTCTTCTAGGTAGGATACCTACTTCTACCTACTTTATATCCCTGAAAATTAAACAGTTGTCCCACGGCTTTTTTCAAAAAACATAAAACCGCGCGGACATGTCGCGGGTGTCACTTAGTTTTTATTAATATAAAAGAACAATACTTTGATCAATAATTATATACTGACCTTCGTAATATATACAGTCCATTAAAATATTTTGGGTAGGTATACCTATATCGACAGACGTCGTAACAAAGCAAGACCCGCCAAATCAACACACCTTCGTTTGACCAGTTGTTTATCAAACACCAATTGCTTTGGTTCGTTTAATTGCCTTTTATGTGTTTGTTAGTTGAATAAACTTCACATGGGCACATGTTAACCGTGTTACATAAATACTAACCATAACCCACAAATAGGCCTACTCTGGTGAAAACCATATCGACTATCGAATTAAGAGGGGCGTTACAACTTATCAATACAATTGATACATATCTATACTAATAAATAAAATTGAAGTGTCTGTCTGTAATATCGAAATAACTACCTCATATTAAGCTCATATGGTTATTTGAACGATACTATAACCGAATCACACGTTTTTAAAATTTTTGTCTGTCTGTCTGTCTGTTTGAACGGGCTAATCTTTGGAACGGCTGAACCGATTTTGACGGGACTTTCACATACAAGTAGAGAATTAACCAGGGAGTAACAAAGGCTACTTTTTTAACCGACTTTCAAAAAAGGAGGAGTTGTGTTTTTCTACCTATGTACACCGATATCTCCGAGATTTCTGAACCGATTTGCGTAATTTTTTTTTTAATCGATAGAAAAACATTGCGACACTGTCCTACAAAAAATTTGGATTCCAACTCCTCAATCCTGATGCTGTAGGGAATCTGATCCCCAAAACTAATGGGATTTAGGCACTGTCGGTTATTTAAATTGATATTGGGGATACCAATTAAAGACTTTATTGTTGAATGACCTCGAGTAGGTACATGTCCAACTCCTCAACCCTGATGCTGTAAGGAATTGCATTCCGAAATCGTAAGGATCCCACGGAATTTTTCCGTTTTGTGGACGGGTTACTACATACTACAGATAGGCTACTTTTTGTTCTGGAAAATCAAAGTTCCCACGAGATTTTTACAAACCTAAATACACACGGGCGAAGCCGTGGGCATCATCTAGTACATAATAAATAGTATGAGATACGTATGAGCATACGCACTAAATAGTCATCAGTTGTTTATTATTATTAAAGTACCTACATCTCTATTTGAATACTTAGGTACCTATCTTACAACAAATTTCATTAATTACAACTTAATAATATTACATGTATCCACATTCCACACTGATAGGTACACCGCTTACCTACGATAAATAATATTTTCGAGAAAAATGTATTTACATGAGCTGGGTGCGAGGTTTATCAAAATCTTTGAATGCAGTATTTCTTTTACTCCAAAATTAAGGCCTTATTACCCTTTCACCTTACTCACGATAAGTACCTACTTGGTATTACTGGGTGCGGAAGGCAGCCCCGGATCTTCAGTTTTTTCGAGGGGGGGCAAAAACTGAAAAATGCCGCCCCCCACCAATATTTTCGGTATACACCAGTAGGTATCGGTCACCAGTATAAAGTATGCATTTTTTAAAATATTTTCTATAGTTACATTTTGAAAGCAGACTAAAATTGTTTTTTTTTTCTAAAAAAGTGAAATTTTAAGATTTGGACAATTTTTGACCGCGATGTTGGGGATATTACTCATTTTACGGGTAGAATTATAGAAAAAATGGTGTACCAAATCTAATTAGCTTTATTTTAAGGACAAAAAGATGTCTCTAGGCCATATAGGTACTTAGTTTAAAGTGTGAGGAGGGAAAAGTATACTTTTTTACAATACATTAATCTCTAGGGGGGGGGGGGGGGGGCAACTGCTCATCTTAACGTCTATACACGTCAATGTATTTTTGGAAAAAATATAGGCTACACAGAAAAAGAGCAGCTTTTTGCTCGGCACTCTATAATGTTCTAATTATTTTTTTTTATAAATAAATAACATTATAAATACTTAATAGTAGTTTAAACATACATATATTTGGTGGATGTATATGGTTTTTTTCTTTCAAACTATCTTCAAAACAAACTAAAGTGAAAAATGCAGTTTTCTTATTTTTTGACATCATTCGATCATCATCCGATTGGCAGCGAGCTGAAAAAAAACGATTGTACAAATGTAAAATTAGTTTTTTTTTAAGAAATCTCATCCTTACAAATTATTCGGAGCAAAAATACGGAGAGAGATGATGATCGAAGGTTTGAAAGATGGGTGAGGGGCACAGCCAGGGGCACATTCTAGATAGGTAGGAGTATATATTATATATATACAGTAGTACAATATTATACAGTAGTAATACAGAGTACAATATTATACTGCCAGGCGCCAGCCCTCCGGTCCGGTTTGAGATTTCTCCAAAAAACCACATCAAAGCCTTGCATAGTTTACAACTTGTAGTCTCTTCAATATTCGCCATACATTTTCTATGGAAAAATAAATTCCACCATTTTGGTTTTTTTTCTATTCATCGAATAGACCTTTGGATCCTGATCATCTGTTGCTAGGAAACCACTCTTCCATTTTTTTTACCCTCCGAGGTAGACACCGACGAAATTTGTATGGCGGCCATCTTTTTTTCGCCATTTTGAATTTTTTTCAGCTCACTGCCAATTGGATGACGTTTTGAATGACATTTGCTCAAGCACCCCCCTCCTATCTTCAATACCTTAAGCGTGCTCTTCACCCGTCTCCAAAATCCTCAATCATCAGCTCTCCCCATATTTTTGTTCCGAATGAATTTTTGTCTTCTATACGGAATCATTAGTGAAAAAAATTTTTTTATACAAAATTTTACAGGAGGGGTGATCAATGAGTGAGTCAGTGAATGAATCAGCACGAGCAATAATAAGATAAACGTTTTAGAATATGAATGATTGCGTGACTGAACGCGAATGATACTTGGTGTAACTGAAACCATACTTAAATATTGTGAGCATCCTGTATTTTATTTCTAGACATACCACGTAATTAGAGGCTCAAAGAACCTTATTCCGAGGTAGTATTTCTATCCATACCACATAATTAGGGGCTCATAGAACCTTATTCCGAGGTAATACCACGGAATTGAGTTTTGTAACAAAAAACACGTTTCCTAATTCCGAGTGTTAAAAAAGAAAAGATTTTTCCATAATAAACAAATAATTTAAAGCTTAATTAGATTATCTTCGTAAATATGTACAAAACTCTCACAAAATTGCATTGAAATATGTATAAATTTAGTTTTCTTTTAAATTAATTTTCTTTAGCTTTCCCATACAATCTATCAATAAATTACCTAAATAGGTAAACTTTGACACGGTATAGTTAGTGATTGAGACGCCAAAGTGTACCTCGTAATTAGGACTCTGTAACCTTATTGCCTATTTAAATATTCAAAACCGAAACAAGAAGTATTTAACATAAAACGACTCTAAAAATTGAAAAAGTTATGAAGTCTATGAAATCGCAATTCCGCGGTATACCACGGCGTTAGGAACCGGCTAAAATATTTGGCACCTAACGCCGAGGTATTTTCAAAACCTATTTTCACCTTAATTTCTTTACAAATATTCACAAAAGTTGATTGTTTTCGATGGAAAATATAGTCCTTCAAATATTCAAATCTAAATAAAAACAAATAAAGCTCAAAATTAACGGATAAACACTATTTAAAAAAACGTAGGTATTTCGTGCACGAGGTCCAAAATGTATGAAACATGCGTTCGGGCCGGCTGCTAGTGTAAAACTTGCCGGTTATTTTAAAACATATACATATAAAACCAACAATTTCGTCATTTATCTATGGAATGATAAACTATCAATTGATTAAGATATGTTGCAGTAAAAAATAGCTTGGTGATCGGTAGAAAACGCTGTTTTTCTATATACCGCGGAATTGGGTGCCAATTTTAGAATACCACGGAATAAGGAGACTTTACCTTATATTGAAAAATCCAAAAAAGTGCCAAAAATTTTGCGGTTTTTCGAGTGCTGCAAAATTAGCACAGGTCTTTCGAAGCTGCAAAATTAGATTAATAGGTACTACTGGTAGTAGTCCTAACATCATATTAATAATTAAAAAATCAAAACTTGCCGTTTGATTGCGATTTTAATGTAAGATTTGACTGACCTAGTAGATTCGGCGTGATTCGTGGCCAAGATTATAGACAGACAGACAAAAATGAAAAATTACAGTTTTAGGTTCAGTATCGATTATACAGTGCCATCCAAAAGAATTTTCAAAATATTTTCAATGTAATACAAAATTGGACCTGTAACAGTTTGAAATATGTACTTACCTGATACCAAAGAATTCCTGATTAACAGTGGCGGATAGATGTCGACAGCGCTCTAGGCAGCACCTCATCGGCGCCCCTGATTGGCTGAACTAACGGCTAGTTCTGATTTTTTAATATGTTGTTAGGACCAATAAAAGTCGTGTAGATATAAGTACCTAGGTACTAATCCAAATTTGCAGCTTCGAAAGACCTGTGCTAACTTTGCAGCACCTGCTTACTTAATTTTGGCGCCCCTTGTAATCTCGCGCCCCTAGGCACGTGCCTAGTTTGCCTTAAGGATAATCCGCCATAATTGACCTATAGATTATTTTACTACTATACTGCGCGTTCAATCATCGTAAAGTTGCGATAATGCTGTACTCAGCATTTGAATTTGCCGCCCTCTGATTCTGCCGCCCGGGGCACGGGCCCCGGCCTGCCCCCCCCTAGATCCGGGCCTGGCGGAAGGTCTTTGCGTAGAAGTGGATAATTCTTCGGCTATACCTAATACTTGTAGGAATTGTAGGAAGATGCGTGACTTTCTGTGTAGAAGTGGCATTCTATTTATTTTCTAAGTGATCGGAAGCGATGAAGGTTTATAGGAGCTGATAATATTTAAATGAGAAAATTTATTTGAATAAGGAACAATTTTTTTTTATTTGTCTCTGTTCTTTCTGTCTGTTTTTAGGGTTCCGTAGTAAACAAGGAACCCTTATAGTTTCGCCATGTCCGTCCGTCTGTCTGTCCGTCCGTCCTCGGTTAATCTCAGAGACTATTAGTGCTAGAAATCTGTAATTTGGCATGGGTATAAATATTAATCACGCCGACAAAGTGGTGAAATAAAATTTTGATAAATATTGTTTTTTAGGGTAGCTCCCGTACATGTAAAGTGGGGATGATAATTTTTTTTCTCGTCTACCCCATAGTGTGGGGTATCGTTGAATAGGTCTTTTAAAAATACTGTGGGTATGGGAACATCATTTTTCGATTTCTAGACCGGTTTGTAAAATATGATGTTTTAAAGTGTAAATTTTTATTAGAGTCAAGTGTCCCCCCCCTCTATCAGCCAAATGGCAATATATAGGAACTTGAAAAAATTCACAGCAGTAGTATATATAATCAATTTTAAAGGAAAACTATCATGGCTAAGTAGGGTTCACAGGTTAAGGAGTTATATCTGTTTTTCGAGGATTGTGACTACGGAACCCTACACTGCGCGTGGCCCGCCACGCACTTGGCCGGTTATTTTTTTATTTGTTCTGTTTTGTCCCCGGATATAAGTGCTTGCTGTGGCATTAAGTAGTTATATTATAATTGGATCCTGGGCTGGCTTTGCGTGTTCTCCATCTATTGCGATTCCCTATCTAATATTGCCTACTCGTAGATAGGTCGATCGCCTTAAGTAATTGGCCATTTGTATCCCATCAAACAATGGGGCTCTGTTTTAACCCCCGACGCAAAAACGACGGGGTGTTATAAGTTTGACGTGTCTGTGTGTGTGTGCGTGTGCGTGCGCGTGCGTGCGTGCGTGCGAGCGCGCGTGTGTCTGTGTGTGTGTGTGTGTCTGTCTGTTCCCCTGTGGCGCTCAAACGGGTGGACCGATTTGAATGCGGTTTTTTTAAAAGGAAAGGTGAATTAGTCGAGAGTGTTGTTAGCTATGTTTGAAGAAAATCGGTTCAAGATGGCCGCCGCTACAAAATGGCGGATCACATATTTTTTCACAACTCCCTTAATATGGGTATCAAATGAAAGGGCTTGACTAGTAGAATAGCACTATTGCAAATCCAAGATGGCCACTACCACAAAATGGCGAATATCGGGGGATTTTTAAATTTTTAATTTATACTTACTTGTTAATAAGATTCCTTTTATCGGCATTTACTATCACTTCAAATAGGCATATCTACGTATAATGAGCTACTTGTCTAAGTATTACTTGTATTTGTCGACTTGCACTGGCTGCGTTCTTTGATGAACTTCTTAAATCTTAATCTTACCGCTTGCGTATAGGTACCTACTATACGTACACGTCATTCTGGCTCAATTAATGTAGTTTCGTCTTACCTACTGTATTCACGTACAGGATTTTTTTAACTTTGTAGGTACAAAAGAAATACCTATTTAGTTCTTATTAAGTTTTAAATAGGCACCGGCCCACGCTGCGGCCGGCTTGACCCCAATATGAAAATCATTTCATACGGGTTTCTATATGATACCGATCTTTCCTTTTTGGGCAACTCCGATCTTGATAATATCACATCCTCCCCTACTAACAAAGGGCTTGGGTAATTTAAATTTATTAACCTGTGCCACAAGAGGGGAAAATAACAACAGCCGAACGCGCATGCGTCAACGTCTACAAACCCGCTGACAGAACCTGAAGTTCCGTAAACTAACACGATTTTAGCTACGTTTACAAGGAATAAAGTTAAGCAAATTTGAACAAGTTTTATCAAATATTTGGCCGTTAAAAGATATGAATGAGGACCACTTCGCTCACGCTCGAGGTAAGTAAACTTTCATCTTCATCCCAAGCTGTGCGGCGAAAATCGATAATTTAATAAAACAAGCGAAGTGTCTTTTACATGCGGATATTGAAAACGAATTAACAGTTTGTACCTATCAAGAGATGTTAGTGGTGTGTGGGTAAAGTCATTAAGATTTTTGTAGTTTTCTAAAGCACTGAATTTCAAAATAGTCGACCATTTTCCTTAAATAAAATATATTCAACTATTACGATAAGCAATGGTATCAATATATTTATTTAGAGTTTTTTTAATTGCAGGCGTAATTTATTGTCAAGTTATTTTTTTAGGTTTTGGTTCTACTCTTCCTCACATTGATCCCGTGGCCAGGACCTTCGGTTTTCAAGATCACCTGTTCTCGTGACAATTCCAAAATCGTGAGGAAAGTCATACAAAACAAGTGGCTACCGGTTTTAGAGAGATTTCAGGTAAGTACCTACCTAATATCTTATCTTTACGGGTAGGTACTTTTAACAGTAATTTGTGTAACACAATAATTTGTTTAACATAATAATTAATGTACTGGGGCAGAAATCGGAGCGTCGATTGTCTAAGAATCGGAAGGCTGTCTCTCGAGTCTCGATTGTCGAAGGTCTGCATCATAATAATATTACCCTTTTTTAGGGTTCCGTAGTAAACAAGGAACCCTTATAGTTTCGCCATGTCCGTCCGTCTGTCTGTCCGTCCGTCCTCGGTTAATCTCAGAGACTATTAGTGCTAGAAATCTGTAATTTGGCATGGGTATAAATATTAATCACGCCGACAAAGTGGTGAAATAAAATTTTGATAAATATTTTTGTTTAGGGTAGCTCCCCTACATGTAAAGTGGGGATGAATATTTTTTTTCTCGTCTACCCCATAGTGTGGGGTATCGTTGAATAGGTCTTTTAAAAATACTGTGGGTGTGGGAATATCATTTTTCGATTTATAGATCCGTTTGTAAAATATGATGTTTTAAAGTGCTAATTTTTATTAGAGTCAAGTGTCCCCCCCCTCTATCAGCCAAATGGCAGTATATAGGAACTTGAAAAAATTCACAGCAGTAGTATATATAATCAATTTTAAAGGAAAACTATCATGGCTAAGTAGGGTTCACAGGTTAAGGAGTTATATCTGTTTTTCGAGGATTGTGACTACGGAACCCTATACTGCGCGTGGCCCGCCACGCACTTGGCCGGTTATTTAAAGCGTAACTAAGTTTGTTTGTGAAACTGTGCTAGAGAGATAATTTTATTCTTCCTGTAATTTTTGCATGTCTAAACCTCTATCAAATCTTATTACTTTAATTCTTATTTCAGTGTTTACGCTTTTCAAATATTGTAGGGAAAATGGTACTTATGCAGATATTTTTAGTGTTCGTAAGTCAAACTATGTGGCATAAAATGAAATAAAAACTTCTGAATGTGCTAATGATACAGGACCCCATTTCGCCTTGTCACACTTGCCACTTTAAAAATTCGTAAGTAGATAACTACCCTCTTTGCAATCAGAATTTTGAAATCATTTTTTGGGTATGTATTTTTTTTATTCAGGTACCTACTTATACCACAAGACCTATATTTTCGTGCCTTTCAAGAATGTTTATTTATGTTCAAGTCAAAAAGTTCAAAGTGGTTCATACCGAATCGATCGCGACCTTTATAAAGAAATCGTTCACGCAATCATAAAGAATGTTAACAAGCTACGTTTGTTTCTATCAGGTGGAGCAGAATTTTTATTACAATTTTACGATTGTAAGTAGATATATGTTGTTTTGTACAAATCTGAATAAGATTAAAGGCAGTTCTATTAAACCTACTACCTATATGACCTCTAAACTACCGTACGAACGCTAAAAGCGCTTGGTGGCACGTTGTTCCCAGTTAGGGCGACCACTAGACTAGACCAATAAATTATTGGTTCATCGGACTAGACCAGAGGTTCCCAAACTTTTTTTTCTCATAGACCACTTTCAAATTTTATATAGTTCCCCGGTGGACCCCCTGCACCTACATTTCTACCATATTCCCAAAACTCGACAAAAAATGTGAAATCTTCATATCTTTTTTACGACTACAACTACAAATTAATAGTTTTCGAAAAAAAGTGAGAATTAATTGGTTAAATGATTGTGCTGTGAGTGGATGTCAAAAAAGTAAAGTTCGGTAAAGTACAGTTAAGTACTGAATATGGAATATGCAAGTTTTTACAAGTACCTAACAATTGCTGAGCTTCTTAAAATATTATCTGTCTACATTTTTAGGTGAAGTTAAGCCAACATTTTTATTTCTTCACTATCGAAAGCAGATAAATTTTCGTGGACCCCCGCTTACGACTTGTGAACCCCCATTTTTTTGTCACGCCAACGTAGACCCCCGTCGAGCCTCCCGTGGACCCTTGGGGGTCCACCTGGACCACTTTGGGAACTACTGGACTAGACCAATAAATTTTATTGGTCTAGTGTGGTGAAATAGAAATAATAATTTGAGTGATTGTTCCCGCAGGTGACACTGCCACTGGAATGTCCGTTCCACCCGGCGCGCGACATCTTCGCGCCGCAGCACGCCGCCAAGCTGCAGCACCGCTCCTCGCAGTGGACGTGCGCCTTCTGCGGCAAGTCCTTCTACGAGGAGCGACATCTCGACACGCACTTCGACCTGCGACACAAGAACCAGATTAACAAGGCGCGTGCTCTACTATTTCATTATTCATATAGCTTATTCTTTGGTATCTACATATCAGATAGGTCACCGGGCATTTTAAGTACTTTTCGAAGAGAACTACCTATCAAATAATTCTGCTAAAAATCTGGTAAAAGTGACAATTTAGATAATTACCTATTTAATAGACTTCTGACGAGTTATACTTAGATCGTATCAGAGGAGACATGATGTTAAGTGATTATCTACCTACGCTTATGAATATCTGCAGCACGATAGAAACTGCCAGGAATTTGTTTATCCACCCCTTGAATAGTCCCATTTCGTAGTGGAAATAGGTTCCATGATTTGCGAATATGTGGCAGAAATGATTATAGAATGGACGGAAGATAAGAATCCATGATCCAGGTAGTGATAATTCAGTTGTATGGAAAAATTATAAAAGTAGTACTATTATAACAGAATATTGGATGACAGTATAGACAGTAGACACTATATAAGTATAATTATAGGTAGGTACTTTAATATAGGCTATACGATTACGTAGTACAAATAAATTAGCAAAAATGTAAAGGGAGTATGGTATGTGCATTGTGCTTGATAAAATAATATCGGTAAACACTGCAGGCGGAGGACGCAGTGTGTCTGGCGGACTACTGCGACATAATGCGCTGCCAGGTGCTGGTGGCGCACGGGCTGCTCGCCGGCGGCGGCGCGCCCAGCACCGACGTGGAGCTGTGGCAGGACGCGGAGGCCGCCAAGAAGGCGCTCGCGCCCGCCGCCAGCCGGAGCGTGGCCAGGGTGCCCGGGAAGCGGAGACTCCGCCCTCGAGCGCAACCAACCCCGGCCGCTGTCGGCTGTCCCAAGACTGACGCCGATACTGAAGATCCCGGTGGGTGGCTGCTTTATAACGTCTTATAACGTAGTATGATAACGTCAGGGACCTTTCAGACAGACCGGCGCGGAGAGCGTCGGAGAGCATTTTTTTTTTTCACACAGACCGGCCGTTCAAATTTGCTCTGCTCTCCGCGCCGGTCTGTGTGAACGGACACGCGGATGCACTCGGAGCCGAGCGTACGCTCTTGGGCCGGACGGCAGAGCATATTCGGCCTACGGTCGGCTGTGCGAGCATGAAAGAGCACGCGAACGGAGCCGGTCGGATGCTCGAGCGCGAAAGGGCACGGGCATGGAGCAGCCGACCGGCTCGACGAGTAGCCGACCGGCTGCTCTCATATATTTCACACAGAGCGTATTGGGAGCATGCTCGAGCATCCTCTTATCATAAAAGAGTTAACATGTAAAAATAAAGCCTATTTCAATGTCTTAAGATTCTATTTTAAATGCGATTAAAATTTGCTCTGCTCTCCGCGCCGGTCTGTCTGAAAGGTCCCTTATAAATCGATGAACGCCGGCTACATGCACGAAAAAGCATACTGCATATCTCATTGGCACGTACCGCGGAACGTAGCGCGTAAAACGTAGCACGTAGCGAGGTACGTAGCACATAGCGCGGAATTAAGCGTTCGGCTTGTGACGCATTTACCTCTTTCTTTTCTTATGACGCTATCACGTAAAATTATCGTCAGTCTTTACAGACAACCAATTTTTTTAAGAAGTAATAAGTAGGTTAGTACTTCACAGAAACAGTTAAACGATTTAGTTAATTGAAATTGAGTTGAGTTGTGTTCGTAATTCTTCTCATGCTAAACGGGTTGACCAATTTTGATGAAAAATTTTGACGTGATAACGTCTTATAAATCGATGAACGCCGGCTACACGCACGAAAAAGCATGACTCATTATTATATATTAAAAGTATAAATTTAAAATTTAAAATACCCCCGACACTCGCCATTTTGTAGTGGCGGCCATCTTGGATTTATATAGTGCTATTGTACTAGTCAAGCCCTTTACTTTGATACCCATATAAAGGGAGTTGTGAAAAAAAATGTAATCCGTCATTTTGTGGCAGCGGCCATCTTGGACCGATTTTCATAGCTAAGAACACTCCCGACTAATTCAGCTTTCAAACAAAAAAACCGCATTGAAATCGGTTCACTCGTTTGAGCGCTACGGTGGAACAGACAGACACACACGCACGCACACACACAAACTTGTAACACCCCGTCTAAACTAGTGAAATACACAGAAATGGAAGACAAAAGGCGAGACGAGGGCGAGAGTGACGTGAACCAGACGGCGGAGCTGTGCGACGCGGACGCGGACACCGTGGAGTCGTCCCTGCCGCCCGACAGCCGGCAGCGGCGCCTGGCCGAGCTGCAGGCCGAGCGCGCCGCCTGCGACCCCGCGCACTTGCAACGCCTCAAGGTGAGAGTGACGTGAACCAGACGGCGGAGCTGTGCGACGCGGACGCGGACACCGTGGAGTCGTCCCTGCCGCCCGACAGCCGGCAGCGGCGCCTGGCCGAGCTGCAGGCCGAGCGCGCCGCCTGCGACCCCGCGCACTTGCAACGCCTCAAGGTGAGAGTGACGTGAACCAGACGGCGGAGCTGTGCGACGCGGACGCGGACACCGTGGAGTCGTCCCTGCCGCCCGACAGCCGGCAGCGGCGCCTGGCCGAGCTGCAGGCCGAGCGCGCCGCCTGCGACCCCGCGCACTTGCAACGCCTCAAGGTGAGAGTGACGTGAACCAGACGGCGGAGCTGTGCGACGCGGACGCGGACACCGTGGAGTCGTCCCTGCCGCCCGACAGCCGGCAGCGGCGCCTGGCCGAGCTGCAGGCCGAGCGCGCCGCCTGCGACCCCGCGCACTTGCAACGCCTCAAGGTGAGAGTGACGTGAACCAGACGGCGGAGCTGTGCGACGCGGACGCGGACACCGTGGAGTCGTCCCTGCCGCCCGACAGCCGGCAGCGGCGCCTGGCCGAGCTGCAGGCCGAGCGCGCCGCCTGCGACCCCGCGCACTTGCAACGCCTCAAGGTGAGAGTGACGTGAACCAGACGGCGGAGCTGTGCGACGCGGACGCGGACACCGTGGAGTCGTCCCTGCCGCCCGACAGCCGGCAGCGGCGCCTGGCCGAGCTGCAGGCCGAGCGCGCCGCCTGCGACCCCGCGCACTTGCAACGCCTCAAGGTGAGAGTGACGTGAACCAGACGGCGGAGCTGTGCGACGCGGACGCGGACACCGTGGAGTCGTCCCTGCCGCCCGACAGCCGGCAGCGGCGCCTGGCCGAGCTGCAGGCCGAGCGCGCCGCCTGCGACCCCGCGCACTTGCAACGCCTCAAGGTGAGAGTGACGTGAACCAGACGGCGGAGCTGTGCGACGCGGACGCGGACACCGTGGAGTCGTCCCTGCCGCCCGACAGCCGGCAGCGGCGCCTGGCCGAGCTGCAGGCCGAGCGCGCCGCCTGCGACCCCGCGCACTTGCAACGCCTCAAGGTGAGAGTGACGTGAACCAGACGGCGGAGCTGTGCGACGCGGACGCGGACACCGTGGAGTCGTCCCTGCCGCCCGACAGCCGGCAGCGGCGCCTGGCCGAGCTGCAGGCCGAGCGCGCCGCCTGCGACCCCGCGCACTTGCAACGCCTCAAGGTGAGAGTGACGTGAACCAGACGGCGGAGCTGTGCGACGCGGACGCGGACACCGTGGAGTCGTCCCTGCCGCCCGACAGCCGGCAGCGGCGCCTGGCCGAGCTGCAGGCCGAGCGCGCCGCCTGCGACCCCGCGCACTTGCAACGCCTCAAGGTGAGAGTGACGTGAACCAGACGGCGGAGCTATGCGACGCGGACGCGGACACCGTGGAGTCGTCCCTGCCGCCCGACAGCCGGCAGCGGCGCCTGGCCGAGCTGCAGGCCGAGCGCGCCGCCTGCGACCCCGCGCACTTGCAACGCCTCAAGGTGAGAGTGACGTGAACCAGACGGCGGAGCTGTGCGACGCGGACGCGGACACCGTGGAGTCGTCCCTGCCGCCCGACAGCCGGCAGCGGCGCCTGGCCGAGCTGCAGGCCGAGCGCGCCGCCTGCGACCCCGCGCACTTGCAACGCCTCAAGGTGAGGACTCGGGCTCGGGGTTAGTCTTGTGTAGTTCGCGAACGAACTAGTTCCTAGAACTAGGTCCTTTATGTGAACCACGCGACCTAGTTCTCAGATTGGCAGAACCGCAGCTCCTTAGTTCGTTAGAAAACCGAGAGTGAGCGAGAGTGCGGCGTCGTCCGTGCTACTGCGTGATGATTTGCTGTACGTAGTTCACATTATATGTTCGTTTAGTTCCTCGGTCAAAATTAGAATATTTTTTTTGTTGAACTACTTACTTAATAAAAAAATCATATAAAAATTAAAATTTTACAAGTTCAATGTTATTTAAAATTAATTAATTAAGTAGAAGTTAAAAATAATAAGATATCTATTTTATTAAATGAACGCGTGCAGGAGCAAGTGACAAAGTGAGCGAAAGATCTGCCTTTCTCTGGTTCAAAACGGGAGCTGGTAAACTACAAGAGCGACCTAGTTCACTGATCGCTCCCGTTCGATAACTACTATAGTCGGGGTACTTGTGCGACTGCACATCAGGAAGCGCAGGAAGCGCATCGAAGCCGACCGAAAAAATGTCACGGCATGGTGGTTAGGACGACCGACTTCTAATCGGAGGTCGTGGGTTCGATCCCGGGGCACGCACTTCTAACTTTTCGGAGTTATGTGCGTTTTAAGTATTTAAATATCACTCGCTTTAACGGTGAAGGAAAACATCGTGAGGAAACCTGCATGCCTCAGAATTCTCCATAACGTTCTCAAAGGTGTGTGAAGTCTGCCAATCCGCTTGGCCAGCGTGGTAGACTATGGCCAAAACCCTTCTCACTCTGAGAGGAGACCCGTGCAAAAGCAAAGTTTGGTTTAAAAAATAGAGTGAACGATAGGATTGAATTGAATGCCCACGTAAACTAGGTTCTCCAAATATGTAGGTATGTTAATTTTGTTCAAGGTTCGCTGTGAAAGAGTCGTGCACTCCTGCATAGCGACTTTGCTGTTGCACCTGACGCAACACCAGTTCACGGAGCTAGAAGGTTTATTCTTTTTTTATTAATCCCAAATTAAATAAATATTACAATATAGTTAGTCCTGCAAAGTTCATTGTGAAATAAAGCGCTTTTGGACTTCAGTAGGTACACAGCTACGAATCCTTTCGTCGGTCTAACACTAATTATACTGTCAATTCCATTGGACCATTGGACTGATAAATATTTTGAAAGCACCTGTCTTAAAAAAATGAGAAAAAAAAAATATTTTTTTGTCTAGTCTTGGAACTTGGAAAGGTCAAATCTAAAATTCTGCCCTAGTAGCTGTAGAGTGTAGGTGTCATGCATCCAGTAGGTACAGATGCATTTGGACTATAAAATTGCAGTTTGTATGCAGACCGAGTACGCAGTCAATGTGCAGTTCTATAGATATAATAAGTACCTAATCCCAATGCCCCGTGGTGGACTGCAATTGTCTTGCAGTCTTTTAAGACAATGGACTACAACTGACTTGCAGTCTGTTGAGACAGTGGACTGCAATTTTGCAATTGGAATAATTTGCAAAAATTTTACATTTCCCAATACAATTTATTAAAATTCCGCGCATCCTTACTTCCACATTTCTTAGCAATCAGCACCAAAACGGTGATATCCAAGTTGCTTCATATCGACGACGCCTATTATAGTCTGCCAGCGTACTGGTACTAATAAGAGATTCGTGAGTAAGACGTGTGTCTTTAGTCCAATATCTGATGGTGTAAAACATTAAAGACGAGATGCAGCGCGCGGTGTGCTGGTACCTGAGCTGCGACCGCTACTGGGAGGACACGGCGCCGGCCGCGCGCGCGTTCCCCTGGCCCCTGCTGCTGGCGCTCGCCACGGGCCTGGCGCTCGCCCTCTGCATGTGCTACTACATCATATGGATCGTGTTCGAGTGAGTGCTTAGATATAATCTTAAAGGGAGAGAGAGGACATTATAACACCATTAGGCACTATACCAATTTTAAAAAAGAGCTTTGACTATGTTAAAAAAATTCAAGTATAGGTAGGGATAGTAGAAAGGGACAATATTTGTTGTAGATGAATACAGATTTTATTTTGATTATCTCGTGTGAGCAGACAAGGTTTCTTTCAGCTAAGCGAGTTCTTGATTGGATAACTCAGATATCGTCGCTAACAGTGCAAAGCTGCGTAACTAACAACAGACATTACCGCGTAATATAGGTATCTATGCCCACGGAAGAGAAAAAGCATTTTATCTATGGGTATGCCAAACTTTACAGGAGAGCCATGTGCAATTTTTTATTTTTTGTTAACTTTTAGCGCACTTGTCTAAATGCCTATGCACTGTATGACTATTTATCACCAATCAGCTCGGAGGAGGGCAGCGTTGCGGGCAGCGGGTCGGTGTCGATGACCACGCACTCGTCGCCCGCGCGCGGGGAGCGGCTCGCGGGCGACGACGCGCTGGACGACGAGCACGACGACCACTACATCTACGTCACGTACCCGCCCGACCTCAAGCGCCGCCTGCTCGAGAGGTACGCACCCAACCGCCTCACGCTCATCATGCTCACACCCTTCATGAGACAAACTCGCGTTGACTGAAAGTTAACCTTGATACCGTCATAAGAAAGATCCGAATGCTCCGAAGAACACTTTCCATGCTGATGACTATCACCGTATACTTCAACTCATTCCATTCAATCTGCCCCGAAGGCTAAACACTATTCTTCTCCTAACTGATCTATCAGATATCATACACTTCCTGAGACCTTTCATGGGACAAACGCGCGTTGACTAAAAGTTATGTATATCATCATAGGATTCCCCCTACGATACGCTCCGAAGGCCAAACACTTTCCATGCTGATCTATCAGACACCATCAAGTTCAACCCGAGTTAGGCCGACCTTAAGAAAAACCTCCCCATTCGATCAGCCCCAAAGGCCATCAGACACCATATAGATCAACTCACCCCTAATAAGGCCTACCTTTTTTCCTCATCAAAAACAGTATGCTGCCAAGTTTGCTTTGGCCATTCACGCTTTCTTTGGCCTTCTAATCGTACGCCTGCTTGGGTATATGATCGGATACTCGACGCAGTCTATGCCCGACCCAGTTTCATTTTCTACGTCGGAAATGAAGGTGTACAGCTTCATGGCATAGTCTTCACAGTTCTACGTTAGCAATTAGCATATATTTCCGACCAGAATATCCTCAGGATACCTACATATGAAAGTTATATAACACTTCTTTATTTCGTTCTGTGCCACAGACTTGAGAAGTACGTACTTAACTAGAACTATCTTTGGTTTAAGATTGACATTGTGGCTAATTCTGTTGTACACAATCTCTAAACCTAAACTAAAATGACAGGCCTAAATCTATTGCTATCCTTTTCTGCAGTGAGCACTGTGAAAGAGATAGGAATAAATTTAGACCTGTCATTTTAGTTTAGGTTTAGAGATTGTGTACAACAGAATTGGCCACATTGTGTATATTTTAATTTTTCATTCTTCTTATGATTATAGATTTAAAATATTGTATATTATGTTGCCATCGTATTTCGAATATCCATTATATTATAAAATTCAATAATGTTGCCCTTTGTTACTTTTTACCTTCTTATAAAAAATGTTTTGAAGTAATTAGGTAGTTAATTACATAGAAAGGACTCCTTACACCCGTAACTGGACGTTACTCCTTACCCTTGGCATAGTCTTTTAGCTTTAGAAAACCTGTGTAGGTAGGTACACGAATGACAAATTGCACTTGGTTTTTCCTTTTTACATTCCGGACTTTAAGCGAGAAAATCCTAAAATTAGCCAGTTGAAAAAGTTAAGTGTGCTTATGCGATTTTTCCTTGAGTAAGAGATAATCAAATTCTTAATTCTTGTTGTTTAAGTGCGAAATTTCATATTCCTAACTGGTTTAGTTTTTGGGTCAACGTTTTACACCAAATACCAAAATTTCAGGTTTGTAACTTATTTCGTCTGCGAGCTAGAGACCAGCTGTGACCGGCGGACGGACAGACAGATAGACAGACAGACGGACAGTCGGACAGTGTCATTAATAGGGCTCCTTTTTTATCCTTTGGGTACGGAACCCTAAAAAAGTATTAATTTCATTGCGCCCCCGATGGATTAAACGCTGCAACAATAATTTGTTTTTAAATAATCTACCCCCAGGCGATGTATATTATGTTTTTATATTGAGAAAATAATAATTGCCTGAGCACACTAATTTCCACCTTGCACTCATAGTTGCCTACTCCTAAAATTTTTACGCTTAAAATAAGTGTAACATTTTATGTTTCATAATCGCCCATTTAATAATACATATTTACTATTAATTAATGTTATTAATAATTCTGTCGTTGTTTTAGCTGCTACAATAGAACAACCCGACTGTGAAACAAACCATCACCCCATCGTGCATGACTACTAGGTTTACGTTTACTTAGTGACCGTGCCAGTCTGGTTTAGCCTAATGTACTGATGATATTCCGTGCCTAATATCAGAGAATTTACCTCACCTGCCTTTCAAATGAATAGCTAACAGATCAAGATGTAAGAAACGCAGTAATTGCAAAATTATAAGTTTTCTCGTGTCATTTAATTTACCTAACAAAGCCTGCATTTTTATTGTTTAAAAATATAGACTCCATTTTAGGAATATTGTTTTGATTCTTTTATTTTTGGTTCTATAAAAGCTATGACAGTTAATTTACCTTGTTACTTTCTCTTTTAAAAGCTACAACAACAGATTTCTGTGCCTTTTTAAATGCTTTATTTACGAGAACCTATATATAACCTTTAATTACCTCAATTTTTTTTAGTTTCAGGTCTAGGAAATTCTTTTGATATAAGGTACTTACATAGTGAAAAACAAAGTAAACCGCACCTACTATTTTTAGAATACCCAAATACCTAGATAGATTTAAGAATCTAGTCAAGTAACTCTTTTTAAAAATAATAATTGATTTTAAATTAGCTCCTACTTTTAAATTAAAATAGAAGTAGTTCGCTTGAAACGTTGGTGCCTATTTTTATATTTACCTACTTATAAGTGAAATGTTTTTAAATTTTTTAATGATAAGCGTTCCCAGTTTTGTTTATGTAAAAGTTGCCTCATAAATAGCTATACGTGTTATGGACATTTTAAAAATGTAGAAAAGCTTTAGTTCCCGATTGTTTTAATTCGTAATTGTAATACATAAGTAATAGGTACATGTAGATTAAAAATTAAAAGCTTATATATGACGAAGATTTGTTGCAATAAATAGCTTTGTGTTTTTTTTAATATAACTTTTATTTTGAAGTATAGAAAGATGCAATAAAGGGGTTTTGTTAAAATATTGTATTTTTTAAAGTGCTAGTCATTGTATACATATATATACATAAATATAATTAGTTTCGATTATTTATCTAGACCAAGCTGATTTATTATTTTGAAAGAAACAAAAGAATATTATGAACAGATCACTGAGTGTATGTATGCAATTTTCATCGAGATAATATTAGTAAGAATAAAATATTATAAAAATTAGAATCTAGAATTCATTTTAAATGAACCAATGTGGCTAATTCTGTTGTACACAATCTCTAAACCTAAACTAAAATGACAGGGCTAAATATATTCTTATCTCTTTCACAACGATACCTGCGGAAAAGGATAGCTCTATTTTTAAACCTGTCAATTTAGTTTAGTTTAGAGATTGTGTACAACAGAATTAGCCACAATGTGAAAGTTAATTTTTATAATTCGTCCAAAAAATACGTTGATTTTTATACCTACGCCTCTTGCCCGAACGATTTTGCTGTCTTAATAATAATGTACCTACGACCAGTATGAGTTATCAAATATTGTATCATTACCATCTTAATCCTTCTGCAAAAGTTGCTCTTAGACGTTTCTAGTCAAAACGTGAGACCAATAAATTTTATTCATATAATATGTGAGTTGTAATATGTAGGAACCCTACTTTCTACGAATTTATAAGTATAGCTTGACCAGAAAAATAAAAACTTTGTCATGTTGCGGAAAACCAATAGAACTAATTTCTTCTGATATTTTACTACGTCACATGAACGACTATATTTATTTATTAGCGTTGTAATGAAAAAGCAACAGTTGCACCGCTAGAGCAGAGCTTTTTTTATTTTTCTAGTCAGGTTACTGGTTAGTATGCTTGGTATACGTACAAATTAAATTAGTTATGTATTGGTGCTTTGACAAATTAAATTTTGCATAGTTATCTAAGCAAATATTCAGTGTAAAATACTTGTTTACTTTATTCACTAAAATATTGTGTACTTACTCGTACTTACCTAGTACTCAAAAAATATAGATAAACCAAGCAACAAAATTATTTTTTTAAATTTGGTTTTAAAAATATATTTATCCATAAAATTGTTATGGACAATTTTTCGTAACCTGTGTGGTGTCCATTACACAAAATTTTCGCCCTGAGTACCTAATAATTGGAAATGTACAATATGTAGTACCAACTTACACTGGGAAAAACCCTTTTTACTAACGTAAGGGGTTTAACAGAAGGAACCCATACTACTTCGACATGCCAACACCGGCCAGGAAAATACCTATTCTGCGAATAAAATGATTGTTTTTTCTATACTTGTGTTTTACGTACACCCTGAAATTGTCCAGGACTAGAATTTAGAATACTACAGATAACATTGAACAGAGAAAATGGTCATGGTTCAATAAATCCATAAATAGGTCATGATCAATTTACAGATTGCAGATAGATTGAATATACGTTTTCTACGTATATTCAATATATCAAATCTCGACTGAAAAGCATACAAGGGGGTAGATAGACTTGAAAAAAAAAATTGCAACTCATAGTCAATGTTTTCATTCCCCGCATAAACTCAAAAAAAAAACCTGTTGAATGTAAAAACCTGAGTAAATGCTTCAATGAGACTGAAGTAACTCATTTAGGTTAGTGTAACTATAGCTTATAGAATTCATAATTTTTAACTCACAAAATATGATATTCAAGGGCACTGTTGATTTTTTTAAATAAAAAAAAAAGTGATTTAAGAAAGTTTGTTAAATAAAGTTCCATAAAATGTTTGAATGTATTTCATTTATTACTGATTCTGTCCGTAGGTATAAAAGTCGCAGTCTTTACACTTACAATTATCTAATAATATTATTCATATCAATATAGAGTTATAAATATTCTTCTTCTTTGATCAATAACACACTAGATATGCTGAAAAAGTGTCCGAGAAAAATAAGTTCCCAAAATAATTGCGAACCTATTTCCGTAAACAGATCTTTAACGTTGTGTTACAATGTGTTTTAAAAAGTTGTAGCATACGAAATAAACACAATAGTAAAAGGATAAAAGAGATTTGAAGAGAAATGTTTTATTGCTTCTTTCCAATTAGATTAAGTCCCATGGACTGTATGTCTTGTATTTTATTGATCATCGAAGAATATATACAAGATTTTACAATCTAAGAAAAATAATATACATAATGTTAGAATATATAATATAATAGATAATATTATATTACAAGATATATAACACATTGAAATCTTACCATATTTTAAGATCACTTTTCGATCTATAAAAGCGACAAAATGTTCGTTTCATAAAGCCCGAATTACCGCACCGGCCTGCAGTGACGTCTCAAACGTATTTGATGCCCTTCCACAGTGAGTTTCCTTCGATGATACATTTGCAACCGCATCCAGCAGGGCATGTGTCGTGCTGGGAAAACCTGAAATGTTATTTTTAGTTTAATAAAATTATCTTATAATACATTTTCGCAGTTTTTTCGAGTGGCTCATAACTCAACCTATGAGCATTATTACACAATCACGAATTGTGATGAACTACGAATTGTCAATGACAGTTCTGAATTAATAGACCAGTCAAATTAGACTAAAAAATAGGGGTGAGGTTACAATAATTCACACCTGGCTGAAAATTGGTAGGATTGTTCAAAACACTAATATAAATGAAATGTGAAAAGTCCTCATCGATTCGACACTTGGAAAAAAATTTACTCCTGGACACGCACAGTTTACTCACACTTGGCTGAAAATTGGTAAGATTGTTTGAAACACTATTATAAATGAAATGTGAAAAGTCCTTATCGATCCGACACCGAAAAAAAATTACTCAGGGTCAAGGGTCACAAAAACGAGTTTTTCACGATTTTCAGCAAAACTGTAAGTTTTATCATAAAATTAGTTTAGACAAAATTGTAGATCAGATAATTATCTATAAAAAATATCTGAATACTTTTTTTCTTAAGAGCCACCCGTTTTTGAGATATAACGATTCAAAAAGTTAAGTGTCGAAATAAAAATGAGGGACTGGGGTTCTGTTTACCCGAAATTCTGATATTTCCAATATTTTATGTGTGTAAGTTTGTAATTTATATGTGTAAGTTATGTGTAAGTTAGATAATTAGAATTTAATTTAAATTAGAATGAAATTAGAAAAGATAATTTTATGATAAGACTTACCGTTTTGCTGAAAACTTCCTGTGAAAACTTTGACCCCGAGTAATTTTATTTTCCAGGTGTCGGATCGATGAGGATTTTTTACATTTCATTTATAATAGTGTTTCAAACAATCCTACCAATTTTCAGCCAAGTGTGAATAAACTGTGCGTGTCCAGGAGTAAATTTTTTTCCAGGTGTCGGATCGATGAAGACTTTTCACATTTCATTTATAATAGTGTTTCAAACAATCCTACCAATTTTCAGCCAAGTGTGAATAAACTGTGCGTGTCCAGGAGTAAATTTTTTTCCAGGTGTCGGATCGATGAAGACTTTTCACATTTCATTTATAATAGTGTTTCAAACAATCCTACCAATTTTCAGCCAAGTGTGAATAAACTGTGCGTGTCCAGGAGTAAATTTTTTTCCAGGTGTCGGATCGATGAAGACTTTTCACATTTCATTTATAATAGTGTTTCAAACAATCCTACCAATTTTCAGCCAAGTGTGAATAAACTGTGCGTGTCCAGGAGTAAATTTTTTTCCAGGTGTCGGATCGATGAAGACTTTTCACATTTCATTTATAATAGTGTTTCAAACAATCCTACCAATTTTCAGCCAAGTGTGAATAAACTGTGCGTGTCCAGGAGTAAATTTTTTTCCAGGTGTCGGATCGATGAAGACTTTTCACATTTCATTTATAATAGTGTTTTTAACAATCCTACTAATTTTCAGCCAGGTGTGAATTATTGTAACCTTGAAAGTCTAAATTGACTGGAACTAACAGTCTAAACAGGCTGCTACGATACAATCCTTATTCCTACTACTTTTTAACCATTGGTGTATATTATTAGTTTAATTTGTTTGTCGTGGACGTTTGTGCGTCGTGATCGGATGGCAGTTAGGTAGGTCAGGTTATTACACTCACCACGCGATCATGTGCTGCGCGTGCGCGGCGTGCGAGCAGAGCGCGCAGGCCACGGCCAGGCCGCGCACGCCGCGCCCGCACACCGCGCAGCGCAGCGCCAGGCGGCGGCACGACGCGCACGCCGCGCCGCGCACCGTGCGCGCGCACCACGCGCACTCCCACGCCGCCTCGCCCGCGCCCGACCCCAGCGTCGGCTCGAACTTGCACCTCACCAGTTTCATTACCTGATACCATATTATCATTTTATGTTCACTTTTACAAATTCTCACAACCCTATTATCGTAATGATTTATGACTCAGTATGCACGTTTGCTGAATTTATAGTTAGTATTGTTGGCGTATGAGCTCACCTCAGTCTTCTTGTATAGAAGCTGCCACCGGTGCAGCACATCGGCGTAGGCTCGCTTGAAGCAGTGGTAGAGGTGCGCGGTGGGCTCGTCCACGACGCACGCGGACGACGGCTCGGACTTGGTCGCGCTGCACTCGGTGTTCAGGTTCTCGGCCTCGGAGCACGAGTTGTACTAGTTAGTATTGTTGGCGTATGAGCTCACCTCAGTCTTCTTGTATAGAAGCTGCCACCGGTGCAGCACATCGGCGTAGGCTCGCTTGAAGCAGTGGTAGAGGTGCGCGGTGGGCTCGTCCACGACGCACGCGGACGACGGCTCGGACTTGGTCGCGCTGCACTCGGTGTTCAGGTTCTCGGCCTCGGAGCACGAGTTGTACTAGTTAGTATTGTTGGCGTATGAGCTCACCTCAGTCTTCTTGTATAGAAGCTGCCACCGGTGCAGCACATCGGCGTAGGCTCGCTTGAAGCAGTGGTAGAGGTGCGCGGTGGGCTCGTCCACGACGCACGCGGACGACGGCTCGGACTTGGTCGCGCTGCACTCGGTGTTCAGGTTCTCGGCCTCGGAGCACGAGTTGTACTAGTTAGTATTGTTGGCGTATGAGCTCACCTCAGTCTTCTTGTATAGAAGCTGCCACCGGTGCAGCACATCGGCGTAGGCTCGCTTGAAGCAGTGGTAGAGGTGCGCGGTGGGCTCGTCCACGACGCACGCGGACGACGGCTCGGACTTGGTCGCGCTGCACTCGGTGTTCAGGTTCTCGGCCTCGGAGCACGAGTTGTACTAGTTAGTATTGTTGGCGTATGAGCTCACCTCAGTCTTCTTGTATAGAAGCTGCCACCGGTGCAGCACATCGGCGTAGGCTCGCTTGAAGCAGTGGTAGAGGTGCGCGGTGGGCTCGTCCACGACGCACGCGGACGACGGCTCGGACTTGGTCGCGCTGCACTCGGTGTTCAGGTTCTCGGCCTCGGAGCACGAGTTGTACTAGTTAGTATTGTTGGCGTATGAGCTCACCTCAGTCTTCTTGTATAGAAGCTGCCACCGGTGCAGCACATCGGCGTAGGCTCGCTTGAAGCAGTGGTAGAGGTGCGCGGTGGGCTCGTCCACGACGCACGCGGACGACGGCTCGGACTTGGTCGCGCTGCACTCGGTGTTCAGGTTCTCGGCCTCGGAGCACGAGTTGTACTAGTTAGTATTGTTGGCGTATGAGCTCACCTCAGTCTTCTTGTATAGA
The DNA here is from genome assembly GCA_920104075.1 of Melanargia galathea. Classification (NCBI taxonomy): domain Eukaryota; kingdom Metazoa; phylum Arthropoda; class Insecta; order Lepidoptera; family Nymphalidae; genus Melanargia; species Melanargia galathea. Next base: position 19,517,808 of record OV049862.1, read on the forward strand.
AGCTGCCACCGGTGCAGCACATCGGCGTAGGCTCGCTTGAAGCAGTGGTAGAGGTGCGCGGTGGGCTCGTCCACGACGCACGCGGACGACGGCTCGGACTTGGTCGCGCTGCACTCGGTGTTCAGGTTCTCGGCCTCGGAGCACGAGTTGTACTAGTTAGTATTGTTGGCGTATGAGCTCACCTCAGTCTTCTTGTATAGAAGCTGCCACCGGTGCAGCACATCGGCGTAGGCTCGCTTGAAGCAGTGGTAGAGGTGCGCGGTGGGCTCGTCCACGACGCACGCGGACGACGGCTCGGACTTGGTCGCGCTGCACTCGGTGTTCAGGTTCTCGGCCTCGGAGCACGAGTTGTACTAGTTAGTATTGTTGGCGTATGAGCTCACCTCAGTCTTCTTGTATAGAAGCTGCCACCGGTGCAGCACATCGGCGTAGGCTCGCTTGAAGCAGTGGTAGAGGTGCGCGGTGGGCTCGTCCACGACGCACGCGGACGACGGCTCGGACTTGGTCGCGCTGCACTCGGTGTTCAGGTTCTCGGCCTCGGAGCACGAGTTGTACTAGTTAGTATTGTTGGCGTATGAGCTCACCTCAGTCTTCTTGTATAGAAGCTGCCACCGGTGCAGCACATCGGCGTAGGCTCGCTTGAAGCAGTGGTAGAGGTGCGCGGTGGGCTCGTCCACGACGCACGCGGACGACGGCTCGGACTTGGTCGCGCTGCACTCGGTGTTCAGGTTCTCGGCCTCGGAGCACGAGTTGTACTAGTTAGTATTGTTGGCGTATGAGCTCACCTCAGTCTTCTTGTATAGAAGCTGCCACCGGTGCAGCACATCGGCGTAGGCTCGCTTGAAGCAGTGGTAGAGGTGCGCGGTGGGCTCGTCCACGACGCACGCGGACGACGGCTCGGACTTGGTCGCGCTGCACTCGGTGTTCAGGTTCTCGGCCTCGGAGCACGAGTTGTACTAGTTAGTATTGTTGGCGTATGAGCTCACCTCAGTCTTCTTGTATAGAAGCTGCCACCGGTGCAGCACATCGGCGTAGGCTCGCTTGAAGCAGTGGTAGAGGTGCGCGGTGGGCTCGTCCACGACGCACGCGGACGACGGCTCGAACTTGGTCGCGCTGCACTCGGTGTTCAGGTTCTCGGCCTCGGAGCACGAGTTGTACTAGTTAGTATTGTTGGCGTATGAGCTCACCTCAGTCTTCTTGTATAGAAGCTGCCACCGGTGCAGCACATCGGCGTAGGCTCGCTTGAAGCAGTGGTAGAGGTGCGCGGTGGGCTCGTCCACGACGCACGCGGACGACGGCTCGGACTTGGTCGCGCTGCACTCGGTGTTCAGGTTCTCGGCCTCGGAGCACGAGTTGCTGCGCACTATCACCGGCAGCGTCCACCCGTCGGCGCTGATTTCGCTGTACTGTGTTATTGTGTTGTACGGCGATGTGTTATTACCGTTACCCTAAAAAAAGGTTGATAAATTCGTAATTTTTTTATATAGTCTAAATTGCTATTACATAGCTTGGCACAGTATTCTAAGAAGCTCAGTTTATGTTCCATTTTGTCATCCTAAATATTTAAAAAAATCTCCCAATATATCTTTAAAAAGGGTTTGAAACACCTTTTCTGTTTTTTGACACCATATCTCTCGCATCGTCGGAACTATCCTTGTACTGGACTTGAGTGTCCCTCATTGTGAGTTAAGTTTGACAGAATAAGTATCATTTAAAAAAATGATTGAATTAGGGGAAATATTGTCACTTACATAACTGGATGTGCTGATGATCGACTGAGAGCTAGAGTTGCTTGCGTCGTTGAAGAGTGAAAACGCACAGGTTAGCATGGCCGCCATTTGCAAATCCCATGATTTGGCGTAATGCGATATTCTGGAATAATAAATATAAACTAATCACGTCAAGGCGCTGTATGAGTGTGACGTTAGATGTAAGCATTTGGTGTGCCATCATCATATTCTGTTTAATTACAGTTTTTCAAGATCTAGAAAACTAGCAGTTGTAATTACGCTGAGAAGTTAAAGCAAGTTAAGTTAAAGCACGAGGTTGCAGCTGAGCGGATGGCCGGCCCACTCCATGCTCTCCTCGCTGGACATGAGGTGGTCGATCGGCTGCGTCACCAGGGATCTGGCACGGAATACTTACAGAGCTTGCACGAGGTTGCAGCAGAGCGGATGGCCGGCCCACCCCATGCTCTCCTCGCTGGACATGAGGTGGTCGATCGGCTGCGTCACCAGGGATCTGGCACGGAATACTTATAGAGCTTGCACGAGGTTGCAGCAGAGCGGATGGCCGGCCCACTCCATGCTCTCCTCGCTGGACATGAGGTGGTCGATCGGCTGCGTCACCAGGGATCTGGCACGGAATACTTATAGAGCTTGCACGAGGTTGCAGCAGAGCGGATGGCCGGCCCACCCCATGCTCTCCTCGCTGGACATGAGGTGGTCGATCGGCTGCGTCACCAGGGATCTGGCACGGAATACTTATAGAGCTTGCACGAGGTTGCAGCAGAGCGGATGGCCGGCCCACTCCATGCTCTCCTCGCTGGACATGAGGTGGTCGATCGGCTGCGTCACCAGGGATCTGGCACGGAATACTTACAGAGCTTGCACGAGGTTACAGCAGAGCGGATGGCCGGCCCACCCCATGCTCTCCTCGCTGGACATGAGGTGGTCGATCGGCTGCGTCACCAGGGATCTGGCACGGAATACTTATAGAGCTTGCACGAGGTTGCAGCAGAGCGGATGGCCGGCCCACCCCATGCTCTCCTCGCTGGACATGAGGTGGTCGATCGGCTGCGTCACCAGGGATCTGGCACGGAATACTTACAGAGCTTGCACGAGGTTGCAGCAGAGCGGATGGCCGGCCCACCCCATGCTCTCCTCGCTGGACATGAGGTGGTCGATCGGCCGCGTCGCCAGGGACCGCGCTGCTAACGCGGCGAGGTCCCACGCGTGTGATAGCTCTCCTTCACCTTCCTCTGACGCTACTTTTGCATTCTTCTCGCACATATCTGTGGCGAGGAAGAGGTAAATGCTTTCTTAAGCTGATCCACGTAAACACCGCATTGTTCCGAGCCTCCTCGGTTCGGCTGTAATGACGCGATCAGTATTATTTATTTAATAATTAATTTTATTTTTTCGTTCGGCCAAATTAAGTTTTTCGTTGGTGACAATTCTCTAAATCAAAATCAGCAAACAATGTTTATTTGAAATAACTTTTTGGGCAGTGCACGGTTCTTTATTACGCAGTTGTAGTCTAGCCTAGTCACAATATCAGCTGTGAAATGAATAGTTCAAATAGGTAATAATATAAGGTTAAGCTAAGCTTTTTGGTCGGGACAGTAGCTCACCTGAACACCTTAAAAGCCAAACACCGTTTTTTTTGCAAACTCACCAACAGGGTTGTCAGCGTTGATGCAGTACTTCTCGGCCAGGGTGCGGTTGAGCGGGAACAGGCTGGCGGCGGCGTACAGCACCACGCGCGGCGCCGCGCAGCCCGAGATGCTGCCGCGACTGCGCATGCTGCCCGCGCGCCGACTCTGGGCTTTCTGCACCACCAGTTAATATTTCGTCTTTCAACGTTAAAATTATTCACATACTCCAACCATATAAATCTATTGCCTCATATAAATCGACAGGCGCATAAGCTAGCCACTAGGCCCATAATGGTCTGCAGATCAAGAAGAATATAAATAATGTACATTACTAGGCCAGCGATGAATCTTCTAGTTCTGTAACCAACCGCAACTTCGTCCGCGTAGATATAGGTTTTTTTTTAAATTCCGTCCGAAATTCCCGATTTTCTGGCATGAAAAGTAATTATGTCCGTTTCCGTAAAACAGGCTTTCGTCTTCGTAAAGTTCGCAATGTTCAATATTAACTATTTTCAATAATGTTCAACTACCCTCGCGGGTTGAAATATTTCAGAACTGTGTTAACAAAAGGAATTCAACCCACCCATCGATCCTGAAAGTAGAAAGTGGTGATGGAATTGGACGCGTGGCGGTGGTGCAGCTGCGGGAACCCGGACGCGTTGGTCGGCGACGGCGTGGTGGTCGCGTGCGGCGACACCGACGCGTACCCGGCGCCGAAGAACGCCGGAGTGAGCGACAGCGAGGACATGGAGCGCGGCGTGCCCGCCTCGTGCTTCAGCGACAACCGCCTCGCGTTCGCGGGCCGGTTGAACACCGCCAGCGTGCTGACCCCGCACCACTTCGCGCCGCAGGTCCTCGGGAACGGTATGCAGGAGTCGCCGGCGTTCTCGCTCTCCGACTGGCTTCGTTGGCTCGATTTCATCGAGTCCGAGTCGTCGCTGGATTTCACCGGAATCTAGAGGGCAAGGCCATTTTTTTTTTATTCAACTACAAATTGGTCCTTGATAGTAAGTGACGATGTAGTCTAAGATGGAAGTGGACTAATTTGGAAGAGGTATGCATATTCCTGATCGGTTTCTACACATATCGGAACGCTAAATCGCTTGACAGCACGGCTTTGCCGGTAGGGTGGTAACCAGCCACGGATGAAGCCTGGTACCAAACCAGACCAGAGACAATTTAGAAATTATGAAATCCCAAATTCCATGGTTGCATAACCAAGCAGACACCAAGTGATGTGCCCTAGATAGAGCTGAATACATTTTGTTGGTAGCGCAACTGATTGCGCCACCACTGGTGTCTTAGTGAGATAGCGCCCTAAATGGACGCACAAAGTATGATGGCTAAAGTAAAAATACATCAGAAATACCTCGTCTATTGATGTCGCCAAAGTTTTCAAGCAATGCAGCAAACATCTGTGACCCTCCTTTTTCTTGCGGTAAGCCGTTCTGTTAATAGCTTGTAATATTTTAATAGTGGTCGGGCTATCGACGTTTGTCCCAGACAACCAAGAGAACTTGGGTATAGTTTGTTCTGTAACATTCCTAGGAAAGGTCACTTGGAGGTTGGCAGTGTAACCGTTGCGTTCTGAATGTATCTGACACGTTCTGGTCTCGATGTTCATGTCAGTCACTTCAATGTTCGCCATCTCACGAATAGATTCGAACTCTTCATCTATTGAGGTAGTTGTTTTGTGCACAATTTTATTCTGAAAATCGATTTCAATTAATACAATAAATTGTTTCTGAAATTTTGACCAATACGAAATTTGAATCATTTATTGTGGTTATGCACTAGTATGATCTAAATTCAAGGAAATACGTCATCGTCATCGTTATAGGTCTGTTGTTGGGACTTCCGCGTGCCTCGGCCTATTCGGATGAATAAGATCAGACTAGTGAACAACCAGCCTAAACTTTTTTTCTGTGCATATAGAAGAAATACCGTACCATTTGAATATCCTGCCCTTTAGAATCACACATCGAAAGGTCATTCGTTGAGCTAACAGTTGATGCGTAACTAGCTGTTGAAAATAACAAAGATTGATATACACATATTTGGTTTATATTTATTAAATCACATTCATTAAGTCATAAACACGAAAGTTAGAAGCCTGCTTGGCCCTTGCCCAGTGGCAAATATAGCTCTGAATGATACAGTGAATGAAAATGTTAATTGAGCTAATGTTCCACCACTTAGTTCAGAAATTGTCCATCAGAAAATCTGACGCGCGCCTAGTGGCTCTCTTCTGCTTTTGCATTTTGTACTGGGAACCGTACACCATCAGTATTTTTACGTATCATCCGTTCCTGTCTGACGCTCTAAGGATGCAAGAAACATGCAGTTTTCGACTGGCAATTTCTCATAATATTCGACGGGCCTAAGCGTAAATACAGTGTATGTACCACACTGCAAGGCATCAATGCTGACAGCGTCTCAATACGAATAGTATGTGCGACTAAAATCAGCGGATGCGTGGTATCGCCTAGATCACCACAAAATACCTTAAAATCGAAGCGCGTGCTGTAAGCATGATTTTGGTGTGAGCATTCCACTTACTATCACTATTATTGTCATCATTTTCTGTGTCATCAGGTAAATAGTGTGAACACATTTTGAGTAAAGACGGATGCATTGTCCACAGCCTAAGTGTCTGATCCCTTCCCCACGTCACCAGCTGGTAATTTGAAGGCAGTGTGTTGGGCCTCCACACCATAGTCTGAACAGTGTCGGTATGCCCCACTAATCTGTGAGTTAATGTGCCACCAATCCAAATGCCTATTACCCCAGCTTGTTCCACTCTGGGTAATCCTCCCCAACCTACTCCAATAGTCAAAAGTCCACTGCCAAATGGAGTATAAATCGCTCTCCACACAGGAAAGTTCGTCATTATAACATTCTCTGGTCGCCTAGCATTGTGGATATCAAAGTACTTAATACTTCCATCGTGACTAGATGTGACTAGCTGATATTCATGGTGCGGGCTCCAGTCAACGCCATGTATCTTACAGAGGTGAGCAGAAATGTAGTGGATAGGGGAAGAGCTTTTGCGGTAATCCCATATCTTTATATCACCATCATGTGCTGTGGCAACTAAGTGGGATGCTACTTTGTTCCATTGGACTTGAGAAGCTCCAGCTGAAAAATAAATTTGGGTATATAATAAATTTGGCTATGTTATGACTAGATATTTCTATTCACATAATACTGATATAGTTCATGATTTTTAAGTGCTCTATTTTGGTAAAATTGGTGGCAGTAAAATGAAAACCACTCAAAACAACATCATTAAGAATATTTTGCAAAAAATTTATCCTTTTCTTGACATTTAACTCTTTACTGAGATTCACATCTTGAATTTTTTCATCTTCTTAAGCATAAAACATAGCAATGGCCACCCCATTGCTATATTTTATGCTTAATTGCACTAACATACAGTTTCTTTTTAATAAGGTAGCTTACTAGACTTAGATATTCTGCTTTATTTACTTTGAAATGCAGTTAACATATAAACTGCTACTTGCCCAGAGAGGGTCAATTAGGTTACAGCACTAATGAACAATACCAGAGAATTATAGAATACACTGCATACAAATTGCAAAACTGTATGTACAAATTAATTGTAAATCCATAATAACTGGTCTTTAAATGCCAATGAAAATTAAACCTTACCTACAGCAGATAAAGAGACCACAGGTTTCCTGGTATCTCTCAAGTCCCAGAGATAAGTGAATGTGTCTATGGAGCAGGTTGCTATTAAGTTGTGATCTTGTCTGTGAAAGTGTGTGTCGCTCACAACTCTGGTATGGCCACGTAATGAGCTTATACACATTAAGTCATTGCCTGCTCTCCATTCGTACACATCCACATGTTGATTACTCTGAAAGAAAAACAAATTAAATGCAGACACCAAACATTCCTGAAATACTTTTATGAATTTAAAGATCATCAGCATCACCCTGCCTGTCAATTTAGATAAGAGATATCGTCGGCTTAATTGTCAAACTTTGTATCTCCATTTGGTCAAACTTAACATCTCCATTTGGTCAAACTTTACAGAAGTATAGGATAAAACTTTAACCACTCATGGTGTGGTATTTTTTTTAAATAGCAAAAAACTAAAAAGATGTAGAAGATACGAGTGATTCCACTGTGTTCATTACGGCATTTTACACATTAGATTGTATCATAGTAAAAATTTCGGAAATGGAGTTACGAAGTTTGATAATTATCAAATAATAATTATACACATATCGCTGGCTTAATTATAATTAAGCCAGCGATATGTGTATAACCAAAAAGAAGGCATAAATATCTTACGGCAATCGCACACAGCTTTTGGCCTGGATAAGTCTGACACCACTCTGCCCCAGCGGCGTCGTATTTGCTGTGCCGCGGGTATTTCTTTACGATTTCTGTTGGAACGTCGTCGACGCCTATATGTTTTATTGCGAGCCACCTGCGACCTGCCAACAGCACGTTGTTTCCCGAGTAATCCACTGACATAGCCGTTGCCTGCAGCTCCCTATATTCCCATTTCATAATCTCCTCACTCCAATGCACCGTCATCTTTGAAATTTTAATTTAGGCCGACATTACACAAAAAAAAAAACAATACTAGTTTTTGTTGCGCAAATAGAAAACTGTACAACAATAAACAAAAATATATAAATATCTATTAAGGAATATATCAAACAAAAACAAACGGTGACAGATGACAATCAGCTGTTTTGTGTCAATTTTAATCACAGAAAAAAATTGGCAATAAGGCCCATAGAGACAGTGTGACCACATTTAAATTGGTCAATCTACTTCTGTAGCTTAAAAAAACAACCGAAATATACCACAGTCTTGGTAAAAACTACCACAAATCTACCTCACTAATATGATAAAATAGAGATGAAATAAAACTATATTTCATTACAGTCTGGCCAACGAAAGTAGAAAATCATAAAATGCCGATAATTTTAAATGGCAGCACCAATTTTATGTCAAACTTCTGATAACTGTCACTCATTACTGTCAGATGTGTGACTGTCAATTGTTATTATTATTTTACGTAGGCAAGTACCTACATACCTTAGGAAGTTAGATGTTCCAGAAATTACTTTGAAGTTTTTTTGGTGTTTAGCTGAATTTTCATGTTCCTTAAGAGACGCTATCCGTGGAAGAATATTGCAATTGCAGGCTTTACAAAAGGCGTTGTCTCCTTCCGATGATTTAGTCAACCACTTTGAAAATAAAGGGTTTTGCTCCCACTCCGTACGATATTGCCTTCTGCAGGGGCGTAGCTACCACCGTATCTGCCGTATCAATTACACGGGGCCCCCAAGCCACGGGGGCCCCCGATGTGCGTCATTATTGTCCATAGAGGCAGAATCTTTAGAAAAACTAAAGTCATCATCAGCTATTTACCAAACCCCCCAAACAAATTTTTATACGGGGCCCCCGTCAAGGTACGCTACGCCACTGGCCTTCTGTATTTTCTTTTCATGGTGATAAATTAAATAACAAAACAAAACAAAGAAATCGCTCTCGATATGTGCTCTTCAGCTCATAATATTCATAATCTCGTGTTAATTAAGTCGTATATATAGGTACATCAAGTTAAAAGTTTACGTAGAAGTGCCTACTTGCAAACGGGCAAAGAAGATAAACAAAACAAGACTAGTTATGGCCTGTTATGGACGGGGAAACCCCGCCCCGAAAATCTTACTAAACAGAAGGTTTCCATATACTTGATCCAAAATCTACCAAATCTACCGGGGAAAAAATCAAAAATGTGTAATTATACCATAATCTACCCAACAATTTTTAACTACCACAACAAGCCTTAAATCTACCAAAAAAGTAGAAATCTACCACATGTGGTCACGCTGCATAGAGATAATAATAATAAGTTCATGATAAGGCCTCCCAAAAACAGCCCTACGAATGCCATCATGCCATCATTGGCCATCATGTCGTGACGTGACTCAAAAAAAAATGATTAACGATGAAACACCTCAAGAGTTACTCGGAGGTCTTGTTAACGTTACCAAGTAACAAAATAAATTATGACATTAATTAAAGTTAACATTAGTAAGATAATTTTTTAATCTTTCTGAGCGGAGATAACGTTACCAATTTTTAAACACCCAGTCCTGAAACTGTCTGAAGAGTGAGTGAAAATTGAAAATAATCCCAATGAAATATGAGAACATGGTTTATTTTTGTTTGTTTTTCTTTCAGTGTTACAAAAATAATTGTTGACAATGACAAAATACTGTACTGACAATGACAGTCACCTGACAGTTCATCATTGAACCTATAGAACCTTAATATTATTATCTCTATGCAGTTCATTGCTAATGTTTTTTTTACATGGTTTAAATTGTTTTGATTTTTAAGCTGAAACAAAATGAATATTCATGAATGTATATAGTTAATTACTTACTTATTTATTTCAAAAATGTATTAATATTATGATAAAATGGTAGAATATGTGAGGAGATGGCGTTATTCCATAATAAACAATACTTTTTCGAAGTTAATTTTGGGCATTGTTTTTATTTATTTCTACTGTGAATACCTCATTTACTATGTTACCCAAATACAGGTAAATATGCCAAATAACTTGTGTTTTAATTATTTCACGAAGGATGCGACTTTAATGTAGGTAAAGCATTAATGTTTTGAACTTTTTACCTTACTAAAATTAGCTGGCTGGAGGCTGAAAAATCAGTAACTATAAAAATAGAATGTTTTTTTTTATACATAGGTATCTATTTCATCTCGGAGGTAGAATAATTAAAGAATAATTAAGAGGAATTTATCGCGAGTGCGCCTCACAAACCAAGATTTTCATTTGCATATCAATAGCAAATAGCAATAGCAATCAAAGTCAATGAAACATTCCAGAATAAAAACTATCTATTTCCTGGAACCTTGAAACTGAACTTACAAAGAAGCTCGTAATTGTTATTTAAAAAAAAAACTGGTTTTATCTTTTACTTGCATAACTTTTTTTAATTATCTATGTTGCAGTGTGGATGGCCATCCTTAACCAAAAGAAGAACTAATGATATGGAGCCAGTGTATGCAATGATAATCGCAGACACACATTTGTTGGGCTCCCGTAACGGCCATTGGTTTGACAAGTGGCGGAGGGAGTGGCAAATGCACCAGGCATTCCAGGCTGCTATCACTTTGCATCAACCTGAAGCTGTTTTTGTTTTAGGTAGACTATTTGCTTATTAATTAATAATATTTTATTCGCCATACATAATATTTTATTCTCATTTAACGTAAAATGGAATATGAAAAACACTGAATAAATTATTTATCATTTGCAGGAGATCTATTTGATGAGGGCAAATGGTGTTCCCAGAGTGAGTTTGATGACTATGTACAGAGATTCTACAACCTTTTCAAAGTCCCTGATTGGACTACTATGTATGTAGTTGTTGGAAACCATGACATAGGCTTTCATTACAGGTAAAACTTTTGTTTTATTTTACACCTTTCTAATATTTAATTACCTATAGACGTTGGAGTCCCCTTGGTGGACAAATGGCGACCTTGCACCGGAAACTGGCCACTAGGTGGAGAGAAAACATCAAATCAGTCACAGGGACCTACTAGATTCAAGCGATGTAAGACTGTAATCCAGTCCAGATCCAGTCCAGGTCCAGTTGTGGAAGTCTAAGTCAAAGTCAAATGAACTCTATTCAAAATTCTCTAGTACACTGTACACTTTTGAACATCAATTTTACATGTTAATTCTATCGGTTCAGGATTACGACGTATATATTTAATTGATTTCTAATAAGTATATGACCAATTTAAGATACTAAGTTTATAATTTTGTTTTTCAAGTAAGAAGCTTGAAAGAGAGTACAGGATAGCCGGACCTATTAAGGGTGATATATTTCGCAGGTACAAACAGCCTGTCTATTATATATATTAGTATGTATGTACGTAAATTAGTAGCTATGTATTTAAATAAATTAGTTACATTATCATAACATTTGTGGAGCTATTATTAACAGTTATTATTTTTGAAACTAAGAAGTTTAAGGTATCAAATCATAATACTAATATTTTCTTTACCTACAAATCGCAATTTCATTGCGGGGTTTCTTGATTGGGGAACTACATAAAATGAACATTTGCGATGAACTGCAGCATGTGTGATGGATATGTTTACATATTCACGGCCTAAAGTTTTAAGATACAAGTTTAGATAATGTACCCAGTGTATGAATCCCTGAACGATCAAATCAGAAATGAGGCGATCCGATTCAAGAGTCAATGAGAAATATCTCATTGACTCTTGAAACTGACTGACAGTGTCGGAAGAACCGATAGATGTTGGGGTCCCAAGGAGATTGACCCTGCACCGACAAATTCAGCGCTGGAAGAGCCCCCCACTGCAGGGACTTACGATCTCAAGCGAGTCGCTGAAAGCCGATGGATACACGAGACACAAGATCGTGTTCTGTGACGATCCTTGCAAGAGACTTATGTCCAGCAGGCTGGTTATGTCGCTATCAGTTCAAACGACGAGTGTATTGTATGTACATAACTAGGTATTCTGCAAAAGCTCCATAATCATAAACTACTATTATTACCTACTAGCTCTTCTACAAAGAGTAATAGATATAACCCCCGGCACGTAAGTCGAGCGGTGACCTTCAAGTGCGCGCAGCGTCGTATCTACGAGTGAGCGGGACACAATACGATTGGAGAGCCAATCAGCGCTTATGAGGGATCCGCGAGAGCTAATCAGTGCTTACGAATGATCCCCACGCCTTCCCCGCGACCCCTTCACACCCTGAGATACCTTATTTTTGACTTCTGCGCATTGAAGATCACCGCTCGACTTATTTGCCGTGACTTATAGATGTATCACGTTGTACAGGATAACACCACAACTAGCGAACAGATTTGAGAGCAAACTGAATGCGCCGCCCGTTCGGCTTGTGAGCATTCGCGGGAACCACTTTGTGCTGATCAACTCTATGGCCATGGAGGGAGATGGATGCTCGCTTTGTTCTCGAGCTGTCGGTGAAATTGACAGGATTTCAGGTTAGGTAATATTGTTTTTTAATTCAGTGCACTAAGCATTTGATTTCATCCAGTACCACGTGACGATGCAGTCTTAAGGGCAATGCACATTCTGCGAAGAGTTTGCAAATTGGTGTAGGTACATAATATTCTCTCAACGGAATTGAGAGTTTTCGAAAAAGTGCTATTCTTTTTACGATGCTTTTCGCGGAAAAGGATAGCATTAGGTACCTACTTTATGAAAAATTCGTCATCTTCGTTATCGTCAATTGCAGTTGGAAAATGAAGCTTATAACATTACTGATGCGCCGCAAAGTTCATCAAGAGGTCACAAAGGGTTTTACAAAATAATAAGAAATATATCCCTGGATGTGGTAAAACTCCAAATCTCTCCTAAAATCCAGTAGATATTGTAAAATGTTTTTGTTCTATTACAGATATTTTAAAATGCAGCAGTGGGTCTGCTCTGTGCAAAGGAAATGCGAAGTTGCAACACTACAGCCGACCTATAGTGATGCAGGTAAACTTAACTTAAAATCAGTGCTTAAAACACTTTGGTACCTAGTAAGTATCATTACGTCAATGCCTAGTAGGTAATATTTGGCATCCTTATCGCTGCATAGCAATTAATTTTTGCGGTGAAATAGTGACAGTAAAATTGATAAAAAATAATTATACAAAATTTTTTGTTATAATAATACATGTACATGTAAGTAAGTAAGTACCTCGATTGTTAAAAGTGCTCGAGATAATAAAACAAATTAGTTCAAGCTCGACTGTTCTAGCATAATATGCCTCAAAGAGTTTCAGTAACTTCACGATCGCAAAAATTTTTTTCGTTACCAATTTTTATAACAAGTATAAATTAAAAAATTAAAAAACCCCCGACATTCGCCATTTTGTGGCGGCGGCCATTTTTGATTTGCATAGTGCTATTCTACTAGTCAAGCCCTTTCATTTGATACCCATATTAAGGGAGTTGTGAAAAAAAATGTAATCCGCCATTTTGTAGCGGCGGCCATTTTGGATCGATTTTCAACAAACATAGCTAACAACACTCTCGACTAATTCACCATTTAAACAAAAAAAAAACGCATTCAAATCGGTCCACCCGTTTGAGCGCCACAGGGGAACAGACAGACAGACAGACAGACACGCACACACGCACACACGCACAAGCACGCACACGCACGCACACGCACACACACGCACGCACACACACGCACACGCACGGACACGCACGCACGCGCACACAGACGGACGGACGGACAGACAGACGGACGGACGGACGGACGGACAGACAGACAGACACGTCAAACTTATAACACCCCGTCGTTTTTTTCTTCGGGGGTTAAAAACACAACATATGAACCGAGCAAGTTAATAAAAAGCTTGTAAATATATGATATAACTGGTTAGAATCCAATTAGATTATTCGCTATAGTTGTAAAATATGTAAGGCGCAGCACATTGGGAGCGCTCATGTCGCAACTGTTTCATACTTCGATTCACACCGCGAACTATAGAGCTAAACGAAGCCAGCGATGGGAACTTGCGAGCTCTCATGGTCTAGCGACATGAACGAAGCGAAACGAACCTCGTTTCGTTCCCAAAGTCGGATGCCTGCGCTTAAGTGAGAATTATGTATAATCCTAAATTTCTTCATTCTAGACGTACCGTATAAACGTATATACTTATTTGTAGAGAGATTTCGTCTCTTTTCCAGCATTATCCATTATACAGAGAGTCGGACCGTATCTGTACAGAACCAGACGCGGCGCCTCCGTCTGTGAGGAACAATCTCTTCGAGGAACGTTGGGACTGCCTGTCTAAGGAGTCCACGGAGTATTTGGTAGAGAGTTTGCGGCCGCGCGCGGTGTTCGGCGCGCACACACACCACAGCTGCTTGGTGCGACACAGTTTCGTGCCCACGCCCAATCACAAAATCGAATTTATAGAGTACACAGTTCCGTCCTTCTCGTGGAGGAATAGGCTGGATCCTAAATATTACTTGGTAAGTAATCCCCATCTCCTTTCACTTCAACAAGGGGCTGTCCATTAATCACGTGAGGTTCGAAAGGGGGGGAGGGGTTCGGCAAAAATCACAAAATATCAACAAGTATCAACAAATATCACAAGGGGGTAGGGGGGTATAGTAAAATATCACGTGCACTTATTTTTTCGTCAAACGCGTGATTTCTAAACCGAATTAATTTTCTAGAATTAAGGATCAGGATTAGATTATACATACTTTATAGCGGTACTTAAAAATAATATTATAAATATTTTTTGGTGGGGGATGGGGGATAGACTTAAACCTCACCACGTATCACCATGGGGGAGGGAGGGGTTAAAAAACATCACGTGATTAATGGACAGCCCCCAAGTATAAAGTTCGTAAACTAAAACCCGACTACGGTTAATAATTTAATAATAATTTAGTGTGCATAAAGTGGTAGCTATTGGCGCCATCTGTTATTACTATCCGAAACTAATTTAATAATCTAGAATGCCGTGCGAAGGTCACATCTCTATTTTTTTCGTAAATAAAATGTAGCCTATGTCACCCAGACCATAACAACAAATCAATAGACACCTCATTCGTCAAAATCGGTCCAGTAATTTAGGCGGTACACACAGAATCTCATACAAAAATTGGCCACAAACATACATACATACATACATAGACTGCTAAAATCATAACCTTTCCTTTTGGTTTTGCCGTAGTCGGGTAAAAATGTGGTCTGGGTGCGGTCCTCAAGGTCCACATGATTAACTTCCCGATGGGGGAAAAAATGGCTGGACAGATTTTGCTCAAAATGTAATCAGTTTCAAGTTACGTAATCATGCGTCGAATGAACTTTGGTCCGTGTCAATATCAAGTTTCGTTCATGAGATAATCGAGATGAAAAATAATTCTGAATGCACATACGCGCACACACATACACACGCACACACACGCGCACGCACGCACACGCGTGCGCACACACACACACACACAAAATTTGGGATTCACAAAATTGTCCCCATTACGAAAACTAAATACTAAACTGCAAATAAAATCAATAATTATCCAAAGCTTCAAAAATATTTAAGGTGACGGCAAGTCCAGATGAGGTAAAGGTTTCAAAGTGCGAACTGCCGAGTGAGTGGACGATGCAGGTGACAGCTGTGGTCCTGGTCATCGCGTTACTCATCTACTTGAAGTATTTCAGCCGGACCACCAATGTCTTCAATTATAAACACTTGTGAGTATATTAAAGGCTTCATCTGCCAAAATTCATTTTCAAATTAATAGTACATTGTGATATGGGGACGGTAAGTAGGTAATTACAATCGAGATGACGTTTGTAAGCCCGAACCGCAGGCGAGAGTATACATATTTAATTTTTTCCTAGTGGTGACGTTTGAAGTCGGTTTTTTGATAAAAAAAATTACTAACTAAAGTAGGTTAACACTGATAAAGTTAATTTTATATTTACTGTAATTACTTTTATTTAAGTAACTGCTCGGATAGATCATTATCACGGTGGAGTACCTAGTCCTACAGTAAAAAGATGTGTGTATAGAAGCAGCAAATAGTTAGACGTTTTTTTTTAATCGTGTTCTTAAATCAAATCTATATATTATAAAGATTTGATATTCATATAAAACGCAAAAACAAAATTATTATTATGAACAATGTATTTATTTACCAGTTACTACCTCATAACACAATCTAGCAAATAAATTATTTGAATTGGAATTTAATACCCATTTTTGTTGTTTATTAATCGTGGCAGTTATCTTATAAGCAGACCCAAGAGTAATTATTATTAACTATGGCCATAATGGGGATTATATTCTTTTCAAGTTTATTGTTGCTTATTTACCCACAGGTCGGCGAATGAACTCTTTGATTAAGTATCTAATATGACTACATTTTGTAAATAAATTAGTATTTACTAAACTGATAAATCTGTTAAAATCGTTGACCAACAGGTTATCTGTACACATATTGTTAGGCACGAGTTCCTGCCTACTTAAAAACGACTACATATCTCACAATATAATGTACTTTGGCGAATTTTACTAACAATAAATAAATAGGATAGGAATAAATAGGAATAGCTGTGATAGCCTAGTGGTTAGAACGATCGACTTCTAATCGGAGGTCGTGGGTTCGATCCCGGGCACGCACCTCTAAACTTTTCGGAGTTATGTGCGTTTAAAGTATTTAAATATCACTTGCTTTAACGGTGAAGGAAAACATCGTGAGGAAACCTGCATGCCTGAGAGTTCTCCATAACGTTCTCAAAGGTGTGTGAAGTCTGCCAATTCGCTTGGCCAGCGTGGTAGACTATGGCCAAAACCCTTCTCACTCTGAGAGGAGACCCGTGCTCTCTAGTGAGCCGGTAATGGGTTGATCATGATGATGATGAAATAAATAGGTACCTACTTAATTAAATATTATAATTCGAAATAATGACTATGCGCCACGACATTTGTTTTTAACTTCAACATTAGATAGACTTTTGGTCTAAAACTAGCCCACTAAAGACTATTTATATAAATAGTCTTTAGTGGACAAAGACACTATTTATATAAATTTTAATTCTATGTTTGTACCTTAGTACAAACAAAGAATTAAAATTGGTCTCCGCTGCGCTACGACCTAGAAGGAGCAGCGCGTACCAGCGAAGTGCGGCTACAAAAGGTACGCCATATTGGCGTACACGAGTATCCACTAATATGCATAAATAGTTATAACTTATGCATGTATATTTATCTAAGCAACATTCTAGACTGTATAAAATATTTTTTTCGGGTAAAAGTTATGAGTCTGGCGTCATTATTCTAACACGCCTTTGCATGTAGTCAATACACATTTCGGTATTGCGTTGTCGCATTCAGCGAGCTACTTTTCTTAGATAGTGCTTCGTCTGGATAGTGTAAAGGCCAAATTAGATGGTTCATTTTTCGAGATTTTTGCTTTCATTTTTGAGGCTTCATCGGTGAATCATCAAAAATGAACCGTTTAAACACGGACCATTCGTCGTTCACAGGCACTTTGCCATAGTAAATATCGTATCCTGCATCGTTCACCGCAAAAATGAACGATGAACGGGGCACCGTCTAATTTGGCCTTGAGGGTACAAATAACTTTCGCTTTTCAGATTGATGAAAAAGAAAATGTAATTTGAAAGTTAAAAAAACCTACACATCAAAACATATGAAATAAAAATTTTCACAAAAATTTGGGTTTTTACACCCTTGCCATTCCTTGAATAATCGAGATACCCATTTTTAGGGTTTTTCAAGACTGCTTTTGAAAGTTTGTAGGTACCTCTTCGGAGATGATTTATGATTCATTACGCTTTCATAACCGCCATTTACTTGAACATGTTAGGCTCAACATTGAAGTTAATCACACTAATATTATAAAGGCGAAAGTTTGTTTGTGTGTGTATGTGTGTGTGTGTGTGTGTGCGTGATTGCGTGCGTGCGTGCGTGCGTGCGTGCGTGCGTGCGTGCGTACTTGCGTGCGTGCGTGCTTGCGTGCGTGTGTGTGTGTGTGATTTGGAATGGAGATAGATTATGCCCTGATATAACACATAGGCTACTTTTTATTCTGGAAAAATCCACAGTTCCCACGGGATTTTGAAAAAACCGAAATCTATAGCTACAGCTATAGGTAGATTACTATAGCAAACTTTCTTGAAAGTAGGTATCAAGGTTGGAAAAGGGAGCGGAAACGAGAACCGGAAATCCACGATTCCCGTGGGATTTGTGAAAGACCTAAATTGACGCGGGCGAAGCCGCGGTCAGAACTATTATATAGGAGGATTTTTGTGAAACCCAAAAATCAGGGGTATTTTGGACCCAGTTTGCCAAGGTCTCAAAATCGGCAACCCGTAGCGAAGCTCAATCCCCATGTACTTCGTTCTAAATGACTGTTAGCTACTCTAGCGGCACGCTATGATGGCCGGTTTGACGTTTGTCCGCTCATGAAGTTCCGTATTAATTGATAACGACTTTGAAGGAAATAATTGTATTACTTTATTGACGATAGTGATGTGCAGAGATTCATAAATTTTATCGAATGTAGTTTTAGGTTTAGGACTCAAAATTTATTTATTAAATTGATTTCTTAAATGTATACAAGTGTAGAAAAATCAGTTTGCACCATTTAAGGGGTGAATGTACTTGTGAATATGAACAATTTTCACTATGTGGACAAACCTCTGAAATCGCAAAAAAATATCAATAAATTTTTAAAAATGGAATCTAATACGATCGTCACATAGGATCGCTGGCTAGCACAACTACTACCTCCGGCAAACTCGCGTCAATGCTCAATGCAAAACAAAGCAGTTTCGAATTGACGTTGCTTCGAAAAGTATAAACTGTCAGTGCAATGCGATTGTGATATAGTTTTGACCTGGCTTTGGATTTCAAATATTGATACTGCATTACTGTTGACCCTTGCTCGTTAATTTGGACTCTGTTCAAGCCCTTTGTTGTGGATTTCGTCGATATGACCGAACGTACGCAGAGAACTGTTCTAAATAGTCAGACACGTGAGTTCGTAATACGCCTTCGTAACTATTTCGATCGTGAAGCTCAAAATGGAGGGCCAATTTTACCTATAACGTCAGTGGTTGAACGCGTAGCTGATGCGCTTAATATTGGACAACGAACTGTTAGACGGATAACTAAAAAAAAATATGGCGAGACTGGCACAGAAGAAAATAAACTTCACACACCAAAAAAGAGAAAACGAGCAAAACCAGTCGTAGGCATCGATAGCTTTGATGCCGATGCTATCCGAAGACATGTTTACGGCTACTATTTACAGAAGGAGTATCCAACAAGAAAAAAGTTGGTGCATTCACTGAAGGAAGCTGGATTATTCTTCGGTGGGGAAAGTTCTTTAACGAAGATTTTGAAGACCATTGGATTTCGATACAAAAAATGTAACAAACGCAAAATATTGATGGAAAGATTTGATATAGCGATGGCAAGGTATACTTTTTTACGGCAAGTGAAAGAAATCAAAAATTGGCAAAATGTTGTGTTCTTGGATGAAACATGGCTTAATGCTAACCATACTGTAGGCCGTTCTTGGAACGATGACACAGCAGCATCTACTTCCAAAGTTCCTGTAGGAAAAGGATCGCGACTTATAATTTGTCACGCCGGAACCATCAACGGGTTTGTCGAAGGTTCTCTCATGGCTTTTGCGTCAAAAACCACTGGAGACTATCATGAAGACATGAATGGAGAAAAGTTTACTGAGAGTCCGCATCATGACTTCGAAATATGTTACGCCGAATAATACGACACAGAATGTTTATAATAACGTATAACGTGACGACGAAAGCACATTATAACGTTTATCGCAACAACGAAAATATGTGATAACGTATCACGCAAAAACGAATGCACGTTATAACGAAAAACATCATACCGAACTACGCGCCTTGAAATAACTTAGGGATGGCCCTTTTTAGGGTGCCGTACCCAAAGGGTAAAAACGGAGTCCTATTGATGTAACTCTGCTATCTGTTTGTCCGTCTATCTGTCTATCCGCCGGTCACAGGTCTCTAGCTCGTAGACGAAATGAGTTACAAACCTGAAATTTTTGTACATATTTTGTGTAAAACGTTGACGCAAAACCAAATCTATATCTTCTATCTATAATATAATAAAACTGTAACAGATCCAATTCTGTACATTGAAGATATTTTGAAATTTTTTATTGGAGGGCACTCTATAATCGATACTAAAGCCAAAACTGCAATTTGTTTCATTTTTGTCTGTCTGTCTGTCTGTCTGTCTGTCTGTCTGTCTGTCTGTCTGTCTGTCTGTCTGTCTGTCTGTCTGTCTGTCTGTCTGTCTGTATCTTGGCCGCGCATCACGCCGAAACTACTGAATGGATTCAAATGAAACTTGGTACGTTTTGAGTTTATACTCCGAGGTAGGACATAGGATACTTTTTATCCCGAAATTCAGCAAGGTTCCCTTGGGAGAGGGGAAGAAAGTTAAAACATGTATTTAGCTGTAACTCATTAACGCGTAGTTCGATTTAACTCATTCTTTTTTTGTTAGAAAGATAGTACTTTAAGTATTGTCCCGTAAATATTTCAAGGTCATATTAGTTCAGAAATGACAGACATTTATTGGGTTCAAATAACTTGGGACCCGGATCTTTGAACGTACGGTTTATTTTAAACTGGTGTGCATTTTGAGTTATGTTTGTCGATCTGTACATTTGTTCCAGCTAATTTTCGAAACAGCTAGATCGATTTTGATGGAACTTTCAATGGCAGACAGGTGATGTTATATGGAGTAACTTAGGCTACATTTAGTTTAGGTACAAAAAAGGATTATGGGATCCAATCCGATCCTACATAAAAACCTATATAACCACGCGGACGAAGTCGCGAGGGTCAGCTAGTATTAAATTAAAAATTGAAAGAAATTATTTTTCAGGGAGCATACATGAAAAAAGCTGTGATAGCCTAGTGGTTAGAACGACCGACTTCTAATCGGAGGTCGTGGGTTCGATCCCGGGCACGTACCTCTAACTTTTCGGAGTTATGTGCGTTTTAAGTATTTAAATATCACTTGCTTTAACGGTGAAGGAAAACATCGTGAGGAAACCTGCATGCCTGAGAGTTCTCCATAACGTTCTCAAAGGTGTGTGAAGTCTGCCAATCCGCTTGGCCAGCGTGATAGACTATGGCCAAAACCCTTCTCACTCTGAGAGGAGACCCGTGCTCTGTAGTGAGCCGGTAATGGGTTGATCATGATGATGATGATACATGAAAAAGGAGCCGGATTTTTTTCGATATCTAGCTTGGAAATTAAATATTTCTTACACCCAAAATATTATGTTGTTCATAATTATGTACAGAACCCTAAAAGAGCGAGGCCTGATTCACACTTGGCCGGTTTTTTTTAATTCAATGTTTGGTTTTGGGTCAATGTTCTACACCAAATACCAAAATTTCAGGTTTGTAACAATGTCTGTTGTCTACGTAATGTACGTGTATGTAACGTGATGTAGTTCGTCTACGTGCTAGACACCTGTGACCGGCGGACAGACAGACAGACAGCAGAGTTACATTAATAGGACTCCGTTTTTACCCTTTGGGTACAGCACCCTAAAAAGGGCCATCCCTAAGTTATTTCGAGGCGCGTAGTTCGGTATGATGTTTTCGTTATAACGTGCATTCGTTATTGAGTGATACGTTATCACATATTTTCGTTGTTACGATAAATGTTATAATGTGCTTTCGTCATCACGTTATACGTTATTATAAACATTCGGTGTCGTATTATTCGGCGTAACATATTTCGAAGTCATGATGCGGACTCGTTTACTGAATGGTTTACCTCAATGTTGTGTAGCCTCCCTGAACCATCTATTATAATTATGGACAACGCCCCATACCACTCGATGCAAATTGACAAGCCACCTGCCCAATCCCAAAAGAAAGCTGATATCGTCGCATGGCTTCGTAAAAATGGCGTAGATGCAAACATGAATATGTTAAAAGCGGAATTAGTACGTCTTTTAAAAGAAAACAAACCAACCAAGATCCGATACGTCATTGACGAAATAGCATTAGAACATGGGCACAGAGTTATACGGTTACCGCCTTACCATTGTGAGTATAATGCGATTGAGTTGGTGTGGGCTCAAATTAAGGGATATGCTGCAAGACACAATACAGAACCCCCATTTACCACAAAAAAAATGCTAAAATTATTAGAAGAAGCTTGTGAACATGTGACTAAAGGAGACTGGGAAAAGGTTGTGAATAGAACTGTTAAATTAATAAGGGAAGATTATGAAAGAGATGTGAAAATAGATAATATTATAGAAAACGAACATATAATTATTAATGTATGTGATGATAGCAGTGACGACAGTGAAAATAGTAGTATGGACGAATCTGATTAATTATGGCCTTTTGTGGCACCTTTTTTGGTATCTTTTGTATTCATATGTTTCTTGTGTGCATATAAAGTATGTATATTCATTTTCGTTCAAATATTCAGTTCGTTCAAATAAATTAAATAAACATATACATTTTTGTTTTATTAAACCTATTTAATCAGGTACAAAAACAAAACTTAATTGTTTTTTGTTCGAGAATAAATTGACATTCCACATCACTATTGTAATGTGTCAAACCGGCCATCATAGCGTGCCGCTAGTGTAATGTAATATAATCTATATCTATACTAATAAATAAAATTGAAGTGTCTGTCTGTAATATCGAAATAACTACCTCATATTAAGCTCATATGGTTATTTGAACGCTACCATAACCAAATCATACGTTTTTAAAATTTTTGTCTGTCTGTCTGTCTGTCTGTCTGTCTGTCTGTCTGTCTGTCTGTCTGTCTGTTTGAACGGGCTAATCTTCGGAACGGCTGAACCGATTTTGACGGGACCTTCACATACAAGTAGAGAATTAACCAGGGAGTAACATAGGCTACTTTTTTAACCGACTTTCAAAAAAGGAGGAGTTGTGTTTTTCTACCTATGTACACCGATATCTCCGAGATTTCTGAACCGATTTGCGTAATTTTTTTTTTAATCGATAGAGAAACATTGCGACCCTGTTCTATAAAAAAATTTGGATTCCAACTCCTCAATCCTGATGCTGTAGGGGACCTAATCCCCAAAACTAATGGGTTTTAGAAACTTTCGGTTATTTAAATTGATATTGGGGGTACCAATTAAAGACTTTATCGTTGAATGAACTCGAGTAGGTACATATCCAACTCCTCAACCCTAATGCTGTAAGGAATTGTATTCCGAAATCGTGGGGATCCCACGGGATTTTTCCGTTTTGGGGACGGGTTTCTACAGATAAGCTACTTTTTGTTCTGGAAAATCAAAAGTTCCCACGGGATTTTTAAAAACCTAAATCCACACGGGCGAAGCCGTGGGCATCATCTAGTATAGAAATAATAAATAACACAGAGTCGAATCAACTGTTTATTCTGAACTGCTTCAAACACAATGACAGATGCTCATCACAATAAACTTAACCTACCCGCATTATAAACTACTAACCTTACCATCTTTAATCCCTAATAGCAGTCTATAAACTGTTCCAGAAGCTTCTAGACTTCACGTTGACGAGATACTGTGTTTTTATGTTTTCAGTAGTTTCACTGGCTTATATTAATAAATATTTTTTTGTTTGGTTTCAGGTCGGGTAAAAAAGTATAGTTCAAAGTTACAAGGCAAGTTTATATACCTAAATACGTTTTAAAAATAAAAGTATATTTATTAATTCAATAATGTACTTACTTTTTCATCCTGATTTACAGTTTACTTAAATAAAGGTACGTCCACACACTTGCCAAGCTCCTATAGGATGATCGCCGCCGAGGATCCTATAGGATGTATTTCTTGTGCACAAACCTTGCGACAAGCACATGCGTCAGTGAACGCGTCACAAGTCAACGTCACTAGGGCACATACCCTATACCCTATCCACCGAGACAAGTTAGTACTGTTACCAGAGGTTTGTTCGTGATTGCTGTGACAAGCGTGAACGCAGTGAACGGAGTATGTGTATATTTTTGTCTGGTTTTACTACCCGTAGGGTAGGCACCCTAAATTTTTTAAATTTTCCTGTTTTAGGAACTTCTACTTCCTTAATTTTTTTACTTAGTAGATATAATAGAATAGTGGCGCACTATGTACGCACACTCAAAATGGTTAACGCCCACCGACTATTTTTGTCCTTGTCATTTGTATGGGATTACGCAACAGGGAGAGCGCTATACTAACTTGTCTCTGTGGATAGGGTATAGATAGAAGGTCGACATATTGTGGTCGATGTATGGTTTGCCTGTGTTTACCTGTGTTTAGTTTTGGTATTTGCCAATATTTGGTATACCTATTTGGTTTAAGCGTACGGCGTAGCGATTAAGGGTTGTAGAGATGAAAGTAAGAAAACAAAAAAAAATTAGATTAGGAAGTTTTTTATTCTTTAATATAAAACTATCAATAGGAACTCTTTGAACACTTTATATGTATGTATTTGTTGATACAACATGGATACGACTACATAAAGCACAACTAAATACACATTAATCGCCAATCTTTATGGCCGCTCTGATAACGCGGCATAGTCCACCGATCAATAAATGAGTTCGAACATGCGTATGGTACATTTGCGAGGGGTGATAGCTGCTTCACCACGTCTCGCAATTTGTGTTCAGCGCATAAACTTCGGAGCTATGTTCAGAGCGGCCATGAAGATTAGCGAGTACCAAATGTAGTTACGATATATTAGGCAGGAACGTTAAATGTAAATCGGCCATTTATACATAAATAATACTGCATCGAAATGTTTTGTAGAAATAACAAATCTAGTATAAATAAATGCATAACAAGATACCCTAGTAATTAGATGTATCTGGGTGGGTAATACTAAAGAGAAAACTTCGCCGAGACGAGTTTATCTATTTTGCCCTCTTAGCTTACCACAAATATATGTATGTACTTATCTATCTTATACAAAACAAGAATTAATTTTACAGTAATAATGTGAAAGGTGAAAACGATAAAATACTTATACGCGATACCTCGCTTAGCAACTACTTAATTATATGACTTGTTTATTATTAAAAGTGCATACAAACATAGTGTCGTCACACGAGTAGATAGATACAGAGGGGAAGCTTCTACAAGCGGCCCGCTGTAGGTACACTCACACATATGCGCACGTTTGTCACCAACTGTACCGGTTAGTGGACGGGAGCGGGCGTCCGTGAACCGTTGGTGAGTGTGTTTGTGTGAGTGTACCTACAGCGGGCCTTTTGTATGAAGCTTCCTCTCTGTACTTATCTACTCGTGTGGTGTCGTGGTGCGAAAGATATTATGATGCTATCACTATATAACTCTATCCAAATACTAACAGGTGCGACTTTGCGCCTCCTGTTAACTTCACTCAAAACTTCTTTATACCGCCAAAATCTTTATATTAGTGAGTGAAATTAGCGAGAAGTGCCAAGCCGTCCCTTTTAGCATTTGGTTAGGGTTCTAGATAGACTGTTGTGGTGTTCTGGCGTGCTGTCGTTAGAGAGGCTCTGATTGGTCAATCGAATCGTCAGAGCGTGGTGCAGCGCATCACAACACAGTAGTTTGCTTGCATCATTAGGCATTAGATACGCCTAGCAAAGTCCTCAAGTGTACAGTAAGACCACTTTTATAGTTTAAATCGATGGTAATCTTTAGCGAAGAAGGAAATAATCTCGCCAATTAAAAACGAATAGATATAAGTATAATCACTGATTAAATACAAGCTTTGTTGATTTAAGTTTAGATTTAAAATACAACAAGAGACTTATGCTATTTCGTCATAAGGACGTTACCATATCACACGAGTAGTAAATCTACAGAGGGGAAGCTTCCACAAGCGGCCCGCTGTAGGTACACTCACACAAACACACTCACCAACGGTTCACGGACGCGCGCTCGTTCCACTAACCGGTACAGTTGGTGACAAACATGCGCATATGTGTGAGTGTACCTACAGCGGGCCGCTTACTAGAAGCTTCCCCTCTGTAGGTACTCTGTGACCATATCCTGTAGAGGACAAGCAATAGCGGATATAGATATTTTCGCGACTACCAAAAAATTACATCATTGTAACTTATAAAAGTAAAAGTGCAGATCACCCTAGTTTATACTACGCTTAACAAATTGCGGTTAGCTTATTAATAAATAGATGCGGTTATTTCCTAACTGCATTTCAGCCCTGATGTCTTAAATAATTACTAAACATAACTACACACTAAATAATCAAAATTCAAGTCTTCCGCATTTTAAAGAGGAAAAACGGGAATTTCATCATCCTTAATACAATAGATATACAGTAGCGTGGACTTTATAAAGACAGAAAAGCACAGCTTAGGTAAATAGGTACTATTATTATAGAAGATAGAGAAGAACTTAAACTGACATCGGCCCTAAGCGGTGATATTTGTATGAAGAAGTATTTTCTAAACGAACACGCGGACAAAGTCGTGCGTATCAGCTAGTCTCTGAACTAATTGACAGGTCTAAAAATAGTGCTATTTTTTCACAATATTCCCTGTGAAATAGTTAGCATTACGTTTGGACAGTCAATTTAGTTTGGAGACTGTGTACAGTCGAACTAGCCTATTGAAGTAGATATTTTAATAATACTTACCTATTGCACCCTGTCTTCAAACACTGTGCACGCCACTGCATAGATATACATAAAAAGCGTATAACTAAAGTCAGAATTGAAATCCTTTCGAACCTCGCGTATTTAAGGACTTATCGCAATAAGGTCCTCCGAGGGCAGGAATTTTCGTTTAAAACTAAACTGTGGATACCTAGATCGTTCTTGGTCCCACAATGGTTAAAACTAAACTGTGGATACCTCGATCGTTCTTTGTCCCACGAAGGTTAAAACTAAACTGTGAATACCTCGATCGTTCTTGGTCCCACGAAGGTTAAAACTAAACTGTGGATAGCTCGATCGTTCTTGGTCCCACGAAGATCCAAACTAAACTGTGGATAGCTCGATCGTTCTTGGTCCCACGAAGGTTAAAACTAAACTGTGGATACCTCGGTCGTTCTTGGTCCCACGAAGGTTAAAACTAAACTGTGGATAGCTCGATCGTTCTTGGTCCCACGAAGGTTAAAACTAAACTGTGGATACCTCGATCGTTCTTGGTCCCACGATGGTTGAAACTAAACTGTGGATACCTCGATCGTTCTTGGTCCCACGAAGGTTGAAACTAAACTGTGGATACCTCGATCGTTCTTGGTCCCACGAAGGTTGAAACTAAACTGTGGATACCTCGATCGTTCTTGGTCCCACGAAGGTTGAAACTAAACTGTGGATACCTCGATCGTTCTTGGTCCCACGAAGGTTGAAACTAAACTGTGGATACCTCGATCGTTCTTGATCCCACGAAGGTTAAAACTAAATTGTACTCATTCGGGCATATCGCTAAGGCGTATTCCGCCAGGCCTTCGGTACATGCGCTCGTGCATGGGCAGCTCGCCGACGAGGAAGCGGTCGAGTGCTTTGGCGGCCATAATGGAGTGGCCCGAGCTTCGGAAGGCGGTGCTGGCGTCGCGACCCGCGTACTCCAGCATGATTTCATCTCCACCCGGATGCTGTGAAAGGAACGTTCTATTAGACCATGTTAAAGAAACTGTCATAGCCGAAACACTTTTCTAGAAAATCTTGGAGGGGTCAGTAGCATTTCAGGCGATTAAAATAATAATGTCATCGTAGATTCTAACGTATTTAACGCAGTACCTACCTCAACAAGTATAATATTAACATAAAGCGGTCAGGGCTCTTTAACGACATCGTATTGTTATCATCTAAAAAAACAACCACAGCCAATTATTAGTTAATTAAGGTCGTTAAGGTGCACCTACCTCGTCTAGGAATGTTGTGATGTCGTACACGCGATCGTAGATGACCGCCCAACAATCGTCGCGGGTGTCGTGCAGGGAGACTTCGGCCAGTGTGATCACGCGGTTCTTCGCTTCTGGCGTCCCTGGTTCGATCCGTGTGGCCCAGGTGTTCTTGGCTTCCACCGACCAGGGGTTCACGAAACGTAACGCGGCCATCGTCAGTGCTACCAGGTCTATGTCGCTGGTGTCCTGGTTCACCGGCAGGGTCGCCGGCAGGCTCCTCTCAGGGGGCGTCTGAACTGTGGCCATCTTTGCCTCTTGGGTACTTCTTACTGCTTCCGCTTAGATACTTCGATGTCTTGTTATCGAAACAATTCAAATCACTGGGAAGTGAGCTCTATCAGTTGTGTAATGTGCCAGTAACTGTAAACAATGAGAAGGTCTCGTTGAGATTGTGTTGAGATTAGGGTTGTATTAAATTTTATAAAGACCCGTCAATATGCAATGGAAGAACGTGTCGTGTGTAAGCTCCTAAATCCATCTCTCCTATAAGAGAGGCCAGTACCTACCCGGCAGTGGAACGTTAAAACGGTTGTATCTACATAGTGGTTGGTGGATGACGGATTGAGATTTGAGAGTTACATGTCGACGAATTATTATTTGTATGTTTCTATTATTCATTTCAAAACGTTTTGTCCTTAAGATAGTTTGGCAAACTGTAGTTTGGCATACTATGTTTTGTGTCGAATGTTGATATAAGGGAGTCAATGATTAGGTATGTCATATAAATTATATCTGAGTAGGCAACTTTACTTGCCTCAAGTCATGACATTATGATTTATAAGTTGAATGGATATTAAGAACTTGAGGGTACCTATTATCTAGACCACACGCACGACGACTTATCGCTACGCATTGACGTATGTTAACGAAATGATAATTTGGTCGTAAACTCTTAAGTAATTGACCTTTTCGCTTAGCTTGTATCCATGCTGTCTGTCTGTAATCTTTTCACGGCTCAACCGCTGACCATAATTTGACAAACTTTTTTATAGAGATAGCATAGCATCTTGGAGGCACAGGTTACTTTTATCCAGGAAAATCAAAGTGTTCCCATGGGATTTTTAACAAAACCTAAATTCACACGGACGAAGTCGCGGTTATCAGCTAACTAGCTGATATCGTGATAACTAAAACTACTTAGCGATTATCTCATATTAACTAATATGAGATAATCGCTAAGTAGTTTTAGTTATCACGATAAACAGTTTATCTGGACATTAGCCTATAGCTTTCAAAATATTATAGCTTGATTTCTATTTCCATAATATTATTTGTTTTTGCTTGTGCTTGATTTAATGTAGGTACATATTAATTAAAAGTTTTCACCCTAGTTTATAATTTGAGAAAATAAAATATTATTTAAGGTAGGTAGGTATATAGGTATATAGGAATAGAATTCACCTTCATTTGTTTTCTTAATAATTTATTATATTTATATCAATATAATAATTTAGTTTATTATATTACGATTAATATAAATAATAATTTATATTAATCAATATAATTAACCTATTAAGGTCAGTACTAGTAACCTCAATAGGGTTTCTAGAGGCATAGAGATAGATAGGAATATACCTACATAATCATATAGATAAATATTAATGCCGGACGCACATTATCAAAAATTGTCTGTCAGAATACTTTGCAGGCGCGCGACGCAAGTAATTCGGCAAAATTCTGATGGTTTGCGGTATTTAGTACCTACCTAGGTATAGGTAGGTATACAAAATTTAGAAGCAGAGCGTACTCCGGCGCGCGTCTGACAGACAATTTCTGATAATTATGTATTATCAGAAATCGTCTGTCAGAAAAATTCTGATTGATGATCGCGGCATTAATTAATTAAATCAAGAAATATTCACCTCGTAGTTTAAAGGTCCAGAAAGCTTGGGTTATCTCTGCTGGTGTTCGAAACGCGGGGAATGGCTGTCACACCAATTGTCACTGTACCACCACTGTTCGTATTCGGGATTAGTATTCACGTCAGGTAAATGCATGAGATCGTAGATCATTGCCACGAACAACTTAACACAGACTATTTCATTGATCACGGTGTAGATAGTGAATGAGGCAATGTGTGAGCCGGCCGCCGCTATATACTCGGCGAGCACGCGTCGGTTGCGGCTAGTGCCGTAAATAGGGTTGTCAACTTTTGATAGAGATTTTTTTTTAAATTATTATCTTCAGATAAATATTTTTTTTAAACAGACGTTTCCCGTACATGAACAGTTCATAGTATCTGGTGAAAACGCCATTGTGTCCTTATAAAACTATTTTACGCATTATTCATCGGGTGATGAATAGAATCGTCCAGTTTAAATTTTCTCTTTTATTTGGAGATAATAATAGTTTAGTCAGTAATAAGGGTAATAATAAATATTTTTTTTATAAAATGCTTTCTAATACCTAGTTAAGTACCATAATAACAAAATATTATTTTGCCTTTTCATAAATTAATTATTTTGAATTATTTCAATATCGCAAGTGGCATTCAGCAATGCGCTCGCGCATTGCTGAATGCCACTTATGCACACATTGCTGCAATAAGGTACTTAAGTTCACCTGGCATGGCTGAACTTTGATTTTCTAAAATTAACTTACTTTATTGACATGCTCTGTTTTTTATTCACACGATGTGACAGCCCTCGCACAGTCTGATGTAACATGGTTTTATCTTGCGCTCGTGCGCCCGCGCTTCCGAAAAGCCGAAAAGCGGTTCAGGTTTTTTTTCTAAAAACAAGCCACGCCATGACCGCGTTTAAGTCTTTTTCAGGTAACTAGGTAAAATCAAAAAATATCAATTTCGAATACACTCGTATTAAATTATTTATTGCAATATTATTTACCTCCTAATTTGGAAAACTACGAAAAGTAAAATACTTAACTAACCTCTGTTTAAACAGGTCGCTATAGATAATTTTTTTTACCAACCAACTTCATTTATTAAGAGTTCGAAGTATGCGGGTTATCTTCTCACTAAAAAAAAAACACTTCGGAGGCTGCGAGAATTCATAAAAACTACCTTTCAATTGTACCTTTTTTTTTTTGTAATTTTTGGGCTATCTACAATCAGTCTGTTTGGACTATAAGTAGAGTCGATGTGTGCGTCGTTCAAATGTACCTAGATACCGTCGTCGTCGTCCTCAAGCGGTCTAGTCACTTCCACGGCTGGACATAGTCTCCTGTAGGAACTTCCAAACTCCAAGTTCTTAGATAGATACGCGTGTTCTAATGATCAAGGCCTGCCTTCACAACGGATGAACGTTCACAAGTGGACAGAAGTCTGGGATTTCCACACTCCGTCTATGCGTAGTACTTAGTACCTAATAAATTAGTAGCTAAACACCAACTATAGGTATACTTGCTCAAAATTACCCCGCTTTTTTCCCCTAATTTCTACGTTATCAGCAAGTTTACTTGCGTAATTCTAACATGAACATTAAAGTTGTCACAAATAGCGAAATTGTTTTGTTCGTTGGGAACAATCGCACGAGGTCCGATGACGCAGGGCGGTGAATAAACTCACAGATCTCGGAGATAGGGTGTGACATTTATTTACTTCAATTCCGTTTTGAGGCGTGTTCCATTAATGCTGATCGTACATTAGAGCAGCGGTGCTGTTTTTTTTTGGATATCCATTTAGGCACACTACTTACCTAAATCCTTTAATGTGCGATCAATTTTTTTTTATTAAGAATATTAGCCATGATAAACATGACTAATATTCCCCTTTCCCCTCCAATTGACGATGACAGATCATGAAGACTCTGATACCGTTTCCGAAAGTGACATTTGCTGAGTCAAAAAGCAATTCTCTACTTTGCTCTATATGTACAAAAAAAATTGGTTGTCTGTAAAGTCGGTTTACGGACGATAATTTTACGTGATAACATCATAAGAAAACAAATAGAGAGCACAAGCCGAACGCTTAAGCTGATCATGCCTTCTCTATCGCTTGTTCCGCGCTCTTGCTTGCACGCGGTACGTGAGAATGAGTCATGCTTTTGCGTGCGTGTAGCCGGCGTTTATCGTTATCACGTCCTAATGTTTATAGGAGTAGGTAGGTACCTAGTCACCTCTTTAAAACCCTATTTCCTTTTATAAATGTTTATTGGACAATTTAAAACGATGCTGATGAAAGATGCTTTGGCAGTTGCGATTTTTTCTATGTCTACGCAATTCACTATTATTTTTCGTTTAGAAAAATATTTGTCGACAAAGATGATGTAACATTGCCGTAAGTTTACCTACGGTTCGTTCACCCAAATGGGCTGGTGTTTTGATACATCGTATTTCGTGTAACTTTTCACAAGTATTAAAGCAAATATAAACTGTATGTTTTAGAGTATGTATATTACTATTATTATTGAGTAGTATTCGGGGTTTAGGGTAGAAGCACATCTCCGCACAGCGGAACGAAAGGGATAGATGCAAAGTCTAATCTCCGCGGTAGAACAGCCAATTTCATAGAAGCGAAACGTGCATTTGACTATGCTCCATGTATGCTGTTATGTATAGCAGAGATCTGCTAAAGGCCCTAATGATGAAGATCTTAATTAATCTTCATAATAAATTAATTGTTTTTTTTTTCTTTAAGCCAAGTATGCTTAGTCTCACTTTGTACAACTCGAAAACTTTACAAAATACTATTGATCGAAACACAATGACTTCAGAGTAAAATAGACCTAAAATGGCTTATTTTGAGGTTTGAGTATTAAGGTGCGTCCAAACTTGAACATTTCCCCGAACCGAACTGCGTAACCGTGTCAACACCGCGTAAGAGTTACGGTAGTGTGGACGGCATTTGTTACGCGAACAATTGTTACGACGAACTGTTACGCAGTAACAGAAATAGAAATAGAAATAGAAATAGAAAAGTTTTTTATTCAAATAAACTTTTACAAGTGCTTTTGAATCGTCGATTGAGTCTACCACAGGTTCGGAATGCAGTTCCAGCCGAGAAGAACCTGTAAGAAACTCGGCGGTTGCTCTTTTTAAAAATAACATTATAACAATTATTATTATTAATGTACATGATTGAAATGCCGTCTCGCGCATTGCTGGAACGAGTTAAATCCAAGCTTTTTTATCGTTTATATAATCTTCAGTTGTATAATAAGCTTTTTTTATGAGCATACTTTTAAGAAAGTTCTTAAACTTGTGTAAAGGCAAGTCTAAGACATATTTTTTATTCGGATAAACTTTTACAAGTGCTTTTGAATCGACAAATGAATCTACCACTGGTTCGGAATGGTGCTTACAATTCTACACGTTAAGAAGGGCAGACAAAAGTAGCCCCATTTCCGACGGCGGCACCCGTTCACGAGCATGACGCATGATCCAGCCATTGCTTCGCTCAACCATATTTGAGGGAACGTAACAACCCGCACCACACGACACCACCACAGAAATGTTTAAAGAGAGCGTGACATACTTAGGCTACCCATGATTAAAGCATCGAATTGAACACCAATAATCGAATACTCCTCAAGTTATAATAGCGTATAAAGCGAATAAATTAAATCCATGCTTTTTTATCATTTATATAATCTTCAATTGTATAATATGCTTTTTTCATGAGCACACTTTTAATAGAATTCTTAAACTTGTGTAAAGGCAAATCTAAGATTTGTTGTGGAATTTTGTTATAGAACATTACGCCCATTCCCACAAACGACCTTTGGACCTTTTTGAGGCGTAATCGAGGAATCACTAGTCCATCTCTATTTCTTAACCGCCTATCGTGTAATTCACACTTTTTATTGTAACTGTGAATGTTTTGCTTAACAAAAATTATGTTGTTATAAATATATTGAGAAGCTACTGTAAGAATACCTATTTCTTTAAATTTCTCTCGAAGGGAATCCCGCGGTTTTAAATTATAAATTGCGCGAATTGCCCTTTTTTGTAAAACGAAAATTTTTCCAATATCAGCTGCTTTACCCCATAGTAAGATTCCATACGACATAATACTATGGAAATATGCAAAATAAACTACTTTTGCAGTTTCTACGTCTGTTAACTGTCGAATCTTCCTAACAGCGTAAGCAGCAGAGCTAAGCTTGCCAGCAAGTGTTGCTATATGGGTGCCCCATTGAAGCTTTGCATCTAGGGTTATTCCCAAGAACACAGTTGTGTTCTCAGTTTTCAATGGCTGACCACTTATCTTTAAATTGTTGCTAGTAATCCTTGTATTGGGCAATAAAAACTCGACACACTTGGTTTTTTTAGCATTTAAAAGTAGATTATTTATAGTAAACCAGTGTGAAACTTGAGATAAAGTATTATTTACATCGTCAAAATTGTCTTTAGTTCTATCGACTTTAAAAATTAAAGACGTATCATCAGCAAATAGTACAATATCGCAAGCATTTTTGACGAAATGTGGTAAGTCATTAATATAAACCAGAAACATGAATGGACCTAGAATAGAGCCTTGGGGGACACCCATTACTGAGGCTGATCCGGATGACTTAACATCATTGATGCATACCCTTTGTATACGATCACCGAGATAAGACGCAATGAGACTGAGTGCAGATTCTTTAATACCATAGTGGCCTAATTTTCGTAAAAGAGTCTCGTGCTCAACGCAATCAAATGCTTTTGACAAATCACAGAAGATACCAATGGCATTCTGTGACTTTTCCCAAGCATCGAAAATGTGCCGTAACAGCCTTGCGGCCGCATCGGTTGTTGAACGACCCTTAGTAAAACCATACTGCTCAGAGTGAAGTAATTTATTTAAATTAAAGTGCAGGAGCAGTTGGTTGAGCATTATTTTTTCAAATATCTTGCTGAGAGTTGGTAGCTGTAGTTGGTAACCCATCTCAAGCGCTCCAAGCGCGCCGCGCCGTCCACATTGAGCGTAACAAGTTCCCGGTAATGTTACGCAGTTCGGTTCGGTGAAATGTTCAAGTTTGGACGCACCTTTACAGTTTCTCGATACGTAGTATTTGGTAAAGTTTTGGAGATGCGCAAACCCAGAATACTTATAAAGGTGTACCTAGTCAATAAGCAAATCAACCGGAGTATACTTTACCTACTTCGTATTCGATTCGTATTATGTTTCGTATATTAAATTTCGGCCATAATACGAGTATCTATTTGAAAACGTGTTACTTAAGGTGCACCTCCAGTCTCCACCTGCTTGATCGGGCATCACCTTGAGCAGTTTAAACAAGGCGCACTCTATCCATATGAATTTTGTGTTATAACAAATCTTTTCGATAGACCTCGATCGAGATTCTATTGTATCGATCAGCATGTCCAATCGATCGGTGGAAAAGCACCTTTATATCGCGAAGGTGTTGATGTTGTGATTTAGAAGCGGATGGAGTTATCTTAATGACGTCGCGAAATCTTAATATGAATGTAAATTACTGCAAGATGCAGTAACAACGTGACATTTCAAAACAACTCCATTATCAATAAATAATAAATACACGCGAATAGAGCTAATGTTATCACTAGATATCAAAATATTATGTATTGGTTGCTACTTGCTACGTCAAATATTTGTGACAAGTCGGAAAAACAGACTCATGGAAAAATAATTGACTAATTGTCGTCAGAATTGTTTTTATGACAGTCAAATCATAATACATTTCGTTTCATACCTCATGCGTCTTTAAAATATAATGTATATCTACTTATCATGATACATTCGAAATTTTCCTCAAAATTGTTAACCTTGATCTTGACACTTAACAGTGAATCATTAATGAAATTCCAAGTGCCTTTAGTCTTAGATTTTTTTAAATTATGCCAAGTTCAAGCATCTAGCTAATTAGACCTTTACTTTAATTATACATTTTATTTATACTTTAATTATATTATAATTATCAATTATACTTTAATTATACACCTACACCTTCCTCATTAATCACTCTGTCTATTGGTGAAACCATAGATAACAGAAACAAGAAAACCGCATGAAAATCCGCTCAGTAGGTAGTTTTTGAATTTATCGCGAACAGACATACAGTGGGAGGCTTCAGCCCTTATAGTCACCACCCTACCGGCAAATCGTACTGCCAAGCAATTTAGCGTTCCAGTACGATGCCACGTAGAAACCGATCGGTTTAATAAAAACTGCTATAAGTACCTCTACCAAGTTAGCCCAGTTCCATCTAGACTGCATCGTCACTTACCATCAAGTAAAATCGCAATCAAGGGCTAACTTGTCTATGAATAAAAAAAGTACCGCCTTTCCGAGCGGGCACCTAGTGGGAAGTACCCCGGCAGCTTTAGGATTGAGGAGTTGAAGCGAAAAAGTTTTATGGGACCATTTCGCAAACATCCTCAGCTGTCAATTAAAAAAAAATCACGCAAATCGACTCAGAAATCTTGGAGAAATGAGTAAAAACAAGTAAATTTATACAGAAATAATACCTCAGACTGGACTGGTTGACGTCATACTCGAGTGTAAATTAAAAAAACCCCCGACATTCGCTATTTTTTGGCGGCGGCCATCTTGGATTTGCAATAGTGCTATTCTACTAGTCAAGCTCTTTCATTTGATACCCATATTAAGGGAGTTGTGAAATAATAATATGTAATCCGCCATTTTGTAGCGGCGGCCATCTAGGATCGATTTTCATCAAACATAGCTAACAACACTCTCGACTAATTCACCTTTCAAACAAAAAAAACCGCATTCGGTCCATCCGTTTGAGCGCTACAAGGGAATACACAGACACACACACACACACACACACACACACAGATACACGTCAAACTTAAAACACCCCGTCGTTTTTGCGTCGGGGGTTAAAAATATATAAAATTAAATAATTAATTCCTCCGTCATTTATTGATGGTTTTCAAAACTTTTTTCACTGATTTATTAGTTTTGATCTATATTTTAATTCTATTTCAATATCAGGAAACTTCCTCATTTCGAGAAAGATGTCAACCGAATCCAACTTGACTCAGCATTTGGGAAGCTTCGAGATGTTTTATCACCCATTTCATTAATGACAGTAGGTACGGTTCCGAGACATGGTCGTAAGTCATAAATGTAAGCCTATGAAAACTTTAGAGTCACTCAGCGGGCGATAGAGGGATCTATGTACGGAGATTCTCTATGTGATCAGAAATAAACGAGGAGATCCGTACAAGAACCAGAGTCACCGACATAGCTCAACGGGTTGCGAAGCTGAAGTTTGGTAAAGTATCGATAGACGTTGCACAAGGTGGACCGATGACATCAGACGAATCGCAGAGAGCCGCTGGATACAAGCGGCACAAGACTGCGGTGTGTGACTTTCACAACCCATGTCCAGGAGTACTTAGAAGTCAATCGCTTTACAAAAAAATTACAATAAAATATTCCAATAGAAATATATTGGGAAAAGCTGGAAAAATCCACTGGAGTTTGAAATCGCAAATTTTACCTACCTACCTAACAGTTATTATGAAGACAACGAAATAACGAACGAACGAAATTCTTATTTGATTTGTACTTGCAAACGTTCATATTATAATTTTTAATATGAAATAATGTATTTATATAATATATAGGTTTGTATTGAATGATTGGTATTACATAATATTATTTATGAATGCAGTGCGGCCTCGGACGGATGGCTTATCTACCAAGTTTGTATCTCTTTAGTGTTTTATAATTATCTTAAAATGATTATTTCATAATATTAAAACAATTGTGGTTTAATCAATGTAAATATACCTTCGCCTGTGACACTAATTCATAGATCAAATATCTTAGATCAAGTATTGTAAAGTAATTAGGGCAATCATACACTCATTCTAGACACTTAGATACAATACTTACAGTCCTTTGAATTAATAATACTCTAGCAATTATTGTTGTAATAGATCTCCTCGATAGATCTGGTTTCCTAAAGAGACCAACGACAAAACAGACTGTAAGTATAATAATTAATTAAATGATGTTTTAAATATCCGAATAAATAAAAATTAAAGTTTCCGTCTGTGATTTCGATTTATCTGCCTCTAATTAAGCTCACAATTATTTGAACGATAACATTTCAGAAGGATAACCCAAACAGACAGCTACGACATCAAAGAATATTTAGGTATATGATGTATAGCTGCACGCTAAACGTTACTAATATTCCCCTTTCCCCTCCAAATAAGCATAAAGCTTGTGTTAGCCCTCATACGCATTAGCGGTCAACCGCGTACGCGGCTAACCGCGCGGCTAGCTGCTTGTATAGAATTTCGTCGCGGTTTAGTGCGTACAAAATGAGCGGTTGCATATAAAAATATAAAAGCGGCTAGCCGCGCGGTCCGCTAAGGCGTATAAGCACTTAGGACTAAGCCCTCATACGCATTAGCGGTCAACCGCGTGTGCGGCTAACCGCGCGGCTAGCTGCTTGTATAGAATTTCGTCGCGGTTTAGTGCGTACAAAAT
Organism: Melanargia galathea; assembly: GCA_920104075.1. NCBI lineage: Eukaryota > Metazoa > Arthropoda > Insecta > Lepidoptera > Nymphalidae > Melanargia > Melanargia galathea. Next base: position 19,556,118 of record OV049862.1, read on the forward strand.
GAGCGGTTGCATATAAAAGCGGCTAGCCGCGCGGTTAGCCGCACACGCGGTTGACCGCTAATGCGTATGAGGGCTTAGGAGTAGGTAGGTACGTCATGCAACTGATGTCGTTTGAACCGTCGGACCTTTTCGGTTTTTATTTATCCTTTTCGGAAATTATTAAAAGCGCAGGGAGAGACTGGATGGAAAAAGGGAAAGACAGAGAACAATGGAAGAGGATGGGGGAGGCCTTTACCCGAGAACGGGCCTTTATCTCATAGCATAGGAAAACTTAAACAGAAACCATTTTCAGAAGTCAAGAACTAATTATTTAAATACTAATACTAACAAACTAACCTAGATTTTAGATGTTACTGTTACTTAGTTCAACTAACAATAAGCTAAATGTAAGTACCTAGTTTAAGAGATATGGGAATAAAAGGCTTTTTTATTTTTATTTATTTACTAGCGGTCCGCCCCAGCTTCGCCCGTGGCAAATAATATATAGCCTATAGCACTCAAGGCTCACTTGCATATCACATACATATCACTTACTTAGAAAGAATTTTTGAAATCGGTCCAGTAGTTCCTGAGATTAGCGCGTTCAAACAAACAAACTCTTCCGCTTTATTATATTAGTATAGATTATTAAAATGTTGTAGTGGTGGTTGTGGTGGCTTAGTAAAAAACTTCTCGTCGTAAACTAAAAGCAAGAATAACAAGGGACAAAGTTGTGTTTTCAGTCTTATAATCTCTATATGAATATACCTAATATTTGTTCCAAGTTCACACGAGACCGACTATACAATATTATCTAGGTCAACTTGATTTTAAAATACATATTCAACGAAATCCCACTCTAGAGGGTATGCCAAAATTTAATTTTGACTCTCACTTTTCATTTCAGAAGTAGGTACCTATTTAACCTAAGTTTTCCTTTAAAAATATGTAGCGGTAACGAGATTCTGAATAACATTTACCTAATGCAGATTTTTTATTAAAACTGTATTTTTATTATCATTGGTCTAGCGATCACCATGTTAGACTACGGATCACGATTCACGAGGATCGGGGTTCGATTCCCGGGTGGGCTAAAATTAATTAATTAATTAGGTATTGGGTTATTCTGTCACAAAATTCACAGTGACAGCCCGGAGTTGGTGTTTGATGGTGTTTCATCCCCGTGCTTCGGAGAGCACGGTTAAGCCGTCGGTCCCGGTTATTTTTAACCCCCGAATCCCGATGCAAAAACGACGGGGTGATATAAGTTTAACGTGTCTGTGTGTGTGTCTGTCTGTCTGTTCCACCGTAGCGCTTAAACGGGTGAACCGATTTGAATGCGGTTTTTTTCGTTTGAAAGGTGAATTATTCGGGAGTGTTCTGCTATTATATTATATTAGTTTGATAAAAATCGGTCCAAGATGGCCGCCACCACAAAATGGCGAATGGCGGATTTTTTAATTTTTAATTTATTAATTATTACAAGCATACCTATAAGTACCTATAGGTATCGCCAAACAAATATTCGCCTCGCAATAGCATATTTTAGGTATCAGTGGGCGGACAGAAAGGGACGGAGCTAGCAATAAACTGCGCGAGTTCGCTCTCGCACGAAGCTCAGAGGCGAACATTTGTTTGGCGATACCAATTACAATAGTCATAAAAGCTCACCAATCCCTTTCTCCTATAAGAAAGGAGGCCCACGCCCAGCAGTGGGACGTTGTAGCGGTAGTGGCTTCATATTGTTATAATCGCAAAAATCTGGAGCATCTTCGTAATTATGTGTTTACGACGCTCCATATTTAGTAAATGTCGTAAATTATTCGAACATTTATTAGCCCCCAACCATTATTATTCCATTACCAGCTTTTGCCCGCGGCTTCGCCCGCGTGAATTTCGGTTTTTCACAAATCCTGAGGGATAAGTAGATTTCTGGTTCACCCGCCGCGCGGCGGCGTGGCGCGGGGAGTTCCGTGCAGCGCGAGCGTCGACCGTCGCGCGCAGCGAAAATACCTATCAGGGCGTTTTTTAACATAGGTACTTACCGATTTCAACACAACTCCTTTTTTGAAAGTCGGTTAAAAAAGTAGCCTATGTTACTCCTTGGTTAATCCTCTACTTGTCTGTGAAAGTCCCGTCAAAATCGGTTCAGCCGTTCCGAAGATTAGCCCGTTCAAACAGACAGACAGACAAAAATTTTAAAAACGTGTGATTCGGTTATGTTATCGTTCAAATAACCATATGAGCTTAATATGTAGTAGTTATTTCGAAATTACAGACAGACACTTCAATTTTATTTATTAGTATAGATTTAAGCATGTCTACCCAATTGGAAAATGTAAAAGTTTTATGGATTTATTTTAGGTACTGTGAAAACTGGCTCACTGTAATTATCTAGACTAAGGTTGACTATTATGTAATACAAGCGGATACCCGCGACTTCGTTCGCGTGGATATTGATTTTAAAAATCCCGTGGAAATCATTTTGTTTTTCCTAAGCTCCTTTGAGCTCACACCTTGCTAAATACTGTTAAAAGTTCACTGGCAGATGTTTAGGTAGATCAAAATGTAAACATCCGCCAGTGAAAGTCCCATCAAAATCGATCCAGCCTTTCAGAGATTACCCGGTAATTTTTACAGTATCTACTTTGTAACAAAAAAAAGAATGAAATCGGACCACGCGTTAGTGAATTACAGCTAAGTACATATTTGGACTTTCATCCCCTCTCCCAAGAGAACCGTGCTGAATTTCGGGATAAAAAGTATCCTATATGTTACTCACTAGTATGAACTTAAATCATGCCAAGTTTCATTTCAATTCATTCAGTAGTTTTTGCGTGATGCGCGCACAAACCTACAGACAAACAAACAAACAGATAAACAGACAAACATACAAAAATTTCAAAAATAGCTTTTTTGCGTTCTATTATACTTATCCCTAATATCCCCCAGTTATTATTTTGTAAAAATCTTTAATGTACAGATACGGCAAGTCTACGATTTTATTATATGTATAGAAGAAGATATAGAAGATAAAAAAGCTGTTTGTTTTCCAAATAAAAAAAAATGTGCATTCAATTTATTCAACTTTTTGTCTCTCTATGAAACGTTAAAAAAATATACTTAATGCATAAAAAAATTGAGACATTAAAAAAATTAACGTCGGTAGGTAGGTAAAAAAATTAGTCGGTTTCGATAGAGTAGCTACTCTATCAAAAGTTCTGTGACCCATGGAGTGCGATAACTGGATATGTTGACCCTATCGCGATATTGAGGAGGCCGGGCCACTTCCATTCCGATCCCCACGATTTCGGAATACAATTCCTTACAGCATCAGAGCTGAGGAGTTGGATATGTACCTACTCGAGTTCATTCAACGATAAAGTCTTTAATTGGTACCCCCAATATCAATTTAAATAACCGAAAGTTTCTATAACCCATTAGTTTTGGGGATTAGGTCCCCTACAGCATCAGGATTGAGGAGTTGGAATCCAATTTTTTTATAAAACAGGGTCGCAATGTTTCTCTATCGATTAAAAAAAAATTACGCAAATCGGTTCAGAAATCTCGGAGATATCGGTGTACATAGGTAGAAAAACACAACTCCTCCTTTTTTGAAAGTCGGTTAAAAAAGTAGCCTATGTTACTCCCTGGTTAATTCTCTACTTGTATGTGAAGGTCCCGTCAAAATCGGTTCAGCCGTTCCGAAGATTAGCCCGTTCAAACAGACAGACAGACAGACAGACAGACAGGCAGACAGACAAAAATTTTAAAAACGTGTGATTCGGTTATGGTAGCGTTCAAATAACCATATGAGCTTAATATGAGGTAGTTATTTCGATATTACAGACAGACACTTCAATTTTATTTATTAGTATAGATTTGTTTAGCGCCAATAATTATAATCGCCATATTTTGCTGATTAGTCGCCGACTGTAAAAGATGCCGAATAGTCGGCTTTCCCGACTAGTCCGCTCATCTCTATTTTAAAGATGTTACTTACTAATTTACACGTGGAATTTTTATATAAGTAGGTAAAGATAAAGATATCATTACATAATATTATAAAACAAAGTACCTACTTCGCCGCGTCTGCCTGTATGTCTGTCTGTTCGCGATAAACTCAAAAATTACTGAACAGATTTTCATGCAGTTTTCACCAATCGACAGAATGATTCACGAGAAAGGTGTATAAATGTATAAGTTATTAAGTTTTTGTGTAAATTGGTTGAAATATGACGATAATTGTTGAAAATGTCGGAAAACGTCAAGCCGTCTGGGAGTTTTCATCGAAAATGCTGCCTTTGAGATGTACTTAACCAAACAATGATGGTGAGACAGTAGCGGGAAATTACTACCCGTGCGAAGGCGGTCGGGTCGGTAGTCAGCGAATTTTATAAAACTAACTTTGTAATTTTATAGCTGATGGATACACGAGTTTCACGACTTCTTCGATATCTACTTTTTTATAGGTGTAGACTAAACTTTAATGATCTTTAAACCTCATTTGAATTGACTTTTATTATGACTTGGAGTTTCAATTGACTACGTGTTAGGTATCTACCTAAGTTGGTATTAACAGCGGCGAAAATATCAAAACATGATGATCTAGTGGGTAGGTAATTAATATTTTTATTATTGACAAGCGGAAACCCGCGACTTCGTTCGCGTGGATATTGGTTTTTGAAAATCCTGTGGAAATCATTTTGTTCTTCCTAAGCTCCTTTGAGCTCATACCTTGTTAAAACCTGTTAAAATTTCACTGGCGGATGTTTAGGTAGATCAAAATGTAAACATCCGCCAGTGAAAGTCCCATCAAAATTGATCCAGCCTTTTCAGAGATAAGCCGGTAATCTTTAAAGTATCCCCTTTCTAACCAAAAAAAAAGAATTAATGAAATCGGACCATGTGTTAATGAATTAGGTACAGCTAAGTACACATTTTGACTTTCATCCCCTCTCCCAAGGGAACCATGCTGAATTTCGGGATAAAAAGTATCCTATATATGGAGTAACTCCATAGTATGAATTTAAATCGTGCCAAGTTTCACTTCAATCCATTCTGTAGTTTTTGCGTGATGCGCGCACAAACATACAGACAAACAGATAAACAGACAAACAGACAAAAATTTCAAAAAATAGCTTTTTATGTTCCATTACTTATCTCTAACACCCCCCAGTTATTATTTTCCAGAAATCTTTAATGTACAGATACGGCAATTCTACGATTTTATTATATGTATAGATTGGAAGGTGACATAAGATTTAAGCGTGACTGTCTATTTACCTTTTATTATTACATCCTGTATTGTGTGTACACAAAGATAATAACCAAACCGAACTAGCTGTAACTTGAAAAGACGATCTTATTATTTCGTTCGCGATTCACCGTAATAAGTAGGTACTTTATTGGGATCTGTATACATATATATATTGTTATTATTAGCCCAGTCAATTTAGACTTTCAAGGCTACAATAACTCCCACCTGGCTGAAAATTCGTAGGATTGTTCAAAACACTATTATAAATGAAATGTGAAAAGTCCTCATCGATCCGACACCTGGAAAAAAATTTACTCCTGGACACGCACAGTTTATTCACACTTGGCTGAAAATTTGTAGGATTGTTCGAAACACTATTATAAATGAAATATACAAAGTCCTCATCGATCCGACACCTGTAAAAAAAATTACTCGGGGTCAAAGTTTTCACGGGAAGTTTTCAGCAAAACGGTAAGTCTTATCATAAAATTATTTTAGACAAAATTGTAGACCAGGTAATTATCTATAAAAAATGTCTAAAAATTTTTTTTCTAAGAGCCACCGTTATTGAGATATAATGATTCAAAAAGATAAGTTTCGAAATAAAAATGAGGGACTGGGTTTCTTTTTTCCCGAAATTCTGATATTTATAATATTTTATATGTGCAAGTGTGTAACTTACACATAACTTACACATATAAGTTACATACTTACACACATAAAATATTGGAAATATCAGAATTTCAGGTAAAAAGAAATCCTGTCCCTCATTTTTATTTCGACACTTAACTTTTTGAATCGTTATATCTCAAAAACGGTGGCTCTTAAGAAAAAAGTATTCAAACATTTTTTATAGATAATTATCTGATCTACAATGTTGTCTAAGCTAATTTTTAACCGACTTCAAAAAAAGGAGGTTCTGTATTCGACCCGTATGTATGTATGTATGTATGTATGTATGTATGTATGTATGTAAGTATGTTCGCGATTATCTCCGCAACTAATGAACCGATTTTGATGATTGTTTCACTATCGTTATCTACATACTTTCAAGAAGGTTTTAGTATATAACACATCGAGTTATCATTCTTAAGTACGAAGTTATAAGCATAAATGTACACATATGTCACTAATATGTTCTCTGAGATTGCCAGACCTATTGCTGAAGTCTGATATAGCTATTCTGTCCAAAGACTTCACTCTGCTACGCCTACGTAACATTGACCTTTTGCAAAAAGTTTTGGGCCGAAGTCAGTACAGTTGCATATAGAGTGATTCCTTGGAGTTTGTGCATGGTTACGTCATACGTGTATTTCCATTCTATACAAAGCTAAACCGCAAGGGTGTGAAACTAGTCGCGTATAGATTGTAAATTACGGTCTATCCAAATTATACAAGAGTCGTACGCATACAAACTAATCTTGTATAGATCAGAAGTTAGGTTAGGTTGGGTTAGAACATAATAAAACCACTCACCTATAGTATGACACATAAAATGTATATTTCACAGGATATTTAATAATAATTAATAATATATAGGTCATAATCTATTGTACATAGTTCTCATTTATATTATTATTACTAGCCGACCCCCGCGACTTCGTCCGCCTGGATATAGGTTTTATATAGGATCGGATTGGATCCCATAATCCTTTTTTGTACCTAAACTAAATGTAGCCTAAGTTATTCCTTATAACATCACCAGAAAGTTCCATCAAAATCGATCCAGCCGTTTCGGAAATTAGCTGGAACAAATAGACAGATCGACAAACATAAATTTAAACGCACACCAGTTTAAAATAAGCCGTACGTTCAAAGATCCGGGTCCCAAGTTATTTGAACCCAATAAATGCCTGTCATTTCTGAACTAAAAAACCTATGACCTTGAAATATTTATGGAGCAATATATAAAGTACTATCTTTCTAACAAAAAAAGAATGAGTAAAATCGAACAACGCGTTAATGAATTACAGCTAAATACACGTTTTAACTTTCATCCCCTCTCCCAAGGGAACCGTGCTGAATTTCGGGATAAAAAGTATCCTATAACCTACCTCGGAGTACAAACTCAAATCGTACCAAGTTTCATTCGAATCCATTTAGTAGTTTCGGCGTGATGCGCGGCCAAGATACAGACAGACAGACAGACAGACAGACAGACAGACAGACAGACAGACAGACAGACAGACAAAAATGAAAAAAATTGCAGTTTTGGATTCAGTATCGATTACAGAGTGCCCTCCAATAAAAATTTTCAAAATATCTTCAATGTACAGAATTGGATCTGTTACAGTTTTATTATATTATAGATAGATTATTACCTAATATAAAGAAAACAAATCACTAAAAAGCATAAAATAATTTTTTTCAAAGAAAAATGAACCGACTTCAAACGAATCGAACTAAAAAGATTAAAATAATTTTTTATTCATTTAGATTGACGATTAAACTACCTAACTCAAATGATATATAATTTTTTGAAGTCGGCGCCAAACCACATTCAATTCGTGTAAGTAAAATCAGAATATCCACTTTTGAATGCGAGCGCGGTGAACCTAGTCGCGGAGGGTGAGTCTGGGACCCGGGGGGCACATTTTCGACTTGAAGTGAACTTGAAGTCATTTGGCGCCGACTTCAAAAAATTATATATCATTTGAGTTAGGTAGTTTAATCGTCAATCTAAATGAATAAAAAATTATTTTAATCTTTTTAGTTCGATTCGTTTGAAGTCGGTTCATTTTTCTTTGAAAAAAATTATATGATAAAACTTACCGTTTTGCTGAAAATCATGAAAAACCCGTTTTTGTGACCTTTGACCCCGAGTAATTTTTTTTTCCAGGTATCGGATCGATGAGGACTTTTCACATTTCATTTATAATAGTGTTTCGAACAATCCTACCAATTTTCAGGCAAGTGTGAGTCAACTGTGCGTGTCCAGGAGTAAATTTTTTTCCAGGTGTCGGATCGATGAAGACTTTTCACATTTCATTTATAAAAGTGTTTTGAACAATCCTACCAATTTTCAGCCAGGTGGGAATTATTGTAACCTCATCCCTATTTTTTAGTCTAATTAGACTGGGCTATAATATTACAAGTAGGATAAATAGTTTGCCCTAAAAACAAGAGAAGTTAGATAACCATTTAGAGCAGATTTGAGAAACTCCGCGTCAAACTACGTCAAACGTCTGCGTCAAGTATCGAACCTAAACACATCTATAAATTGTTAAAGATTCAATCTGGTGCAAAATGTATAGGGTAGGAACACCGGTTTCCGGACACGCACCTGTTATCGTCCACCGAGCGGATCACTCTTAAGAAACGCTTAAAAATAGAAACATTATAAGACTTACATAAAAATAATGCATCTCTATGCCAACTTGAATGTCTTATCAAGACACAGAGAAAGAAAAAAGTCTATTTCACTTAAGTTTCTTTGAAAACAAAGCGATCGAATTTTGAGTATGCAATTAAGGAATGAAAATGAGCCGTGTGGAGCAAAAAAATTAGTGGCATGCTTCAACTATCGCGAGAAGTTATTAATTATTTTACTATAAGATTTAGTTTGATTCTTCTTTGTAGCACTTACTTATGTTTCATAAAATACTGTGAACGTGTTTTTTTACTTTTGATTACATTAGAATACAAATAAAAGGGGTGGACGACAACTAGTTCACTATTTTCTTAAGAAAACCTGTTATCGTCCGGGCGGTCAGACACAGGTTTAGCGTCTTAATTTTAGGTAGTCTTGTTATCAATCGAGGTGTGCACAAAATTGGAATTAAGTTTATTAATTCGAATCCTATACACATACACTAGTTAGTGACTAGTCTTCGTCCACTTTTTTCTCATTGTATATAAAACTATGGGTCTTCAAAATCACGCGTGGACGATATCTAAATTTGCACTGAATAAATATTCTAAGTTTCGACCACCAAGCTATTATTTGAAAATAAATAAATTTAGTAAAAATATAAATAATTAAACTTGTTTGACAAAAGAATTACCTTATATTTTATGTGTTTCTCCTTGGAACTTTGATATATTTATAAGTTAAGATAATATTGTCGATCATTATAATTTGTGGACAAAATTTAAAATAGAGAATCTGAAGTGCACCGGTTATCCGTCCACCTATATTTTAAACTGTATGAAAAACATATATTTTTTAATATTATGTTATTATTTAGGCGAATTTTGATTATTACTCATATCTATAATTTATTTATTATTCATCTACAAGTTAGTCCTTGACTGCGATCTCATCTGATGTTAAGTGACGATGCAGTCTAAGATGGATGCGGGATAACCTGAAAGAGGTACAGCAGAATCCGTACCCTTAAACGCTAATGACTTGGAAGTAAGGCATACTAGACTAGAGATAATTTTAAAATTATTAAATTGAATTTACCAAATTGGTCTGCCGAGAATCAAGTAGAGGACCTTCCACTAATAAGACTTACCCCTGCGCCATGCCAGGGAGGCTGCCAAATTATATGTACCTAATTTTATATAATGTAAGTGCGATGTGGTAAAAGACGATGCAAGATAGATAGGCGCAAAGTTGGTAAAGATATTATGTCATATTGTAGACTCTATAAACCGCGTTAACAAGGCAATAGTTTTTTTATCTGTTTTATTTTAAAACAAGCAGTTGACCGCTATTGCGTATGCGTAGAAAGACCACCACTTTGTATAAAGTTCTTTATCACCCTGTGAAAGTTCTGTCAAAATAGGTTCAGCTGTTTTGAAAAGTAAGTACATATTACGAATAGACGAAAAATAGAAAACAATTTTTTTATAAACGGTTATGTGGATTTTTAATAATGTATAAGTTAACATAAGTTCACTAATAAAAACCCATTATATTTCGAAAAGACGGACAGGAAGTTAATTTTAATTGGTATAGATATTAAATACATATTAAAGTGGTGTTAATATTACATATTCAATTACTTACTCATTACATGCATACTTTTTCATAGTAAATTTCTCATAGAAATCAGTGGACGGATAACAGGTACAAGGGTGGACGATAACTAGATTTAGTGGACGATAACCGGTGAAATCGGCATTTTCAGCTTTTTATTAGGATTTAAAAAAAACTAGTTATCTGACTAAAAAAATACTAACATGCAATGAAAATAGACTATACTAGAAGTATATTTTAACAAGTTTTTGTTTAATTTTTTTTATAGAACATATATTTTCACCCTCTCAAACTCAGTAACTCCACTAAATGGACGATAACCGGTAAGAAAACCCTACCATTTAATAATAAACAAACTGTAACACAAACTAGGCTGATGCAACCTTGTTCGTCTATAACGTATAGCGATACGCTCGTATATTATACTTACTACGATAAATAACCGGTAATAAGCCGTCACCTGTATTAGCGTTGCCCGTGCGTGTCCACGCGTCCACCTATGCCCGTCACCCGAGGCACAGCGCGCGCCGCGGCGACCTTAAGAGCGGGGCCGCACTGCGAAATTTATTCGCGCGAATTTTATTCGCACGGTTTATATCCCGCATTTTAATATATTTTTCTCGCGAATTTTAATTCGCAAGTGCGGGCAGCTTCATACATTTCCATATGTCACAGAAATTTGCGAAAAAAATCGCGCGAATAAATATCGCAGTGCGGCCTAGGCCTTAGCATGTTATTATGGTACTAGTATGTTATGTCCATTCATGCGGTTTCGTAAATATAAATAATGCATCTTCGTTTTTAAAGCTGTTTAAAAATAGACCTATATAAAAATAGATATATCTACATAGCTAACATAGCTATAACAAAAATGACTTATAGGTAGGTACTAGGTACTACTCATATAGGTACGTTGACATGTTCGACGACTTAGTTCTTATTTTGAGTATGGAAGCCAATGTGAGTAGAGGGCCTAGTATAAGTTTTTAAGTTAACGATAACTTGAAAACTTACACTAGGCACTCAGGTTAAACGATACGCAGTATGCTTTCGAAAATTGTAAAAATACATTTACACAAGTGACACAATGTTTACTTTTTAAACTTTTAAAGTATTTTGAAGGAAAATGTATTTTTGCTTAGGTACCTACTTCTCGTAGATGTGAACTTATTATGCCCCTTTTTCAATTAGACATTGTATTCGACTGCATGTCTTCTGTAATAATAATTAAAGATAAGGTACTTATGGGATATAGGGTCTGCAATACACATTCTAAAGCTTCCTACTTTTTACGCCGGGAATCAGGCATCAGAGTTTAAATTCAGATTGTCGATAATAATAACTTTAATTATTCTAATATATCCAAGAACTCTTTGTTATTCTGGAAATTCTACTGAAGACAGCCATTCAATTATTAGCTGGGTTCTTTTTTTTGAAAACGCATCTTGAAGCTTTCACGTTTTGGTACGAGTTACGACAAGCTTCTCTGACTGCAGCCGTTAAGTAAGTACTAAAAATAATAATAAAATATGCATAACACGGCCACGTTTGATAGGAAATCACTAATCAGTCAAGTGAAATTCGGCTGATGCAACAACGCGCGTGTATTAACATAGAATAGAGAGCTGCGTGCTGCGCGCGTGAATCGCCGCTTCACTATACCCGAATTACTAATTCCGCGGAATTCTGACAGCTGTCATTATCATTTACAGATGAGTTATTTGTATGGAGAACAGGGTTAACATCTACGAAGTACGATTTTACCCCAAACTACTTTAATTCCCTGTCATCATAAAAAGCCATATGCCGAGTAATAATATTACTCGTTTCGCCTTAAAATAGAAAACACCAAGAGTGGAAACTAGAAAGTGCACACTAACAGCAATAGAAAACAAAAGAAGCACATTGAAAAAATTTATTCAAAACTGGATGTCGAATGACATTATCACCATGAAGTGTCTGTCAGGCATTTGTCATATTTACATGCTCTGTACTCTGTGTAAGTACTCTGGTAACATTACTAAACGTTAGAATTCCGCGAAATTAGTAATTCGGGTATACGTAGGTGTAGACCGTGTGAACTAATTTCGTTCACCAATCTGTAGTTTCTCATCCGCACGTGTAGTTTCTAAATACTTAGTAAAAATTTTTGATTCATTAAGTATTTAGTAGGTTAAGTAACTTTATAATTCCATCGCATTCTTGGCTTGCAGAGCTTGAAAAAATTTCTAAAAGAGATAACGAGTGAAATGGAGTGTTCTATCATTTTTACATAGGAAATTCCAATGTCCACCTTTCATCTCTGTCATACATCGTATTACTTGTATTGAAAAGCGCTAAGCATGATAAAAAAATGAGTAAAAACACGTGAATAGACATCTACTTAAATTACCTATTTCGTCATCGTAAATCATATCAATTTGTACGCAATTTTATTACGGCACTATAATAAGTAGAACAAAAAATAAAGTACAATAAATAATTTTATTGATCGGCATAGGTGGTAATGAGTGTGTGAAATAAGGCTGATGCAACAGCGAGCTCCTATAACATGTGACCATGTCTACAAGACGTTACCTGAGCCGCGGTATGCTTGCGCGTGTGACCGACTGAGACGCTCACTGCTAGGGTTGACAAATTATAGTCGGGACATTACAAACGTGCGAACTGAGTCATAAATCATTTTTATCGGACTTCTCGCCTGTAAGTGTTTACAGGCCATATGGAAATGGAACCTGTTTCTCTGGTGTTGTGTGTAAAAAGAATTTGACGATAGCTTAGTCGATAACAGTTTATAAAGAGCGAGAGCGAGATCCCTTACAACTCTATGATCGTAATGTTTCATGGAATTTTATAGTACATAAGAATTCAATGTTGACAAATGACAATATTTCGGAAATGTTGCACCCATAACATTTACATTTCCCTTCGTTGTCGACATTCACTTACCTACACTTAAAAAGGAATTCGCTTCTTCGTTTATGATTGTCACCGCTGATATAGAATGCTCTTTTGGCTTCCCCGGCACTTACAACTATAATACATATTGGTAGATTATTTCAAATCAACAGTGAATAGACATCTTCTAAGCAAGCGTCTTCCGTCTAAGGCTACATCATCACTTGCCATCAGGTGACAGGTGTAATCGCAGCCAAGCGCTAGTCTATACAGCAGGGAAACAAAGTGTAAAGCAATTATTTTATTTTCCTAATATGAGAGATATCCAAAAACTTTTATTTGGTAGTAAAACTACATCGCCTTATGAAAAAAAAAATTCTTTTACTTATACTTAATGTAAAAATCGGCTCAACAAATTGGGCAGCTGCATTGTCTCCTCTGATGTGATTTTTTAATAAAGATAATCTTTTAATTTATCTTTATATACGAGTATATATATATATATATTATGTATGTATATCTTAGTAAGTTGCTAACCAGATATCCAAAAATTTTTATTTGGTAGTAAAACTACATCGCCTTATGAAAAATATTTAAATAAGTTGCTAACCCTGCATATAGCATGGTTTTCCGGACCTTCCGTTCGCGGGGATCTCCATTCATACTTGCTCCATTCATGCTGTCTTTGGCTGACAGCCGTTCGGCAACTGTTGCGTCATGCCGGCTTTTTATGAACATTAGAACAAGTTGGAGCAATATTCTTTGCACGTTATATTAAACATAGATTAATATAATATATATTATGTAGGTATATACGAGTTAATATTATCACAGATATTATAGAGAAAAGCCCCCATCACTGTGGAGTGATAGAGTCCATGGACTGTCCAGTATGGTTATTCTGAGCTTGCGCACCTTGAAAACTACCAAAATATACTAAATATCGAAAAATGTAACTCTGAAAGTCATTGTGTTTCGATATTTAGTATTTAGTAAAGTTTTCGAGGTGTGCAAGCTCGCACTAACCATACTGGAGACCTGAAATCTACTTACCCAGGTACTTATATTTTATGCTGCACTAAGATTCAATGGGGGAAAAATGTGTATAAAATCTGTTTTAACAACGAGGCGGCCGGCTGTCTGCGAAGGTGCTATAAATAAAAGGTGGTCAAGAGTGGCTGTATGCGATTCCAAAAGAAGGTCGGAGTGCTCAAAATTAACTTGATAGCCTAAATACAATATCTTTGTTGATAGCGGACTGGTTGATATCAATAGCTATTTTTCTGATTAGTAGGTATCTAATAAGTATACCTAAAAAAGTAAAATACTTAATTAAATAACAAAAAAAAAAAATTGTCATTTTAATTTTTGACGAAAAATTTTATGTAGAAAAATATTATATCCAAGAACTAGTTATGTAGATACACTCACTCTACTGTCTTAATTTACCAAACATTCAAACAATGTATCTAAACACTTTATAGCAAACTGAAATAGGTAGGTACGTATTAGATACTAAAGGCACTTGCCTATCTACATATCTAACACACAATATTATGATAATAAAATATTGCCAAAACAACATAAGGCCACAAATATTTTCATTGGAAAATAATTAAGTAGGACTAAGCCCACGGGCCACGACAACGTTCGCATGACTTTTTTGAAATTCCCTTAGTAAAAAGTTACTCATACTTCTAAACTTCTTCAAGATTGGTTCAGCGGTTACGCCCTCTAAATATATTAAATGAACATAAGCGTAGATCTCTATGTTATGGAAAATTTATTAGTGAGGCATGCAGTTTTCATTTCTTATTGATCTATCATCGCTTAAATATCTGTCTTGTAAAATTCCATTTTCTTCGTTTTCTCTTATTATAGTCATCAATTCGATGATCCAATTTGAGTCATAATTTTTAACATTACGCAGGAATGTTAAAAATTTATGAGATGAAAAGTAGCCTTCGTCACTCCTTGCATAATTCTCTTTCTGCTTATGAAAATCCCATCAAAATAGGTTCAATTGTTCCGAAGATTAGCTCGTTTAAACAAACAGACAAACGGACAAAATTTTATAAATGTCTGAGTAGGTCGGTATCGTGCAAATAAGCATAATCTATCTATCTATCTATAATAATATAAAGTAGCTTGTCCTGACTGACAATCAACGCACAGCCAAAACCACTGAAGCTAGAAACTTGAAATTTTCACTGTAGCTTCCTTTTATGACGTAGGCGCACACTAAGGTAGGATTATTGCGAATTCCGTCCCTAAGGGGGTTAAATAGGGGATAAAAGTTTATATGAAAGTCCGTCATTTTTCAAGTTATATCCATGAAAATTGGTATTCAGGTTTTTGGTTAAAAATAAAGAGTTACGAGTGTAAGAAATATTGGAAAAACTACCCCTAAGTGGGTTAAATGGGAGTTGAAAGTTTGTATGAAAGTCCGTCATTTTAAAAGTTATATCAATGAAAATCGGTGTTTGTATTGTCGGTTAAAAATAAAGAATTACGTGTTTCAGGAATTTTGGAAATTCCACCCCCAAGTGAAAATAAGAATCCAAGCGGACGAAGTCGCTGGCATCAGCTAGTATGATAATATGATTATTATATATGATAATATGAAATATCATAATATGATTATTTGCTCATAATATGATTATTTGCACGATACCGAATACGTTTGTAAATTGTATGTATTCGGTATAGTACCTACTTACTTTGAAATCTCAGTAACCGAACTTACAATAATAATAATTTATTTGTTAATTTTCCTTAAAGAGAGTAAGCTATAGGGGCATGAGGACTTCCCGGGCATCAGGCAATTCAGGGGCAATTCATAATATAATTTTCTCTGGTCTGTTTTGTTTCTCAATCCCTGGTCTGGTTGGAGGCTTTGGCTGTAGCTAGTTACCACTTACCACTCTACCGGCAAAGTAGTGCCACCAAACAAGCGATTTAATATTCTGTTAGTTAGTAACCGATCGGGAGGTCAGAGGTAAGTATGGATTTAATAAAAACTGCCATACCCCTGCCAGGTTAGCCCGCTTCCATCATAAACTGTATTGTCACTTACCACTAGATGAGATCGCAGTCAAGGTCTAACTTGTAGAAGACAAATACAGGATTCATGAATGAGGGGTTGTCTTCCGTAGTTCATTGATGAAGTGTGGATAATCAAAGGACGAAGTCTATACTTGGTAGGTACTAAGTATACGAATTCGTTACTAAATCCCCATCTATAGCTTAGGAGTGCGGTACTCAGCAGCAGGATCGAGGAGTAGGGTCCCAGTACAAATACTATACTTGGCACGTACAATATCAATTCACAATAGGCAATTCCTAATTCCTAAATCCTAATCAAACTTTAGGTGAGGTGTTGGGACCAGAAATTTTTATGAGGAGTATTTTGCAAACTTTTTCTATCGACTGTTTCTTTTTCTTTTATTGGTCAATATAAGTAATACAAAAATATATTTTTCTTTAATGCTATTTCGGCCATCCTCAAAGAAACTTTGCGTTTATGGGAGGATGGCGAGTTCGCCTTAATGTACTAATACGCTATAATAATGTTTTGAAAGTCGGTTAAAAATTATATCAATAATGTAGGTATAGGTACCTATAATTACAATGAAAAGCGGAGTAATGGAACTTTTGGTCAATTCTTAATATTAAAAACAGATAACTTTCATGTTTATTGTTCTGTTATCAAAACAATCACTATCTTCTTCGGTCGAGTTATTTCTTTTATAATAAAAATATAGACGTCATATTATGAGGTATCACATATTTTAATGTTCTCGGTTTATTTTGTATTTGTATAAAATATTCCCAAGTGCGATATGACAACATTTAACTTTAAACACGACTTTGTGAAAGTTGTTGACCGATTTGCTTGTTTTCTATTAGATAGGTACCTACCTACTAGGTAAGTTCAATATCGTGTCACGGTCAACTGAATAGGTAAAGTCTGTTCGTTTACTTACGGTCACCTTTGTGTCGCGCCGCCTTGCCAAAGGCACCGCCGGTGACTTCAAAACATGCCGCGCGGGGTGTACAGGCACAAGGGATTTTGGCGTTTTCCATCGAAACCTACCTAGTCATATTTTTTTATTAAAATTCTCTTTCCTTTTTTATTTTTTTATATTCGTATTTTATTACAATACTAGATGATGCCCACGGCTTCGCCCGTGTGGATTTAGGTTTTTAAAAATCCCGTGGGAACTTTTGATTTTACAGAACAAAAAGTAGCTTATTTGTTAAGTAACCCGTCCCCAAAACGGAAAAATCCCGTGGGATCCCCACGATTTCGGAATGCAATTCCTTACAGCATCAGGGTTGAGGAGTTGGATATGTACCTACTCAAGTTCATTCAACGATAAAGTCTTTAATTGGTACCGCAATATCAATTTAAATAACCGAAAGTTTCTAAATCCCATTAGTTTTGGGGATCAGGTCCTCTACAGCATCAGGATTGAGGAGTTGGAATCCAAATTTTTTATAGAACAGGGTCGCAAAGTTTTTCTATCGATTAAAAAAAGAATTACTAAAATCGGTTCAGAAATCTCGGAGATATCGGTGTACATAGGTAGAAAAACACAACTCCTCCTTTTTTGAAAGTCGGTTAAAAAAGTAGCCTATGTTACTCCCTGGTTAATTCTCTACTTGTATGTGAAAGTCCCGTCAAAATCGGTTCAGCAGTTCCGAAGATTAGCCCGTTCAAACAGACAGACAGACAGACAGACAGACAAAAATTTTAAAAACATGTGATTCGGTTATGGTAGCGTTCAAATAACCATATGAGCTTAATATGAGGTAGTTATTTCGATATTACAGACAGACACTTCAATTTTATTTATTAGTATAGATAATAAACATAAAATATAATATTATCATGAACACGGGTCTTCTCTCAAAATGAAAAGGATTTTAACCATAGTCTACCACGCTTGCCAAGAATAGAATAGAATAGAATAGAATAGAATAGAAAAGTTTTTTATTCAAATAAACTTTTACAAGTGCTTTTGAATCGTCGATTGAGTCTACCACAGGTTCGGAATGCAGTTCCAGCCGAGAAGAACCTGCAAGAAACTCGGCGGTTGCTCTTTTTTAAAAATAACATTATAACAATTATTATTATTAATGTACATGATTGAAATGCCGTCTCGCGCATTGCTGGAACGAGTTAAATCCAAGCTTTTTTATCGTTTATATAATCTTCAATTGTATAATAAGCTTTTTTTATGAGCATACTTTTAATAGAGTTCTTAAACTTTTGTAAAGGCAAGTCTAAGACATATTTTTTATTCAGATAAACTTTTACAAGTGCTTTTGAATCGACAAATGAATCTACCACTGGTTCGGAATGGTGCTTACAATTCTACACGTTAAGAAGGGCAAAAGTAGCCCCATTTCCGACGGCGGCACCCGTTCACGAGCATGACACATGATCCAGCCATTGCTTCGCTCAACCATATTTGAGTGACCAACCAAGTGAGTGCGGATTGGCAGACTATTCGGAGATTCTGTTAGAATAGAAAAAAAATTACAAACAGTAAAAAAATAATAAAAATAAAAGCGGAATACTAAGAGCACCTGCGCCTGTACCGACACTATGTTACCGAACGGACTTTACCGCATTTTCTCCACTTTTGCGATATTGGACATTTTCCGGGTATCCGCTTGTTAAATAAAAGCTAAAACATAATTGAGTTTTTTAACCCTCTGTAGTCTCGTATCAAAATTCAATTCCACACACCTGAGACTTGACTTTTGATTCAAAAGTCAGATTCAGAATGCGATAAAAATTAATTTTTTGTTCAAATATAAGTAGATACAGCGTGTCCGGGGTGCCAGCCAGGTAACCTCCCACTGTGCCTGGGTGCTGCTGGTCCTCTTGGATACGTCCGAGAGGAAGAGCAGTATTCGGGCCGGTGCGCCCCGGTAACATCGTTAATAATTTTCCTACGGGGATATTGTTAGCCATGGCCAATGACCTGGCAGAGGGAGGTTTCTCCGTGTGTCCCTCTGACTAGCAGAGGGCACTGCGGACGAAACAGGGGTGAGACACCTCGGGGCGGGGGGCAGCAATGCCCATCGCGGGAGGAAGAAAACCTCGTTAAAAAATTATGGGAGGGCGCGAGCCTCTGAAGGGTGTAAGTGGCCCAAATTCCACCTATGTGGCCAAAGTCAGCCTCACCTGCGCGCGGTGCGTGACCAGGAGTAAATTTTTTTCCAGATGTCGGATCGATGAGGACTTTTCACATTTCATTTATAATAGTGTTTCGAACAATCCTATAAATTTTCAGCCAGGTGTGAATTATTGTAACTTCACCCCTATTTTTTGGTCTAATTTGACCGGACTATATTATGTATAATAGTAGACTGAAAAGAATTTGAAAAATGTGAAAAAAAAACCAAAAGAAATACATTATCTAGATAACAATATATTTTGTTGTCAACTGCAAACTTAACAATAGACTACAACATAGATGTTACATCGTTAAATCAGCATGAAGTATGAATACGTAGTTGTAGGATTCAAATTATGTAAATTATTGTAACGTGGTGGCACCAGTTATGGACAGGGTTAAGCGCCGAGTCAAACATGAGGAGCTATAACTTTTTTATTATTTAATCTAGAGTGTTATAATTTTACAATGATATACTCAGATATACAGAGCTTCTCACTAACTGCTAAAATTCAGAAATAGTCGAACGAGTTTTGAAATATGGAAACCTAAAAACGATCAACTGAAATATGTAAAAATCTTTATGATGGACAGTCTAAATCCAGTTATGGACACCCAGTGATGGACAGTTCGTTTTTATCCGATTACTGCAAAGCCAAAAGGAAGGGTTATGATTTTTGTAGTCTATGTGTGTATGTTTGTATCCAATTTTTTGTTCTAGCGAAGCACCTAAACTACTGGGCCAATGTTGATTAATGAGGTGTTAATTGATTCGTTGTTACAGTTTGGGGGTGACATAGGCTACATTTTATATGCGAAAAAATCGAGAAGTGACGTTCGCATAGCTAAATTGGAATATTAAGTTAGTTTTAGATAGACATAACAGATGGCGCCACTAGCCGCTTGGCCCGCCTTTTCTTACATTAGTACACAATCGAATACACGTTTTTCTAAATTATTATTTTTAACCCCCGACGCAAAACGAAGGGGTGTTATAAGTTTGACGTGTCTGTGTGTATGTGTGTGTGTGTCTGTCTGTCTGTTCCCCTGTAGTGCTCAAACGGGTGAACCGATTTGAATGCAGTTTTATTTCGTTTGAAAGGTGAATTAGTCGACAGTGTTGTTAGCTATGTTTGATGAAAATCGAACCAACATGGCCGTCGCTACAAAATGGCGGACTACATATTTTATCACAACTGCCTTAATATGGGTATCAAATGAAAGGACTTGACTAGTAGAATAGCACTATGCAAATCCAAGATGGCCGCCGCCACAAAATGGCGAATGTCAGGCGTTTTTTAAATTTTTAATTTATACTTGTATAGTCGGGTTTTAGTTTAAGTATTTAAATATCACTTGCTTTAACGGTGAAGGAAAACATCTTGAGGAAACCTGCATGCCTGAGAGTTCTCCGTAACGTTCTCAAAGGTGTGTGAAGTCTGCCAATCCGCTTGGCCAGCGTGGTAGACTATAGCCAAAACCCTTCTCACTCTGAGAGAAGACCCGTGCTCTGTAGTGAGCCGGTAATGGGTTGATCATGATGACGATGATGATGATGGGTTTTAGTTTACGAACTTTATCT
This sequence comes from Melanargia galathea, assembly GCA_920104075.1. Classification (NCBI taxonomy): domain Eukaryota; kingdom Metazoa; phylum Arthropoda; class Insecta; order Lepidoptera; family Nymphalidae; genus Melanargia; species Melanargia galathea. The sequence goes on from OV049862.1 coordinate 19,576,955, forward strand.
CTTGTTTTATTTTATATGGATTGTGGGCAAACGAGCAAGCGGATCACCTGATATTGAGTGATTACCGCTGCCCATGAACATTTGCATCACCAAAGGAACCACTAATACGTTTCCGGCTTTTAAAGAATTTGTTGATCCGCTCCTTGATTATTTCGAATAATATATAAATATCAAAGTTATATAGAAACAACCAAGGTTCGTGACATTTCAATTTGACACTTGTCTATTTGAGGACGTTTACAAAATGGTTCCATAATTTTTAATTTGCTTCATTTTCTTAATCCTGATGCTGTAGGGTAGGTACTACCCACCTAAACTAAAGGGATTCGGGAACTGTCCACTATGACTTCATATTTTTGGTACCAAGCTTAGATTGAATCACGGACCTCTGAGTCCCAGCTCCTTAATCCTGATGCAGCACGATACTGCTCACATAAGCAGCGAGGAATTTTCGCCTGTTTTTTGAAAAGATGAATAAGTGTTTTTTTAGGCCTGTTACCTGTAAAAGGTTTCCTTTCTTCTTGCGTAATAATTACTTGGACACTGTCCAAGAGGGCAAAAGGTGATCCTTAGCTATGGAGAATCTTCTTTCTGAAGGAAAGGTGAAAGAAGGTTCCTCATTCATAGCTACTCGTATGACACGTTTTACTATTAACACTTCTTTATTTTGTGTTAATATAGAGCTAGGCCCCATATTGCATACAAGCGGATGCCTGCGCCTTCGTCCACGTGGATTTAGGTTTCCCGCGGGAACTCTGTTTTTTCTAAGCTCCTTTGAGCCCATACCTACATTTCTAAAAAATGTTAAAAGTGGCGCATCTAAATGGAACTACAATAATAGGTATTAATTTTTTAACCCTTTCCCACCCATCAGTTTTTTTTTTTTGCATGGAAACCATAATTATTTTTTTAAACAAGTATAATATTGTTAAAAAATAAAAAATATCAACTGCGTGATAAATTTTTTTCTCTTTCACTTTTGATCACAATATTTTTTAGTCAAACAAATTATATTTTCGGAATCACCTTTTCAACCCCTTTAATTTGACACTCCACTTGATAAGATTTGAAGGAAAAAAAAATTGAAGATGCAATCCTTCCACTATACCGAACTGAACCGATTTGGCTGAAATTTTTATGGAGATAGATTATGCCATGACTTAACACATAGGCTACTTTTTATCCTGAAAAAATCCACAGTTCCCACGTGATTTGGAAAAACCAAAATCTATAGCTACGGTTATAGGTAGATTACTATAGCAAACCTCCTTGAAAGTAGCTATAAAAGTTGCATAAGGGAGCGGGAACGGGAACCGGAAATCCACGATTCCCTTGGGATTTGTGACAAGTATAAATTAAAAAATTTAAAAACCCCCGACATTCGCCATTTTGTGGTGGCGGCCATCTTGATTTTCATCAAACATAGCTAACAACACTCTCGACTAATTCACCTTGCAAACAAAAAAAACTGCATTCAAATCGGTTCATTCAAACGGACGCTACAGGGGAACAGACAGACACACACACACACAGAGAGAGAGAGACATGTCAAACTTATAACACCCCGTCGTTTTTGCGTCGGGGGTTAAAAAACCGAAATTCACGCGGGCAGAAGCTAGTTAAACTATACAAGTTTAATTTTGACTTGTAATTGTGTTTAAATGATAATAATAGATAGGTCCATGACTGGATTTTTGATGTGTTTCCGATCCAGTAATGGACATCCCCTCTAAAACTTGAAAATAACTCTATGTCGCATTTATTCCTTCACAAGCATGTTTTAAAGTTTATATCTAAGTGATTTAACCATTGTAAATTTACATTTTAATCAGAAACGAGAATCCATCGATGAAAACGTTTATTTACCTTCTTAGCGATTTGCTTAAGAAAACTATTGAAATCGAAAGATATTTGCACACAACATTTTGTTCGCCTTGCCATTTTAAAACAAAATGGCCGTTTCATATGATATTTGTCAATATGACAAACAGATCCCTATTCTACATGGTTTAAATGTTGCCAGCGGTAAAACTCTAATCTAGCTCTTATTTTTGTTAAAAACGGTGAAGGTGGTCAGCTACTGGTGCCTGGTCCATACCTGGCGACACCACGTTACAAGTGCACATACGTCTTGTAGATAGGTACACATATTGGTGTAGATTCGATGGTACATCTCTGAACTAAATTTAGAGTATTTGCGTCTTTAACTTTCAATGCTGTTAAAGAAGAACTAATACAAAAAAAATGTTTTTTTAGCGTGAAGTCGGTACGGGAGGCGAATCGTGACTAGGTAGTTAGGTACCCGTCTCAATTTAAACACGTCCGTCACTTACAAGTTCCTAGAAGCAATCGCCGAGAGTTCTCTCTCCCTAAATCGCTTCCCACATTCGATAAGGAAGTCGCCTCCGTTTGCTCAAAGCTTTAAAAAACTGATAATATTCGTAATCCTACTCAGATGTCGAAGCTTTTAAATAAAATTTCGAAATACTCCAAATTTTGTTTAGAGCTAACATTGAAATCTTGTCTATTTTGACTGTACCAACATATTATTCTGAAACTAGCTAAATATTTAGATCACACCGTCGCACAATAAAGACAAAACAAAAATAAATAAAATGGACGGCATTAATTAGAACATTTAGGAATATCACATTACGTATAAAAATGCAACTAAGTATTTGAAAAATCTTCTCATTAAGCTACTGCAAAGTTGTCTTGAATAGTATTGCAGTTTTTAAAGTCAATTATGTTAATTAGGAATAGATACAAAAATTGTTTATCATAATAATTCATGTAGAATTTTGCATGTGCTACTTATAGGTGTGACAGTTATTTTAATGTTATAATTTTGAATAAACATTTCTGATGAGATTAACTCATAGATAATATAAATTGACATTTTATCGATATATTAGGTCTACTTTTATTTTCCTCTGAGAATAAGGCATAATAACTATAGGTAGGTACATAAGAAAAATAAAATAATTATAAAACAACCACATTCTAGTTAAATATCATTAACAAAATGACTGTAGATAACATTTAATTATACTTTAATACAATTAAATAGCATTTTCTATTTTAGTCCAATATTGTGTAATATTATCCAATTGTATCCAATTCTTTTAACCCTGAAAAATCGAAGAGTTCCCACGGGATTTAAAAAAAAAACTATACCTTTTCATGCCGGCATAGTTATAAATTATTATGCCTACCGGCTGAAATCACTCTATTTAACTTATGTTTTAAATTATTTGGAACAGAAATCTACTTAATTATTATTTATGATTACTCTAACTCATAAAAAATAAAGAACAGGCAATATGTTTTCAATAAAGAGTTTTCATTGAATTAAATTATTATAGTATAGACTATCTATTATGAATTCTGAAAATTCTACTGTGGATTGTGAAAATTCCAATTAAATAAGCGTATTTAATATTTTATGTAAGATGCACGTACAAAACTCTTTTAAGCATATTATAGATAAATTAACGAAAATAATACCATCGTTTGTATGTTTATGAAATATTTTTACTGGAATTTGTACAAATGAATGATGCCGTTATTAATACCAAAATGTCCAATAAAATACAAGAAATGGTAACCTCATTTACAAGAAAATTAACGTTTAACTTTACTGAAGTACATCATATAATCATAATTATTACGTGAAACAAATAACGTACGAAGGCGTTTAAAATGTATAAATCATCCAACCGGAGCATAGAATCGTTAATTTATCTACAAATACCTTCACTGTAAAATACTTGAGGGAATGTACGCTTTGGCACTAACTTCATGAAATTTAATATATCTTTTTACATTACATTCAAATATATTTACAAACTTAGTTTAATAATATTTAATATTTACAATACTTTAAATGCATTTCAGATGAAACAAATTTTAAAAGGTTCAGTTACAATATATTACAGGATAATTATTACTTACGTATTAATATTAATTTGTGAATGTATCGGATAACGGTATATCTACATAGCCGCTGTACAGGTTTAAAAGCTTCAGCAAATCACATTGATCTATACATTGATAATATAATATGTATATTTGAAATCACGTTTAACATCCAAGTAAATATCTATATTTCGATTATTTCCAATCCATGCATTATGACTACAGTTTACAAATCCATAAATCAATCTGTACCTATCCGAAGCGGAGTGCCCTTAAAGGGATTAATTCAATACAAATAAATTCAAAACGATGTCTTACTGGGGCAAATTCGTAGAGCTTAAATGAAGATTATAATTTTTTTTTTCCTTAGAATGAAAACAACAAGCACTGACATTTTTGCTCATAAACGCAATATAACTTGTGAAAGAGTTTAGTACAACTCCAATGGGTTCAATAAATTTTGATTTGATAACTCGATGCGACCTAAAAAGACATTTGAATTTATCACTTGATCTCTTGACCATCAAGAAATAGAATCAATTTTTGTTTTTCCAACTAAGAATTTTGAATTGTAATGTCGTCGTAATGCATGGCTGGAAACTTGTCGATTTATAAATTTCTTTTTATTACGATTAGGTATGACCAAGCATTTAAATATCACTTTTTGAACTGCGTTTTACATTTGTGACGATCTACTATAGTATAATATAAAAGTCAATTTAATTTGTAACTATCGCCTTACATAAAATTGATTATAATGCACACATTAACTTAAATCTACGTATCCGGTAAATAAATGAGTGGGCTAAAATCCCTCTCCGCCATAATTTCCTTAACTCACCGTTTAACTACCAATGGAATGACATGCTTGGCGCACTTACTTATTTAGGTTCAATTCTCTAAGCAATCTGTACCCAACCGAAGTCGTTTCAATGTTTTTTAGGTGTTTAATTTTTTTGTAACATTCCTAACTAAGTAGTAAATAATTGTTGGAAAATTTCGCAAATCTACCATTAAACTTCCGACAAATTTTTTTTAACATCGTTTATCAAAATTGTTTAGCATTAAGTTCAGGTTGCTTAGGAGTGCGCCGCGTGCTGCAAGCTCTGCTCTACTGATGACAAAGATGATGCCCCTAGGGCGTTCCTCCAGCGACTACCGTCGGTACAACGACCTGTGATGAGATGAACCGATGCTTACCGCGAGGCTGAAATGAATGATCCGCCCCCAGACTCGACGAGGCTGAATTCCAACGTTGATGGCACATGGATGACGCAAGTGACATGAAAATATCACATGGAATGCATGTTGTAAGCTCTAAACGAACTCTACCGAAACTACGCGTACCATAACACGATTCGTAAACCGATGTGTTGTGGTATGTTCACTGTTCAGTGTTCACAGCACCAATTCCAATCTATTTCAAATTAGCACATCTCTCTATCTATGTTATTTTCTTCTATTAAGTAGGTACAATTTGTTCTATTTATTTAGTTATCAGTATTGTATCAAATGTGCTTATTTGTAAAAATTGTTTTCTTGTGACTTATTCGAACGTGATTTATTTTTAGTAAGTATTTTAATGTGATAAATTACAATTTTTAAAAGTTAGGAGATTCTCTTATAAAATTCAGTCACAACTATCGGTAAAATTGGTAATTCTACATTCTAGAAAAGAATTTCAAAAATTTTGATTCTACCCGTAAGATCCCGCTGCATAAGAGTAGGACGTTTAATTTTAATCACATTAATTCTCTCGGGCAGTGTACTCGGGGATCGTTTTCAAGTTTCAGTGTTATTTATTATATTACATAGATTGTAATATTATTAAAAATATGCCTCCCTTGTGCCATTAATATCGTATAGCCTATACTTAAGGACACCTGCGTTATTTTTCTCATTTCAGTCCGTTGCAACGTCAGGACAGGAGTGGTTGAATTCATCGTGTATTACCGACGTAATACCTCTGTAGAGCGAACGTATTCAGATCGACTGCTTCGCTATTCGCTGCACCTACATCAACAGAGCTGATGAGTTCGGTTCGCGAGAGCGTCAAGCGCCGACATGAACTGCGCAGACAGCCGCGCCGTTCAGAAGAGCATGTGGCAGCGCAGGTTGGAGTTGGCTATTCCGTGGTGTGCGCGGTGAGGTCGACCTCCGACGTCGCGGTGCCCAGCGCGGCCGGAGGATCGCTGGCGGGGAGGGAAAGTAGATGTTAGGCCTCCAAAAAAATCAGCGCCGTCGGCTTCGGTTCCAGGTTGGACTTCTTCGCTTCGACGACTAAAAACTCTATTTCCTGTAATCGAATGAAAAATAATTTTAGAACAAATTATTTATTACAATTAAATAAATATATTAGATAGCTGAATAGTTAATAGTATCAATTTTTTATGCTCATGAGCTGATAATATATTTCCCATTATACGCGCCTGTTCATAATTTTTGAGCAATGTTGACTTTCAATAAATTCCCGGCATACGTTGCAATGCCTCGTAAATTATGGTTTAGGAACGCATAGAGAACAAGCATTTTTATCCCCCGACGTAAAAACGACGGGGTGTTATAAGTTTGACTTGTCTGTGTGTGTGTGTCTGTCTGTTCCCCTGTAGCGCTCAAACGGGTGGACCGATTTAAATGCGGTTTTTTTTGTTTGAAAAGTGAATTAGTCGAGAGTGTTGTTAGCTATGTTTGATGAAAATCGATACAAGATGGCCGCCGCTACAAAATGGCGGGTTACATATTTTTTCACAACTCCCTTAATATCAAATGAAAGGGCTTGACTAGTAGAATAGCACTATGCAAATCCAAGATGGCCGCCCGCGCCGCCAGAAATTAGCGAATGTCAGGGGTTTTTGAAAATTTTTAATTTATACTTGTTATATAGATTTTTTGGACTAGAACAACTCACCAAAGTTTCATCATAACTGGATGAAACTTTAGTAGCCGAATGAAATAGTTTAGGAAGGCATAAGAGATATAAAGACAAACATTGATTTTTATTTACCGGTTTATCCCGTTGCGCGAAAGACTCTGCTATAAGCCGAGCGACTTCTTGGTGTTGCATCCCTTCTACTCGATGACCATCCACCGCCAGTATCAGTTGACCTACTTCTAACCCTCCTGCCTCAAACGCCGACCCATGTTCCTGGAAAGTAAAATGAAAAAGTATGTAGAAGAATCTTCTCATCTGAGTGTTATCTATAAACCTAAAACACTTGGGCCTCTTGATTAATTTGGAAGGAGAAACTGCATTTTGATGGTAAGAAATTATTTTCAATTAGGTAGGTCATCGATTTAGAAATTGTACCTACAATAAATAAGTCAGCCAATTATTTCCTTGATGTCATTGGGCAGGTATAAATAGTTCGTGTTAAAAGTTATAGTAAAAAACTTTGGTGGGACCGAAAATTTCCTAAAATATTACTTTAATAGATCTTCATCTTCATTCTGGGCAAGTGTCCGCATATAAACCGTAGAGATCTGTTGTGCGTGATGTGACTCTTGCCACAGCTCTTGCGTTAAATTCTTCACTCCAGCCATCCGATAGTTATAGATTGCTAGATACTTAAATAGATATATCAAAATGTGAAACTTACGTGGATGTTAATAATTCGTGGCAGGGGGTGCTTAGTATTGGCGCCGCCTTCGATCGCGATGCCAAGGATAGGCTTGGTCTTCTTGACGGAAATATGCAGGTTGCCGTGGTGGTCCGGCACGACCCGCGCCGCGCGCGCTTCGTCCGACGGCGGTTCGTGTTGCAGGCGCTGCATGGACTGGTGCCTGCGGATCCCACCTCGATCCTCAACTAATGCACCACCTTCTTCTTTCATGTCGAAGCTACGCGATAACTTGTGGGCCATGTCCTGTCGATATTACTGTACTTAAAACGTTCTCCCACTGACAACCGATCGCCAAATTATTATTGGGCTCGATGTTCGTAAACTATATCTTATTCTAAGCTCAAAACTTCAAGTGTTCTATTATAAATCTAGGATTAAGTTATGTGATGTATGTTTATTATATTATAATCCTTTACGGTGTAGGTACATGTGAAGGATAGTCGTAGTTCTACATACCACATCCAGTATCCACACTAGGTGTAATATCGTATACAGTAGGTACACTACGCTAACAACAGCAAGTTGGATCAGCCTCTATTGAGTGCGCTACTTGAGGACAGTGTAGCTGGGCGGCAAAGGGTAATCAGTCGCGACAACACAACAGCGTCAACAGTGGGCACTTGGCATAATTCGAGACTCACTTGTGGCAGCTCGTGGTACGTCCTTGTGCCTCTCAGTTACTTTGTCTGTGATCTGTATACGTCGAATGTATCGAGAAGCTGTAAGTGAGATGTGAGCTGGATGCTTGGAGACATGCGTTTCGATCACTCGGTGGCGTGGTACGAAGGTATATTTTACAAGTGTATGTACGTTGTTAACCCAATCAGTTGGCCTATGCAGCGAATCCAGAACATTAAAATTATACTTAAACTTAGGTAAGTAATATAAATAAAAATACGAAGCAAACTTATGCGACATTCAAAAAATCAATTGGATTAAAATTTTTGCCATCATGCACTAATCAAAATGATTATTCAATATAATAAATTCTTACTACCAGTACCTACCTAAGTACGATTAATTAAAATTTTTACACATTACCTACTTGCAGCTAAAAAAAAATAATAAACTAATTCTTATGAACTGCAATCTAGTATTGAACTTGTGCTAAATTATATTCATGCAGCATGTTAGCTTTACCCCGGCTCCACACGTTGGTCTCAACCCTAGCCCCAATATAGTTCGGTCAGTGTCCGGTTCTTAGAAAATAGGCGCCAATACTCGCGATGCATCCACACGTTGGGATTTGTTGGGGCCAACGTGTGGAGCCGGCCTTATCCATTCAAGACATTTAACCTACGAATGCAGGCGAATGAAAGAACCGAATATCATTTAAAATGTGCGTTACTACTCAGAAGTTTGATGACCAAAGAAACAAAACAAAAGTTTACACAAATCGAAAATAAACATGAGTGCAACAATAAGTGAAAACAAATAGATAGGTAAGTATGTAATATAAAAAAATCTAACACCAAGCATCGTTCCGTTCGAAGCGAGAATTTTGAATAGAAGAACTTTTAATTTTGAACATCGTGCAAAAGAAAGATTTGTCATGTGCTAGGACAGTTCGCCGATGTCTTCGGCCGGAGGCCGGGAAACTTACTAGAGGTCGTCCCCAGTACCATGATTTTACTTTCTGCGTCCAGCCACCGAGTGATGAGCGCAGTCCCTCGAGATAGCCGCACTGAAACATCACACTCACTCAGCGAACCCCCTCTTCACGTCACGACTCACGACTCACGAGACCCAGAGCGCAACACTCACGTCTGATCCGCGCCCCACCCCAGTACCCGACCCGACCCACGCTCACCATCGACTCACGTAGTCTTCGACAGACACGGCTCTACTACCCCATATAATCTAACCATCAACTAGATACTACAAGATCACTTCCTAATTAAATGCAGGATTGGTAAAGGGGAACTAGCAAATATTGACTAAATTATAATGTTTCTGTATGAGATTACCATTCATGAAAATACAAGTTTTACTTATTAATATAACACTCGCTTACAACCCAATGTTATGCACACTCAGCAACATCTACTTCTAAATTATCTTAATCAACTGAATCAAACTGCTGGCCAAGCTTACAGATAGAAGAATGTAAAGTCGTTTTATAATTTTAAAACTAGGTAATAGATATATTACATATTTAAAGTTAATAAACAATAATAACTTAATTAAACTAAATGTATTTCTTTCGGTCGCATTACATACCTGATCCTGTAATCGAGAGGTTGCATGAAAGAATAAAGTTAGCTATGAGTTAGGTATATGTACTTACCAAGTTACGTAGCGTAACTTGGAACCTTGGAACAATGGTGTGAGATCCAGAGTTGACAAAATATCTGACACGTAGGTACAGCATAGAATTTTATGCCGTAACAAACACAGGTCATCAGTCATATTGTTTAAAACTGACTTGTTTTATTTTCAAAGCGGAATTTTAAAGTAGTAAGTATGTACCTACATATTATTTGCTTAATTTTGTTGTGCAATAACCATTGTGTTTTGCCATGATGCCATCAGTCGTCACGCTGATTGTGTCTGTTTCATTTTATGGTGATTCTCGACACAATGACTTGTCATATTTCGAAAACTGTGTTTCCAAGAGTAGGGAAAGTTAGATTTTGAAGAAAAGTATTTCTTGATGTTCTTAAAAATGTATCCCACAGCTACTTATTGAAATTTAACTGCCTATTCGTCTATCTCATACTAGGTAGTATAAAAGACGGAAAAGTGGTTTCTTGGAAAAAGATGATTAAGATTCAAGACCTAAAGGTCTACTTGATGAACTCTACTACTCTACTTATATTTTGTATGGAAAAATAAATTCCGCCATCTTGATTTTTTTCTGTTCATCAAGTACAAGTAAGGTAACGATAATTAATTAACGACGGTATATTTTCGTATTCTCACAATAATTGCGAAGAATGTCAATATGACGAGATAGATAAGTAGATACGCCTTGAGTTTTTTGCGATATCGGCAGGGGAATTGTGAGTGCTCAATCGGAAATCGGGATAGACTTTGGAATTCAATGACAGGGTTACTGGACAACTCGACCGCAATAAAATCGACCGAATGATCGAGTTGACCACATCCAATTTTTTGATGGTCAACTCGGCCAATAGCAGAATACTGAGTTGTTTATGTACAGTCGAATACAAAAAGTGTTTCACGTATCAAATATTTTGATTAACTCTTATATGAAATTACTTATAATTTATCAGCGTTTTATTAATTATTATCAATTAATATCAAGATCAAGATGTATAAATGGTATTTTTTTAAAGAGCAAAATTTAGGTATTCTTTGAATTTTGACTATAAAAAAAAATGTAAACAATAAAATAGGTAAGTAAGTATATTGTATAAATTTAAAACAGCATGTTATGTACAACAAAAAATATATAAAAAACTAAGTCTTATTTATAAAATCACAGATTATTGTTTAATTAATATTGATATTACAAACCTTATCAATTTCTTTGGTTAAAATATCACTTGTCTTATATTATCAACAATGGCCTATGTCTTTATAAAATCACAGATTTGTATAATTGTTATCGATATTAAAAACCTTAACAATTTCTATTTCCATGGATTGTGTCAGTCAGTCAGTCAGTCAGTCAGTTTAAAAAAATACCACTTATATCAACAAACAAAAACAAATTATTAGTAGCTTTTGACCTCTTATTATCTATAATATCAAACAGGTCACCTTAGGAGAAAATCACACATCAGGATTTTTTTTGTTATGAATGATTTTCATAACAAATAAAACAAAAAGAAAAAACAAATTATAAGTAGCGTCAGTAAAAATCAATATCATAAAAATTAAAAAACTTATAATTTAAAATAAAAAGTATTTATATATTATGTATAAAATTTCACAATACTGTATGTAATTAGTCATCTAAAACATCATAATATAACGTAACTAAATATTTTACTCTATAAAAAAGTAAGTCTTTTTATAAAATCACAGATTTGTATAATTTCTATCAATATTTAAAACCTTAATTTCTATTTCCATGGATTTATGTCAGTCAGTCAGTTAGTCAGTCTAAAAAAATATCTCATATATCAATTAATAAAAACAAATCGTAAATAGCATTTGGTCTATTGTCTATAATATCAAACATGTCATCTTATAAGAAAATCACAGATCAGGATTTTTTTGTTATGAACGATTTTCATAACAAATAAATTACACCTACTAATTTTTTTAAATGTCACCAATAGCCGTCTCTTTCTCCTGAATACAAGAGATAATAATAGGTACGTCTCCAAACGAAAATGAGATTTGCTATCTCTTTCTTTTTATACCTGTACTGTACTTTTATACCTCAACCCAACCTATCTGCTACTGTAAATGACTGTACTTTGTACGTGCGGTCGAGTTGACCATCAAAAAATATTAATAAAATTGAATGTGGACAACTCGACTATTCGGTCGATTTTATTGCGGTCGAGTTGTCCAGTAACCCCAATGACAGTTGCAATTTTAAAATTTAATTTCTTGACTTAATTTTGAGTTGATTTTTTTGTATAAGTACCTAGTCTGATTTTTAATTCCGAGGAATTCTAATGTTTCTTAATAGGGCAAGAGCCCACGACGACCAGACCTTCGTTATTTTATAAAAGTTGAAAGTTTCTCTGTGTATTGTTAGGGACGGGAGCGCATTGTCTTACATAAAATTTCAACTCCTATCATCGGATGTCCGAAAATGTTTCTCATACAATTTAAAGTCATAATGATAATTCTTCATAAAACGTTGACAACCTACCAATTGAGAGATAATCATTGAAATTCATAATATCATTATTCATATACTTACTTTGTACTAATATTTGTTTTCATATATTTATTTATACTAATGGTCGAAACTCATAATCGTGTTTTATCCTAATATTCGTTTTCATACATTTCTTAATCATAAGTTTTTTTAACCCTCGACGCAAAAACGACGGGGTGTCATAAGTTTGACGTGTCTGTATGTGTGTGTGTGTGAATCAAGCCCTTTCATATGGGTATCAAATGAAAGGGCTTGACTACTAGAATAGCACTATGTAAATCCAAGATGACGACCGCCACAAAATTGCGAATGTCAGGAGTTTTTACGGTGTCTTATTTTTGGTCGAAGGTTAAAAAAAACACCAGGATTCCAACTTCTGTAGGTTAGGTTAGGTTAGAACAGTTACCACAACGCACGAGCCGAGCGAGCGAAGCGAGCGTGCCGCGGCAGCGGCCGGCGAAGTGCCAGATCCAAATTCCATACAATATAAAATTATACAAAAATTCGATTTTTTTTTAAATATCTATTAGGTACTTTCCAAACCTTCTTACTAATAAATTAATAAATTTTATTTATTTTATTTTATTTATTTTTTATTAATTTTATTTTTTTTATTTTTTTTAAGTATTTATTTTATTTTATTTATTTTTTATTAATTTTATTTTATTTATTTATTATTATTTTTTTTTTTATTTTTTTTTTATATAGATTTATTTTATTTATATTTATTTATTTTATTTTATTAATTTTAATTTTATAAATATTGCTTTACAAAAATTATGATAAATTGTCTGTTACACAATAAGCTATTCTGAAAAATGACGTTATGAGTTGAAGTATGTTTTTATAGTAATAACATTATTTAATTAAAGCAATATGATCATTGAATGTTATGAAAAAAAAAATTATGATTTCAAACTGGTTCTTGGTACTAATAGTATTAATAAAAAAAATATGATAACTAACGGTTATGAGATCCGTTGGTAGGAATAAAAAAATTATGAATAAAAAAGTATGAAAAACAAAATTATGAAGAACGATTATTATGAGCACAGAACGGTAGTAAGACAACGAATATGAGTTAAAATTTTATGTGAGCCAATATGGACCCGTTAGGGACAATAGGGAGGAACGATCAGCGACTATAAAGTTTAGATCACTGTTGCTTTGGGAGGTAACAGGTAAATAATAAAGGCGTAAAAAATCTTACGTCAATGTATAAAGTCTAACTTTTTATATTTTCTTCGGAATAGTATTAGAAGTCACGTCATGCATTGCCCGACATTTGTCGTGGCAAACCCCTGCCAGACGCCTCTTTATAGTATTAGCCCTCATACGCATTAGCGGTTGCGGTAGCGGTGCGGCTAGCCGCTTTTTATATTTTTATATGCAACCGCTCATTTTGTACGCACTAAGCGCTCGTACGCATTAGCGGTTGCGGTAGCGGTTGCATATAAAAGGCTAGCCGCACCGCTACCGCAACCGCTAATGCGTATGAGGGCTTAGTGTTATTATCTATGCAGACGCCCTTATAAAAGTTCAACGAACAAAAGCGAACGAAAGAGCGGTCGTCAGCCACTATCAAATAAGCATGCACTTTAATTTTTTTTTGTAATTTAAAACTACCTATCCTTAAATACTTAGATACTTATGAAATAGGTAGATACTTATAAAATACTTAGTTTAAATTCTGTGGTAAAAGGAAACTTTAGCTTTATAACTTTTGACGATTTATGTACTATGAATTAAATCCTCTATTTATAGAGAACGATCCCGATAACTGAATCACAATAGCACCGCTGCGGCTGGTTATCTCCGCCTGTATCCTCGTAGACACGGCGTGCCTCGTTAGAGCCTCTATAAACAAGACGATTGTATCGACATTCGGCAGACACGCGGCGCGATACGGTGCCGCTCTGCCGCGGCCGGTCAGTGCCAGCTGTAATTCCTATTTTATTCCCACAGACTAGTGTGGACTTCTTTACTACATATTATAATACAAAGTCCCCTGCAGCGTCTGTCTATCTATCTATATGCAACAAGTAAAGTTCGTAAACTAAAACCCGACTACGTTTAATGATTTAATAATAATTAAGTGGGCAAAAACGCGGGGCAAGCAGCTAGTGGCGCCATCTGTTATGCCTATCCGAAACTAATTTTAAAATCTAGAAAGCCGCGCAAAGGTGACTTCTCGATTTTTTCGTAAATAAAATGTAGCCTATGTCACCTGGACCATAACAACGAATCAATAGACACCTCATTCATCAAAATCGGTCCAGTAGTTTAGTCGCTACAGTGGTACACGCAGAATCTCATACAAAAATCGGCCACATACATAGGGTACATACATACATAGACTGCTAAAATCATAACCCTTCCTTTTGGCTTTGCCGAAGTCGGGTAATAAACTCAAAACCTAATTCCTACTGAACGGATTTTCAGGCGGTTTTCACCAATAGACAAAGTTATTAATGCCATAACATGTATAGTTTGTCAAAGTATTGTTTAAATTGGTTGAAATATGACGATAATTGTTGAAAAAGGGCAATCCGCCTGGAGCTGTTATCGAAAACGCTGCCTTCGAGATATAACAAAACAATGATGGTGGGACTACTGGCGGGTAATTAGGTACTACCCATGCGAAGCCGGGACGGGTCGCTAGTATTTGCTTACAAACAGTTACAATAAGTTACAGCAAGATCTATCTTCTTCTATCTATACATATAATAAAATCGTAGAATTGCCGTATCTGTACATTGAAGATTTTTGCAAAATAATAACTGGGGGATGTTAGGGATAAGTAGTAGAACGTAAAAAAGCTATTTTTGAAATTTTTGTCTGTTTGTCTGTATGTTTGTGCGCGCATCACGTAAAAACTACTGAATGGATTGAAATGAAACTCGGCATGATTTAAGTTCATACTATGGAGTAACATATAGGATACTTTTTATCCCGAAATTCAGCACGGTTCCCTTGGGAGAAGGGATGAAAGGCAAAATGTGTACTTAGCTGTAATTCGTTAACGGGTGGTCCGATTTCATTCATTCTTTTTTTGTTAGAAAGTAGATACTTTAAAGACTAACTAATCTCTGAAAGGCTGGACCGATTTTGATGGGACTTTCACTGGCGGATGTTTACATTTTGATGTACCTAAACATCCGCCAGTGAACTTTTAACAGTTTTTAGCAAGGTATAAGCTCAAAGGAGCTTAGAAAAACAAAATGATTCCCATGGGATTATTAAAATCAATATCCACGCGAACGAAGTCGCGGGTATCCGCTCGTAATATAATAAAACTGTAACAGATCCAATTCTGTACATTGAAGATATTTTGAAAATTTTTATTGGAGGGCACTCTATAATCGATACTGAAGCCAAAACTGCAATTTTTTTCATTTTTGTCTGTCTGTCTGTCTGTCTGTCTGTCTGTCTGTCTGTCTGTATCTTGGCCGCGCATCACGCTGAAACTACTGAATGGATTCGAATGAAACTTGGTACGATATGAGTTTATACTCCGAAGTAGGACATAGGATACTTTTTATCCCGAAATTCAGCACGGTTCCCTTGGGAGAGGGGAAGAAAGTTAAAACGTGTATTTAGCTGTAATTCATTAACGCGTAGTTTGATTTAACTCATTCTTTTTTTATTAGAAAGGTAGTACTTTAGGTATTGTCCCGTAGATATTTCAAGGTCATAGGTTTTTTAGTTCAGAAATGACAGACATTTATTGGGTTCAAATAACTTGGGACCCGGATCTTTGAACGTACTGCTTATTTTAAACTGGTGTGCGATTAAATTTATGTTTGTCGATCTGTCTATTTGTTCCAGCTAATTTTCGAAACGGCTGGATCGATTTTGACGGAACTTTCAATGGCAGATAAGTGATGTTATATGGAGTAACTTAGGCTACATTTAGTTTTGGTACAAAAAAGGATTATGGGATCCAATCCGATCCTATATAAAAACGTATCCATGCGGACGAAGTCGCGGGGGTCAGCTAGTCACTTATATAAGTGAACACAGTGGCTGCAGTTGGAGGCTTGGAGCCGGAAGTTGGTAGGACGTCAGTTTTATCAAACGTAGATCCATATATTCCACGTGTTAGCGGTCATTTATAATTTTTATTTACGCTTGTGTTATAATATTCTACAAACACAAAATTCTCATAGTCTTGTTACGAAAACCAGAAATCCATAACACTTGTATGACTTGTGCATTCATAGGCATTAATTCAGTATTCTGATTTCTGACCCACTTCTCAGGGTCCTTTCGAAGTTCAAGTTGCGCCGTAACGGTTATCCGCAACCATTTGCTCCGATGTAGGTACGAGTCTATTTTCTTTGTAGCGTACCCGGCGAGGGTACCTATCTAATGTTTATAGATATTGTAGTCGCTTTTATCTTATTACTATACTTCATTTTTCTCTTGCCTGTGGCTAAGTCTGCACTGCAAATGGAACTCTTATTACGATTCTGATATTCTCAGAATGAGAAGGGTATAGGCCGTAGTCCTCCACGCTGCTGGCCAAGTGCAGATTGGTAGACTTCACACCCCTTTGAGAACATTATGGAGAACTCTCAGCTATGCAGGTTTCCTCACGATGTTTTCCTTCACCGTTAAAGCAAGTGATATTTAATTGCTTAAAACCCACATAACTCCGAAAAGTTGAGGGTTCGAACTCGGTTCTCTCAAAAGGAAGGCCGAAGTCTAGGCTAAGTCTAGCAAGTCTAGGCTAGCCACTGGTTATCACCGCTTGGCTTAATTAATAATTATGACAGTTAAATTCTTTATTTGCTGTTCTTTCTCCAAACGTGGCTAAACCTAACTTTTCGCCGACAATAGAGGCATCTGAGACCCGAAAACATTGTCGGCTGAAAGTAATTACTTTACTTACTGAATTTATTAATTATTGTTATTATACAGTTGCTTTTATGATAAAGGGTAATTTTGTGAGCAGGTAGGTAGGTTCATACATCGCAATTATTATTCATAAGTTCATAACACAATGTAACAACCTCAATCTGAAGCAGGCTGTTAAACGACTTGTTGAGTTAAGTATACTTAAGTATAGCTTCCTACAGATGAAAAAAATGTGCTACTTACTTTTATTATAGCGACACGAATAGGTATAGGTACGTTTTGAATTAAGTAGGTACCACTCCAAAATCTATATAATAATATAAAGTAGCTTGTCCTGACTGACTGACAATCAACGCACAGCCAAAACCACTGAAGCTAGAAACTTGAAATTTTCACAATAGCTTTTTTTTATAACGTAGGCGCACACTAAGGAAGGATTATTGCGAATTCCATCCCAAAGGGGGTTAAACAGGGGATAAAAGTTTGTATGAAAGTCCGTCATTTTTCAAGTTATATCCATGAAAATTGGTATTTAGGTTTTCGGTTAAAAATAAAGAGTTATGAGCTTAAGGAATTTTGGAAAATCTACCCCCAGGCGGGTTAAATGGGAGATGAAAGTTTGTATGAAAGTCCGTCATTTTTAAAGTTATATCGATGAAAATCGGTGTTTGTGTTGTCAGTTAAAAATAAAGAATTACGTGTTTCAGGAATTTTGGAAATTCCACCCCTAAGTGAGATTTATAAGAATCCACGCGGGCGAAGTCGCGAGCATCAGCTAGTACTTTATAAAAAGTATCCTATATGTTACTCCGTAGTATGAACTTAAATCATGCCAAGTTTTATTTCAATCCGTTCAGTAGTTTCTGCGTGATGCGCGCACAAACATACAGACAAACAGACAAACAGATAAACAGACAAACAGATATATATATACAAACAGAGAAATAGATAATATACCGAAATTTCACATTTCTAACTGGTTCAGTTTTTGAGATAGCCCCCGTCACAAAAATGGTCTAAAACCGACACTTTGTTTTATTTTTAAGAAAAAAATTAAAAAATATATATTGGTAGGTACTCTACTCAATGAGTTCTAAACAACGATACACCACCCACTAGGGTAAGAATTTTTTTTTTCCGGCTCCTTTTTCATGTATGGGAGCCCCCCCTGAAAAATAATTTAATTCCATTTCTAATTCAATGAGTAAATTTTGAGTCAACCTTCTATACCAAATACCAAAATTTCCGATCTGTAACTCATTTCGTCTATGAGCTAGAGATCTGTGACCGGCGGACAGACAGACAGACCGCAGACTGACATTAATTATAGGGCTCCGTTTTTACCCTTTGGGTACGAACCCCTAAAAACGGCGGAAAAAAATGTTTGTTGTATGGGAGCCCCCTTAAATATTTATTTTATTCTGTTTTTTAATATTTATTGTTATAACAACAGTTATACGGCAACAGAAATACATCATTTGTGAAAATTTCAACTGTCTAATTATCACGGTTCATGAGATACAGCAGACAGCATGGTGACAGACGGACGGACGGACGGACGGGCAGCGGAGTCTTAGTAATAGAATTCCCGTTTTACCCTTTGGGTAGGAAACCGTAAAAAATAGTAGATACCTATGTAAGCAAAATAATCAAAGTATGTAAGTATAGTCGCCTAAAAAGAAACATTTTTATGTAAAATTGCCTATGGGGTTGGTTGTATACATATATTTAATACATTTTTTAATGAAAATATAAATTTTAAAAACGATATACTTCAGAAAATACTTTTGTATACTTAAGTAATAATTATTTATTAGCAATGTGCTTTCATGCGGTCTCCCACTTTGCTCTGAGTAGGTTTTAATCCCAAATGTGAAATTAATCCCAAATTCATATCACTGAAAGAGTCTAGTGAGTGGCTTTAGAGAGACAATTAATTTTTAAAGAGATTGTGATAGGTGCATTATTTTTAAGGATAAATTCAAAACGTTACTTTTATGTGGGAAAACTTTTATTATTCGAAAGTATGTCATTTATACTTATGAGTATATTAAAAATGCGAAAGTGTGTCTGACTATCCGTTACCTTTTTAAGGCTTAACTGATCTTGACGGAATTTGACACAGAGATACTTAGCTTGCAGCCTAGATAATTAATCGATCTATTAAATGAGCGAATAGATTTATATTAGGTACCTATACAATTATGCCGTAAAATAACATAGTCTTAGATATGAGTGAGGTTATCAGATAAGTATACTGAGAGTTTCCTGACGTTCCTTATAATTTTCTCTGTCCAAAAGCGTGTCCTTTCTAAAGACAGAATATTTTCCCTAATTGCAGCAGGAGTTACGTAGTTTTTAGATTCAATAGATAATCGGGAAGGTAAAAGTTCTTTTGAAAGGAAACCTTTTTGATAGGAGAAAATAAGACAGGTCATTTAATCTGTTGTAGGACAAAGCCGAATTCGCTATGTTGTATATTTGCTATATAGGCTTGTAGGCCCTACAACAAAGTAATTAAGTAAAACTTGAGACTGAATTTTGCGATAAGAGAAACAGATATTAAGATACAAATGACTAGAATTTGGACTAGAATTAGTTCTGATTGTTATCTACCAATTAAAGTGAAAGCTTCTGGTTTAAAAATAAATAATATTGTACCTACCTAGAGGCTATAATAATAATCGAAAATCACTTTTACTAACCACCAAAGTAACTACGCTTCACTAACCCATATAAATAGCGCCTATAAATGGACCACTTTCTTTTAAGTGAAATCGTTCATTATCAATCAAGATTCAAGTGAAATATATTACGAAAACCTTTTATATAACAAAAGTATCCAGAACGTGTGTTTGACGCAATAAAGTGACACGAAAGTCGTTGCACGTTTCACGTGTAACTTTTTATGTGCAAATTACTAACTAGATATACCTATGTACTTATCTACCTAGTAGGTAATTTTTTGATACAGGATTATGACATAGTCCAACGAAATACCATCTCTACCTAAACGAAGCCGCAGTGAATTGCCAGTTTATGGATGTTCACGTAAAATGTTACAGTAAAAGGATTTGAGACGCATCAAGTGCTCGTTATCAAGTTACATATTTCCGGTTTATCGAGTTTTGGACACATGTGTCCGTGGGAAACGTCGGCCTGCCTTCAAGATTGAGGCTTGGGCAGATATGACGCGTGACGATATAACGTTGACACGTTATCGTACGCGGTTCTTCCAAGTCAAATAGGTACCTACGTATTTTTTAATACCGTGACAAATTGACCCTTTATTAAGATGGAATCGGGCAAGCACGGAAGGGGAATATTTGTTAAACTCATACTCTTCATAGTTAAGTAATTGGTTTCTATGTAAAGACATCGCTTGGTGATGTGTTGGATATGGCCCTTATTTAAGGCTTAAGTCTTATTAGGTAACACCTTCGTTAATAAAATAAAGTAAAAAATTGCAAAAATATTACATAACCTCCATTCATTCATGTCTTTAATTGTACAAGCATTCAATGTCGATCTGCCGTCGCGCTCTGTGGTTGTCCACGCCTTAGCACCGTTCACATCACAGACCCGCTACTAATTTATAGAAGTCTTTCTACTCGCCTTTATTACCTACTCATCAAAGAATACCGTAATACCGAAATATGCTTAAGAATGTACCGTAGCACCGAAATATGCTTAAGTAAATAACGGTCACCGAAGATAATAGGTATTTAAGACAAGCATCGGCGTGTGGCTTCTGAATCAAGTGCAATCTAAATTCAAGAGTCATCCTTCATGCTCACGAATTGGTTTATCATCTTTAAGATGGTAGTGTATTTGTATGTTTATCTAAGCGATTTTGTGATAAACAATAAGGTGTACTTGTTTTCAAATGTAGTCCTAGATTGAACGCTTGGAACTAACAGGGGATGTAGTGGACCATGCTTTTATTTAAACTCCTATTTTTGGAAGTTGGTAAATATTTTAAAAATATAGATTTGAATTTAAAAATAAATCAATTTCCTACCGTTTTGCGGTATCCTATAACTCGTCGTGCTCATTTTATGTGAGCATGGAATAATCCTTGCTACTAAATGCTATATAATCTATCGATATTGATAGAACGTTGACCGAAAGCGTTTCGTGCGAGCACACTGAACGTCATCCACATATGGATGCCATCGCTCACAACTTCTCGCTGTTCTGTGGTGAAATGGTGAAGGTGGAACTAGGTTAAAAAGTTCCTGAGCACACTCTCCAAAGTATATCCGATAAAAGACCAATAGACAAGCGACATTGCGCCGGTGCTGTAAACTAAGCAATTTCGCTTGCGATAGTGACCGATCGCCTATAATTCTACGGGCGCGGCGAACGACCGAGTCTAATGCGTCGAGTTGGTATTTGGCAGAGCCATCCCAGAGGTGGGAGCAGTACTCCATGCCTGACCGGATTTGAGCCTGGTAGTGTGAGGCGCTGTGCAGGTGTGTACCGTTTCACCTTTTCAGGATACCAAATTTTTTGGCATCTGTTTTGGCCTTCAACTCGATGCATTTCCCGAAATTGAGATGGTGTCAATACCCAGAAGCTCAATATGGTCACTAATCGGAACGGATACACTTTGGAAAGTAGGAGCCAAGGTGAAAGGGCTCCTTTTTGCAGTGAATAAACACGCTTGCGTTTTGGTGGCATTAAACTTAACTAAATTGGCGTCACCCCAATCAGACACCTCCTTGAGAGTCAAGTTAATGCGATTCACCATTGCCTCTCTTTGCACAAGGATCTCAGTAGCACAGGCTCGAGAACTGGACATGTATCTATACGTAACTGTGCTGTCATCAGCGTACCCAAAGATACTGGGTTTTAGAAGATTGTTGATGTGCAGCAGAAAGAGGGTTGCGAATAGAACAGATCCCTGAGGGACACCGGCATTGATAGCCATTAGGTCAGATTAGCAGCCGTCGATGACTACCCGAAATGACCTGTCACTCAGGAAATCAGATATCCAGTTACAAAAGCCAGTGGGTATTCCGTATGCCGGAAGCTTGCCGTGAAGACTGCCGTGCCAGACTCTGTCAAAATCCTTTGAGATGTCGAGAGAAACGGCCTTAGGGCCAGTTGCACGCTAGGTGGTTAAAGTGAAACTTACTGTTACATCAGTTACTAAAGAGCGACAAACAAAACTTTGGGTTACACAATTCATAATAGGGTTCATTAACTTTTGACCTTAATCTCAATCATGATGGTACAAGTACGTATACTTTGTTACCCACTTTGCTTGTTTTTCGGTAGGCTAGTTGAACTCTAACTGTAACCTGACGTTAACCGCTTGATGTGCAACTAGCCCTCAGTGCGTGAAAGTGAGATTATGTAAATAGTGCAGCCGCAGTAACTAAATATCACCATTCTAACTAGATATACCTCCCTACTATCTAGACTAAACTACTAGGTTTCGCAATGTTCGCTGACTCACATCTTCGGTGTATTGCCCCTTAATTTGCATTTTAATATTAATAACTAGCGGATATATGCTTCACAACCAATCAAGGCCTTACTGTTGGTTTAGCGGCTAGCTTGTTCGATTGCGAATCATGTGGTCCCGGGTTGGAATCTCAGATCCGGCTAAAAATATTGGATTCTTCTATCAAGGAATTCTCAGTAGTAGCTCTGAGTTGGAAATGCTTTGCTAAATCAATTGGTAAAAAATAATTGACCAAATCGAGAATCAAGCCAGGGACCGCTTTCTTGCGAAACATAAGGGGTCCATTAGACGATAGGTTATGTTTCAGTCAATTCCGTCAACGAGATATGAATGATTGATAATAATTTACCAGATTTAGACATGCATACGTCAATTATCCTCATCGCACTACATCTAGTTCGCATTAACTGACATCAAACGTTATCTTTTAATGATATTTATGTATTACAAATGATGTGGTAATGAGATCGTCATAAACATAAGCGTCTGTAGAAAAAGAAATAATGTCATCAGGCTATTCTTGTTTCTTTGGCATTTGTACAAAAGTATGGACAATCCAACCAACGCTTGTACGATAGCGGAAACTATAGTTAAGCCATCATTTACACCTAGAACAATAACTGCG
Source organism: Melanargia galathea (assembly GCA_920104075.1). Lineage (NCBI taxonomy): Eukaryota > Metazoa > Arthropoda > Insecta > Lepidoptera > Nymphalidae > Melanargia > Melanargia galathea. The sequence goes on from OV049862.1 coordinate 19,600,255, forward strand.
AATATTTTACTTCCTCTTTCTGATCTTGATTGATCTTTAACGATAAAAACCTTGGGAATGAGTTGCTCTTATAACCAATAGTTCTGATATTTAGTCTAAACGATACTATTGTGAGATTGTGATAATAAAAAGAATATCCGGCTGGGTTTGTTGTGGGCCCTTCTCAAACCAGGGGTTCGTTTGGAACCCTCATAGCTATAGTTTTAAGTTATCCTAAATAATCAATATTACTTAACTTTCATATGCTTTTTTGACATCACAAAAGTGTACAGTGTGCCAAAAAATCTGAAATCTGATAAACTTTCAACATTTATAACTATTTACTTTTTGTGTTAAAAAGTTTCCGGTATTTAATCAGAGGTTAGTTTAATGACTGTTGTTTGTGAAACTATCAATTTTACTACAATCAGCTGAGAATGAATCACAAGCAGGTATACCTCTCTAGTTCTCTACTCTACGTTTATGTTACAGTATAAGTGATTATTCTGTGCCCTGATTATTAAGTACAACCACCATGATTACCTACCCATCAACATGTGAATGTATTTGATAAATGTTGATAATATTGATTACGATTATTCATGTTATACTTAAGTAGGTTCCATTAAACTTAAAAAGGACATAAAAAGGTTATGGTGTAGTGTGTAAGTGGGTGGTCATAATTTTCCACATGACTTACCTACATCTGTTGTGTGAGCACATTCACAGACAACGCTTGGTTAGTCAGTACTTAGTCGAGAGACCGCCAGGTAAACTTGATTTGCACAGCCGAGAGCCAGTCTCGTTTAGTGGAGCTGTGAGACTTGAGTGTGGATGTTAACTAGTCTCGCACCGGTCACCGCACGATACGCACGTTCCTCGTTCAAGTGATCCAACCAACTTGTTTACAAATAAAAGCCAGTGTGAATAAGGAGGATAACTGTGACAGGTGAGTTAAAGTCGTTTTGAGGTTAAGTTTTTGTCCATTGTCTACCTGCTCCTTAACGATTAGGTACTGCAAGGTACCTAGGATGTAAACAATGCTCCGTAAACTTTTGTTTTTGATACATGCACGCTGGATCTACGCTAAATTAAACGTGCTCGGTGTTTTTATTGTTGAAGGTGTTGATAATGTACGGTTTTGTTCGAGTATCTTTATAACTCATCTGTACTCGTTTTGAAATGTTTTATTTATGTTGGTAGGTATCAGTTCTTTTGCACCGTTTAACTCTTATGTGGAATTATTATGTAAATGAGATTCATTCCATATTAGTGATCTGAACCATGTTTGTTGGTGGCAGGTTTTTTTGGGCCATATACTCGTACAAAATGATCTCTGAACGCTAAAATATCTCGTTTAACTTGTCTCAGTCTTGCAATTTTGGCTGCATGATATTTATCTGATTTTTCTTGATGTTTACGACATACAAAGCGGTAACAATAGCTACGTCAGGATTCCTGTTGTTAGGATTCCTGCAGGACTTTGTTAATGTCAGGATAGTCAGTCGTATTCATTGAAAAACTTACATAAACATATTTTTTTAGACTTATTTTATTTGTTCTTATATACTTAAGCATAGTTAGTAGTAGTTTAGTATATTTTTAGGGGATTCATAATTATGTGTCATATAATATGTCAGCCCCATGGTTTAAGAGCGTTGATGCGTTCTGCGCCGTTTTAGCTCATTTTTAAGCTATTTTGACCCTTCATATGTTGTTCATCTATGCATTTACTTCAAAACTTATTTATACAACATTGTAGACAATTTTGTGTTCTAGGGAATTGGAAGACAACATTTTGCAATTTATTGATAGTTTTTGTCTTATTGCCAAAATACCAAAAGCCTATTTTTGAATTTTGGGAATCGTGGAATCTTTGACGTTCACTACGTCAAAAGTTACTTGTTCAATTCACACACAAAGATATATTTATGAAAGGAAATGCCCTGAACTAAAGACATGGAAGAAAACATTTTTTTATTTGGCGTTTTTTACATCATAAAAATCCAAGCAAAGGAATTTTAATTTCAGTAAATTATAGACATATAAAACCGTCATTTTAGTAGATTAATTTTCGCTATTTATAAGTAAAATTAAGTACATATAAAAGTAAAACATATTAGCAATAATATAAGTTAAAAAAAATCTAACATTAATTACTATTTGTTTCCAAAATATAACTTAGAAACATACACCAAAACGCAGAAAGAGGCAGTAGGAAATTGAACTAGCAAACTAGTATGAGCCGAGGCCTCTCCGCGAACGGACGTAACGCTTTTTGTCTCGGCAATTCTTATTGGATTACATGGAATATACGTAAAATTGTAGTGCGACTGTCACTATTCAATACTAGATATTTTTAATGCTCGCTATTTTTTCTTACAGATAGTTTAAAACTTTTTACGTATTTTTAATAATTGTAATATATTATATTATAGTTATAGTTGAGGATTATAGTTGTAAATCAGTAATCCATACTATATAATATTATAAATGCGACAGTGTGTCTGTCTGTCTGCCGATTTTTATGTAATTTACAGAGTTAGCTTACATCCTGGGGATGGATATAGGATACTTTTTATCTCGGAAAATTAAAGAGTTCTCACGGAATTCTTAAAGGTCCGTCCGTTTAACCGATTTATACAAAATTTGGTAGGTACAGAGGTAGCTTGCGTCTCGAAAATTGACATAGTTCCCACAGGATTTTTAAAAACCTAAATCCACGCTGACGAACTCGCGGCCAACATATACTTACATAATATTATGTGGAAAATGAACTAGAAAATAGCTATCGTATACAAAAACTATCGTCCGGTAACTATTAAAATTTAAAATCGGGAAATTACATCAAAATCAACATGGCGGGCTGATATAGGCAAACTTTCTTGAAAGTAGGTATAAATGTTTGAAAAGGGAGCGAGAACGGGAACAGGAAATCCATGATTCCCTCGGGATTTGTGAAAAACCCAAATTCACGCGGGCGAAGCCGCGGGCAAAAGCTAGTAGAGTATAATTTTTTTATTTAAATAATCCATACTAATATTATAAATATGAAAGTGTGTCTCTCCGTCTGATAGCTTTTCACGGCCTATTCTTTTTACCGATTTGGCCGAAATTTAGTATCACAGGCATGGACATTGGTTATTTTAGACTTTTTGATGAAAAAAAAAACTTACATACATACACCTATGTTGGGCACAATACCTAGGTTGTTGGGCACAGTTTATCGCAATAGCACAAAGTTATTTTTTGTATTGTTTTATAAAATGGCTGATAATTTTTTACCCGTGCAATAATTTTCTATTGTTATTGTGGTAAATGTTATTTAGTTTTTCTATTGTTATTGTGGTAGGTAAATGGATTACACTAGCACAACACCTGCAAGAGATTAGATACTAACTATCATTTGCACGTGGTCATCGTTTGAGCAACTTTATTTGATAATTTTATTTATATTTTCGAACAGGAATTTTCTTTTTATTGCAATCGACCCTTGATGGCTATTGTCAGTGTGATAAAAACTGCTTTAGCGTTGCAGGTGCTTATCTCTTTTATTGCTCTCTGTTTTGTTTTTACGTTAGGTTGGGTGCGAAAACAAAAAAAAATACTTTTATTAATTTTTTTTTAATTTTGATTCTGAATGAATCTGCATTTTTCTTCACTATCTTACCCTTACACGAGTAGGCATATAAAAAAATCAATATCAGAAGCTGTACTATATGCTCCAATTATAATTTTTATCTACTGGTCTACTCTATAAGGTATTTTTCAAGCATTATACATTAATTATGCCTGCTTTATAAAATAAAAAATCTACGAACTAAAAACTTAGGTATAGGTGCCTAAGAATATTGAAAAAAATAATAGCCCGTTTGAAAATGGTAAAAAGATCAAAACGGTTTGTTACACTACACTGCACTCGGAGCAGCCCGTTCATTCACGTAAACAAAGAATCCCAGGTAAATGCCTAAACTTGCGAAGCGGGTCCGTGCGTCAACGCTCTTAACTCTTCGTTAATTAAAACATTAACTATAGACAACACTACCAAATCTGTATACTATCATAGCAAAATAATCAGTTTTTTTTTAAATATAGTTAAAAACCCCAATATTCATAAAATTTAATTTTAGTTAGTACAATTAGAAATGTTTTGTTAGTTAGTTTGTTTTCCTAAATTGTAGTTTCGAACACATGCCAATATCAGGTGTAAAACATCATCTACTGTGCCACATAATTTATTACAACCATAGTTACTTAAGTGACACTAAACAACATAAAATCAACAAAACAATAAACAATGTGGCCGATTCTGTTGTACACAATCTCTAAATCTAAACTAAAATGACAGGTCTAAATATGTTCCTGTCTCTTTCACAATCCTCCCTGCTGAAGGGGATAGCACTATTTTTAAACGTGTCAATTTAGTTTAGGTTTAGAGATTGTGTACAACAGAATTAGCCACAATATCTGCTTACCTAATATTATAATATCAAATACAGTAATAGCGCCACTGGCGTTCGCGGAGGCGTCGGGACTTTTCAGAACGAATCAGGCTTTTTCAGAACTTTTCAATTTCACAACTGGTAGGTAGCCCTCATACATTACTTAAGTCAACCGCCTTGAAACATTTTAATGAAGGAGCAGTAGGCATTTCTTTCTGATCGTGCTAGTAAATTGTCGTGTTCGTTAATTAACCTATTTACCTGCTTTACACGCTTGATTGTATTTTTAACGTAAGTCTAGGTCAATTCTGAATCACGACAATCGTGTTGAGTCTTATTAAAAATCATTTTATTTTACCCCGTTTAAGAACGCTCCTTTAGCGGTTAATTTGAAGGTTATCGATTTTTATTATGCAGCTCCTTCGTACGTAACTTTACTGTCTTTTGTTTATTTTAATCAGCACTCACTCCACGGTAACATTATCTGCTGTTGAATCTATTTCCTAGTGCAAGTAAGTGGGAATCTATACAATAGTAGATAATTACTAACTAACTACCTACTACTTTAATTAATTAATCAGTAAAAAGATATTATAGGTGCGTTATCAAATCACAGTCGATAAAACAAACATATGTCAATTACATTATCTCTGGACAATACGAGTGTAATCACTTAACTGATAATATCTAGTGTTCGTGGTGCATTAGCGTCGAGAGCACGGTCATGATCCGCCATCATGACGACAGTCTCACGTGCATTGAAGTTAATGTTACGTTGTAAATTATTCCTCATGTAGGCAAGTCTTGGTTGACAAACGTCAGCGTTTCGGCCCTTCGGAGAAAGTGCCGTTTCAACATTAATCTCTTGACTCTGTTATCGCTCGTCTATAGACGAATGACTGCTCTACATTTTGTACTTACTGAGGGTAATATTATAATTAAAATACGTTATTTCGTCGATTCTATTACGATTCTTGAACGAAATACAATTTTCGATGCGATTTTTCATGTTCTTTTATTTTCATTAGGTTACTAAATCCCTGGATGGGTCTTTGGCTTGATCAAAAATTTTCATTGAAGATGGTTAAAAATTAAAATCTGCTTCTTTTCCAGCTCTAGTCTCTTAAAATCTGCATGCCTAATATTTATGGTGTTGAAATAAAGAATATTCCACGTATTTCTCACTTCACTTCATGTATCTATTGAAACTCAGCTCTTTTATTCAGCTCCGATATTGATTAACTAAAATTATTCATTACTTGAAAATGGATAACGTAAACAAAACTAAAGGCACTAAAAAACCCACTTGCCTATTTATGGGATGAAGCAACAATTGGTGTTTTACATAATGTCCGCGGCTCTGCGCCTAAGCAACGCAATAGGTACCAAGTTACCCATTGTGTGATTGAGCAACTCCAATCAATATTGTGTAGATGTCTACAGTTTTTTTTTTAATATTTGATATATCCTGTTATTACAAAGTGGGCTTTAGGATTGTGCTTGTCCTCCTACCGCACGCGGCACGAAACGTTTAGTGGTTACTAAAAAAAACTCCATATTATATTATACAACGTTAGTTTTACTTTGCGCAAAAACCGAAACACGTGTCAAATATTTTTACATTAAGAATATTTGTACAAAATTTCAAAAAAATATAATGTAAAGTAACGAAGTTATAAGCTTGTTATGTTGCGTCGTTGTCCTCGAAAAAAATGGTCACCGCAAGCCGTCGCCGCAGCGACTTGCGATCGGCGCGAGTTGAATGACCGCCGCTGTGCGCCGATCGTCAGCTGATGCGCGGTAAACCATTGTGTCTCAGCTTGTAGGATTTCAAAATATTTTTGGACAAAAATATAACACTATATAAAAATGGTTGGATTCGATTTTGTTACTGATTCTGAACAAACTACTTTCAGGTTTTGCGTAAAGTAAAACTAACGTTGTATATTTAAACAATTTCACTCTCAGAATCGCTTAACGCTTCATTAATACAGTCAAATGACAACTCATTTAGAGATTTAATGATAAACAGTTAATAACTTATCAGACATAATTTAATGAATGTCTCTGAATGCGGCAGTTAGTGTAATTTTTGACACTTTTTTAAAATTGTTAGGTAGGTATAACAATTATAACATGTCTGTTCTCTAGAGTATTTGTGGTATTATTAGTAACTAGCGGTCCGCCCCGGCTTCGCCCGTGGTACATAATATGTAGCCTATAACACTCAGGGATCACGTACATATCCAACGGTGAAAGAATTTTTGAAATCGGTCCAGTAGTTCCTGAGATTAGCGCGTTCAAACAAACAAACTCTTCAGCTTTATAATATTAGTATAGAATATAGATGGTGTATTGGTAAGTATAATGTCAAATGTGGTATATACATCGATGTACAAGACTAAGGGCCTGTTTCACCATTTTGTGATAAGTGTCGGATAGCTATTCACAACTCTTGTCTTTGTCATTTGACATAAAGTAAGAAAGTGACAAAACTTATGTTTAGGCTATCTAACACTTATCCGAAGGTGGTGAAACAGGCCCTAAGTATAAGAAACCTTGAACGTGTTTTAAATCAACTCGCACAGCGATTAGCCAAAGCGCTGAGAAAAGCGAGCTAATGGCACTGATGTATCAACGATGTCGTGCGGAATCAATTTGTGAGCGGATTCTGTTCGGACTATCTAATAAGCATAGGTACCGGACAGTTCGCAATCTTAACTGTACGGTACCTACTACCTATGCTAATTAACAAATACCTACATAAGTATATACTTGCGGTCTTTAATATCTCCTGTGTGTTCTGCATAATGTTCTCAAAGGCGTGAGAAGTCTACCAATCCGTACTTGGCCAGCGTGGTGGACTACGGCCGAAACTCTTCTTATTCTAAGACCCGTGCTTTGTAGAGGGCCCATAATGGGTTGGTGATGATGATGAGTTGTTTCTAGTCTCCCTCGAGATTGGCTGCCACGGCCGAAAATCGTTCAGGAGAACAATAAACAGTTCCTTGTGATACTAAATGTACACAGATACGCGCGCGCGCTGACGCGCAGCTCTTCTGTCAACTAATGGGGTCAAGTAATGTACATACAACCTTGGCAAACAGTGAAGTTTATCGACATGGTTGGTACATATTATCTGATATCCCTATATTATCAAGCACTCTCGATAAATTGTTTGTCTGCTCTGAGTCAAGTAACTTAGGCACGTTCCTACTTCTGCTAAGTTTGTCGCATTAACGTCGTACGTTAAGTAAGTTTTCGGATACATAATATAACTGGTCTCTATTTTTAACTTAGTATTTCATGAACTTTAAATATATTTAAAGTTCATGAAATAAGTAGTTTTTTAGTTAATAGTTAGTTCTTATAAGAACGTTCTCATATCTTGTATTTAACTAGATTCTGAACAACTTTGAACCTGTAAATTGGGTTTTTACTTTTTACAGGTCACTCTTTGCAAAGTCTTCTTTTTACCTGTCCCATCAAAATCAAACTTACAGAAACTGCGTTTTGAAATGGCGTATTTAGGATTTGATAACGCTCAATAACCCAATGAGTAAAAAAATTTATTTATCTATTTGGGCAGTTGAACAGTAGCGGCGCAGCGCGAAATGACTCAGATAGTTATCTTAGTAGATAGCTGGTTGATGACTGGGCAAAATCAACATAATATGAACATCTACTCATAGATGTTCATATTATGTTGATTACAGATAGCTGCATATATAAAACAAAAACCACATAGGCAACCAGTCATAACAAACTGGGAACAAACTGCCAATCAACACAGAAATATGAGACAACACTTTGTAAAAGGCTGAGAGGCCGTGCTTCAGTAGAGACGTTATTATTGACCGCAATATTAGTTTCTCGGGCAATACATATTATGTAATAGATATATATCATATTTGAATCTATAAGTATACAATATATATATAGCTGAAGTATTTACTTAGGTATAACAGTATTCGATAGCAGCGACAGGCTTAATCAAATATTAGGTAAAGTAGATAGATACTCATAACTAAGGCACCTCGAATAAATTAGTTTTTCTCAGGACTTCATAATATTTTAATTTGCAGGAATTAGGTTTCATAAAAAATTAAAGAAATAGAAGCCTGACTGATCAGTTAGGCTTAGGTATTCGACGAGTTTTTTTTTTTATTTAAATCATTTAGAATCCTCAAGATGAGCCCTTTCATAATTATGAAACCCACATTTTTTTCTTCGACAAACAAAATAACTTTAACGTTTGTATTTTATACCTTTTAATGCTACGCGGGTTTCGGGAATAAATAATCTCACATAGATCTACATGAACATTCATCGATACGCGCGAAAAATGTAACCAAATATAACCCTGTAAAAAGAGAAAGCGTTCAGGGTAGATAGATTGAATCTAATCGTGAACGAGTTTCTTTCCGTCGTTCTTTCATATTAGCGAAGGAACTTGAATCAGGTAAATGGTTAAGGCCGAGTCCCAGTGAAAAGGTGCAAAGATGTTGTTCACATGTAAAAATTGTTTTAGATCGTTTAGCACTTTTTAAATTCAACTCTTATAAGTTGAATTTAAAAAGTGCACTAGCGCACTACAATTTACGTACGTGTAAAGCGCACTACAATTATTTCAAGAAAACCCTACCATTAAGAGATTAATAGAAAGGGGTCACGACTAAGCTATACGGAGGGATAGAGAGAGATTTGCGTATACAGTGACACGTACTGCTTGATACCGTTTGGACGCATTTCATAGCTTCTATGATAAAGATTTTGTGGCAAAGGTGCTTTAACACAACACATGGCACATGACGCGTCTGCTGTACCGCTAGGCAAACAGAGCGGCCGTTCACCGTCACAGTTGTATGTGTGTTTCTGACATCTTAAATCCACAATAAGATGATGTGTACCTACACTAACCGACATTACTACGGGACTAGAATCGTTCATTGGTGAAAGTTGGATCGGAGGTACCTATCTAGGCTTTTGACAATAGATATTGCGGTTTGTAGGAGGTAGGTACCTATAGGTTCACCTTATGATTTCAATACTTACAATTTCTTTAATGTACTTTATACGGTTATAATAACATTAAAATTAATAAATTATATTTTTTAATTGTTGCAACTTTATTATTCTAGTTTTTCAATTCCAATCTTGCCTACTTTGGTTGCTGTCGTACCTATTAAGCTAAAAGCTATCTAAAGTTCAAGAAATTCAGAGAGAATTAATAAATCGTAATTTTATTTTTGTGCAATAAATGCCCTTGTAATCCCCTACTATACAATAATTAACCCTCTATATTTATGGGGTCAAAAGGTTAATTGGACAGCTCGAGTAGAAAGCGTCTAAAAAGTGCTGTAGGTAAGTGGCGCAGGCGCGGAAAACTGTGTAATCAAGAAATATGAGGCATTAGCAAATAGAGAGGATTGCATTTATATGCCTAATATGTTCAGAATTGCTTCAGAAAACTTATTTAAAAAAAACCTTCAAAAGTGTAAATATTGTAGATTCATTACCAAGAACGTATGGCTAATCGTAGGGCCAGAAAACTTATAAAGTAAAAATATACGAATACAATATTTTTAATTAAACAAAAAAAAGAGATCCTTTTATTCATTCATCACTACTAACTTAAACTACACAACATCTAACATTTGGTACTAATTATGAAACTGTAAATAGAAACAACTTTTTTTTTAATAATTTTCCGATGACATCAAACATTCGTAGAAATGCCTCATTTCTACGAATAGGTTATAAATAGCATCAAAATATGATATATTCTTTGCGAAACGAAAAAAATGATGCGTTGAAGTGCGGATAGCATCATAGTGTATGTATGTATGTGCAAATCGAATGGAGCGTTATCACCATCATACGAACGGTGTACCAAAATAATACCGCGACAAGTGGACGCTTCGCAGTAGTGTTCTTCAGTCGACTAAATAATGATGGACAAAAAAGTGAACTTTAAAAAAAATGTTTTTTTCGTAATTGAGTTACTTATCTTAGCGCTTAGTGCCGTACCTGTACACTGCGTCGCCGGAAAATTTATGCAATTAACTCCGCTGCCCGACGCGTTTGTTTTAAATTTCTGGCTATGCTAAAGGACCAATAATGGTAATAAGACAATTTTTTTATTGTTATCAATTAAAATAATATAGATTTATTTAAAATTAAATCTATATTGCGTAACAAGGCAACCTCGGAACACAATTGAGGTCCTGGGAATGACAATGAATCAGTTTAAATGCCAGGGTTAATTGTTATGTTATAAATATAGTTATATATTTTTAAAACCGGTTTTCGATTGTAATTTTAATCGCAACGATAGTTTATGACGGTTTACAACGCAGTACGGCGACCCCGGAACAGTTGAGGCCCTGGGAACGACTATCAAGCTTTTAGTAGGTCCCTCGTGCGCCCGCGCTGCCTGACCATTCCGCCATAATTTATAGTTCTTGACGCTGCGATATTGATGATTCTATTATCCTCGTTACTCGTTTATTTTTCCTCGTAGTAGACAGATGCTATAATATCGATACCAGAAATTTCAATTGTCGTAAAGGACAGTCCTGTCCATGTTCTTTACGACAATTGAAATTTCTGGTATCGATATATTTTCATTTATATCTGTTACCCTCGCTCTTTTTTTATTTTTTCTTATTTTATTTTCATTTAAAAAGTGTTTTTTTTCCTTCCATTAATATTCTCATTTAGATAAGAACTTCAGGACTTATACATGTAGGTATTAAGTGATATTATTAGGTTGGTATTTTCCTTTATTTTCAGTAGTTAAGTCGCTGAATATGAATTAGAAACTGAAATTTTCTAAAAATCTAAAAACGAACCTAAACAAAGTTAGCTTCTTAAAGTATTTCATAAGTAGTAAACAGGGAGAATAGCTGTGATAGCCTAGTGGTTAGGACGACCGACTTCTAATCGGAGGTCGTGGGTTCGATCCCGGGCACGCACCTCTAACTTTTCGGAGTTATGTGCGTTTTAAGTATTTAAATATCACTTGCTTTAACGGTGAAGGAAAACATCGTGAGGAAACCTGCATGCCTGAGAGTTCTCCATAACGTTCTCAAAGGTGTGTGAAGTCTGCCAATCCGCTTGGCCAACGTGGTAGACTATGGCCAAAACCCTTCTCACTCTGAGAGGAGACCCGTGCTCTGTAGTGAGCCGGTAATGGGTTGATCATGATGAAACAGGGAGAATCTTAAAATTTCACGCTTTACCACGTAGATTTCTCAATGCGTGTTAAACAAATTAAAATTAAACAAACTAGTTAGGTATATTATTAAATATTTTCTTTAAAAGAAACTACAGTAAAACTAGAAGCCTAAATATTATACTTATATTATTATTTAAGTGCTCCACTTGCAACAGTGGCGTGTTCGTTTCGCGAAAACATATTATTATGCGACAGCGACATTGCAATTACAAATTCTAGTTTTCTTTCTATTTCTACGTGGCCGAGAAAACGAGATTCTTAATATTACGTGGCGTTAGACATCCGTAGCGAATATTAATCCAATATTATACTTAATATGTCTTTCTGAACATATTGAATAACATTATAAATCCGAAAATTTAAAAACAAATTGAACAATAATTGGATCGTGTAAATTTTTTTGTTAATATTTTATGCAACATTTTTATATGTAAAATTAAAATTTGCAAATAAAAAATGCAAATATTTGCGTTATATGCTATATCAAATTTCATATCAATAAATCAGGAAAAGTTAACGACCATAATCCTATATTGAATAACAAAAGGATAATTTTGCGTCTGTATACAATATTATGTTCGCCATATTTAATTTTTTATGACCTGTATACTCTGATACTCCCGGGGGTAAGCTTTCGAGTTTAGGGCCATTATATCGGGGGAGTTATGGCAATAGCGACAAGTATCTAGAGATATGATAAAGCGATATAGAGGATCGTGCAGCATAGTTGCGATAGCTTATAAAATAATTGCGCTGTTTTACCGTAGGTGCAAGCTGGGTATCATCATCATCATCATCATGATTAACCCATTACCGGAGCACGGGTCTCCTCTCAGAGTGAGAAGGGTTTTGGCCATAGTCTACCACGCTGGCCAAGCGGATTGGCAGACTTCACACACCTTTGAGAACATTATGGAGAACTCTCAAGCATGCAGGTTTCCTCACGATGTTTTCCTTCACCGTTAAAGCAATAGTGATATTTAAATACTTAAAACGCACATAAATCCGAAAAGTTAGAGGTGCCCCGGGATTGAACCCACGACCCCCGATTAGAAGTCGGTCGTCCTAACCACTAGGCTATCACAGCTATATACAGCAAGCTGGGTATAGTCGAATTATAAACGGGGATTGAAATCAACCCGAAATTAAGAAGTCGATAATCGCGCTTTGTCTTTCAACTAGGTAGATATATCTACTTAATTTTAATTACCTCATTTTTTAGTCTTAGTACCAATCTGTTAATATAGAAATTAATCTAGAATCTTCTTAAATTGAGCTAGCTCCAATACACAACCAGTTTTTGACAACGATTACAGAATGGAAATTATAATATAGAAAATCTAAAGCTAGTAGTTAAAACGTGTCGCTTAAATTATGTCGTTCGTTAAAATAATAAATATCCGAGGAATTGTTACAGTCCTCGAGTTTCCCAAGCTATTTGTAACAGTTGGGTGAAAGTTGAAAGGAACTTTAATTGGAAGGAAGTCTTAATGTCACGCTCCCGTGATCGCTATTAGAAAGGGCCTGTCGAAGTGTTCTATAGGATTGGCTTGTTAGATATGTGTACGATAAATAGCAAGAGTAACTAGTAGGTTTCATCGGGCGCATCACAGATATGCTATAAATGCTGATGACATCAGTAGAGGTTGGAGGCGGAGCTGATCTCTGCGCATGCATTTCTACGGAATGTCTGATGCCGCTATCTTCACTCTCATTTTTAGTAGGTTGAAAACTAAAATGTCTGTCCTTCTCAGATTTTTGCAAAAAATCTGGATTGTTGTTACCTTTTGGCACTATTCTTTCAGAAAACGTTATTTAGTCGGGCTAAACTTTTTCTGCAATATTTTTGTAACTATGTTATATACAATAATAATTACCTACACTCTGAAAGTATTGGTGGTGAGATTACATTACACTAAAAGCCGACGGACGGGCGAAATCTGCAAGTCACGGGTTGAATCAGATTACATTTTGTAATTTCTATTGCATTACATTAAGTACGGGTACACCCTGCGCCGCGCCTTCGTAATCTTAATGAGAATATAACATACATGGATATCAGACTATCTACAAGCGATGTCTGAATATGTAATTAGATTTTTGAAAACGAATGTAACAAAAAACATGCAGAGTCGATAAATGCCAAATTGAGATTGAGTTTCGAGTTTGAGCTACGGCAACAATACGGGAAAACTTACTGTCACGATTTCAACCAAAAAAAAAAAACTACAAAAATATTATTTATGTAACTTCTACTCCTCAACACTGGCTGAAGCAATATCGTGTATTTAATTTCGTATCGTCATCATTTTCGTATATCCAAATCTGCAGTACGTACCTATGTATATCCAAAACACTGATAAAATTAATTATACTCCCATCACATGCAATAATAAAGGTAATAGGGTAGGTACATTGTTAGTACAAACATAAAAAACTACGGAAAACAATAGGTGCATCAACGCAGACAAACAAAATGGATTTGCTTTCTACTACATTATTACGATAGGAAATGTGGGCAACCCGCGATGAGCACGCCACAGCTTCCGCTCCGTGTTCACTGTTCATCTCAAGCGACACATTTCGGATGATCTAATAATAGTAGTTTATGAAACGGTTGCATAATAGAGGTTATTAAAACACGAGTGTTAGTTTAAAAAACGAGCCGCAGGCGAGTTTTTTAATAGTATTACACGAGTGTTTTAATAACTAATTATGTAGAGTTTCATACACTACTTTATCTAAGCTCATCAATAGGTATCTTACGTATAAAAGAAAAGACTAAGAAATTAACAAAATTATTTATTATAATAAGTATTCATGTTTTGGATATTGCAATTTATAAATGTACTCAATTCTTCAGGGGAGAACGTTTTTGCTTTTTTTCCCTTAAAGCCCTGCGATTTTCTTTTTAAAACAGCAATCAGTCTTGTGTATTTAGTAATATCGATTTGGTTGTAGATACTCAATATACTTTTGAGCATTGAGTATTTAGCCCATAAGGACAAAGACTTAAATTTATTTGATAATTCTTGGAAATATGCTAGCATTACATTTTCTGAAAATGAAGTGGCTTTTTTCAAAATTTTCCAACTCATAAAATCTTGGTAACATTTATCGTAAATTTTCTTTGATTTTGCTGGCAAAAGATTATTTGTCATTCCCGATGCTATTTCCAGAATGTCTGGTGGAGTTAAATTCTCTTCAGTATCACTGCTAGACATTTTTCCGCGCAACAAAAATCACTTGCAAAATTTTGAGTTACAAAAACAACTGAATAGTAAATAAATAATAAATTAAAAATTTAAATAATAGGCGCCAAAATTCAATTGTCAATTTCGAATGTGCGGTGCGTGCAGTGCGTCTATGGTCAATTATGGTAGCACTACACTCTGTCCTCTGGCCGCATCTTGCTTCCGCCACACTTTCGCAGTAGTAGTAATAGGGTAACTTTGATAGCGGGATAATCATTGTAAGTAACAAAACTAAACTAACTAACTATTGTAAACTAACTATTGTACCTATTTCTTTTAAAATGTTTCTTTTGTTTAATTTATGTTTTTTTGGTGTACAATAAAGTATTAAATAATAATAATAATAATAAACACCTGGCATGGCTCAAAAATACCAGAACCCAGTGCCTGTACTATAATGTAGAAAAAATTATTTTATAACATTGTTTTGCAATAATTTCCTAACAAAGTAGTGTTATAATGAACTTTTTTAATTTTTTTTTTTAAATATTATAGATGTATGTGAATAAAGTAGTCCAATATATGATACATTTTGATTTCATATTCGGAATTTTATGATATGAGAGTAGATAAAAGCTATAAAAATGCTCTATTATAGATTAAAAAATTAAAAGGCATACAAGTCGTGCGCTTTTCAAAAGAAACATAATACGGTCTATGCTGATAAATGATAATTGTATTTTTTGTTCTAAATATAAAACTAAGCCAAAATATTGATTTATATCTCTTAATTATTATCAATGCCTTAACATGCTCAAAATATTAAAATTATATTTGCTTTGAAAGTTATGACTCTTCAAACATCTCTTTTCTAGAGCTAAAGAAATTTCGTGCGTAGTAAAACAAACAACGTGGAGTGGATATTTCACCTAATAATAATTTCAAAGATCTTTACTTTCATTTAAAAATATTGATTAATTATTTGCTCTCAGGCATGACTTGGGGCTACTGAAGAAAGCACTATTGATATTGTAATCTGCAGACCTACTGCGTGCTATAATTTAGTTGTTAGAACACTACGCAAAGTTTCCATCAACTTAGTTATAGTTTCCATGCCATCGCTATCTTTGTCTATCACCGAGATTCACTCACTACTTGTTACGAAGTTTCAGTTGGTCATCAAAGTTACCCAACAGAAATGAAAAAGTCGGATACTTGAGGTACTTTTCGTAAACAAGATTTAACATGACGTCTTTGATACGATAACTTACTCGTACATCAATTGAAGTATCAAAAATTACCCAATTTATGTGAACGGCTTAATTTTTCGTTGCATTGAAAACTTTTTTGTTCAGTTTTCTTATACTACTGGAATTATAGGTATATATATTACAATATCTTAAACTGGAATCTATTGATGTGATAAGAAAATGTCAGCTTCCCGATTGCGATAAAATTGGATCGTGAGCACTATGTTACAATGGTGAAGTAATGGTGGATGATATGCGTATTAGCTTTTCACTTCCATATTTGACTATACAGAACACATTATATCGCATGTACTTGTGTGTAGGAACGCTTTCACAACAAGGTAGTACCTACCTACTATTTAATTATAATTGTATATCAGTTTTATAAAATTTATTAAATAGGTACTAACTACTAGTTAAAAACATTAGGCAAAGATGCACTTTTAAATCGTTTTATAATTTATTATGTTTAGTTTTTGCGTAATGTAATTGTATTGTGCAAGTAATGTATCTGTTTTAACAATGTGATCACTGTACAATTATGATCATAATATATTTATTGTTATGAGTCACGCCATGTTTCTCACATTAGCCTGTATACCTACTTTAGGCATTTTAATTAATATTATTACAACAAATTATATATAAAGAATTTAAACTACATGCTCCCATTATTCTTAGTTTGCACAATAAAATAATAATAAACAATGGGAGAATGTGAAACAAAAGCCATTTAATTCACAAAGACCAAATGACGAATTTCAATCCATACAAATATTATAAAATGCAAAAGTAACACTGTCGGTCTGTTTGTTACCTTTTCACGCCTCAAACGTTGAAACGATTTTGGCAAAAGGCAGGGATATACAACATAATATACAATATACATACATATGCAATGTACTTAGATATTATAGTTAATTTTTTCTCCATCGATTAGTATCTGTTTGTCCTATCAGTATTTGTTCGAAACGTGTATGTGCTGAGACGACGTACATACTCGTATACTATATGACATCGTCGGTTCTGTGTCGCACCGTCTCCCGTAATAAGCGATGTTTTCGATTTCTGGCGATTGATTGTTTGCTGGGAGCTTTCCACAATAGTTTTTTTGGCCATCATTTTGAGGTTCACGTTCACTCGTTTTCCTTTCCATCCACCTGAAAGCTAGTTAATCACTCAATCGAGGCTTCAACTTCATTGGAGATTTGTGTCCGAAGACCTTCACTATCTATCTTTTTTATTAATTACAGTAAGTAATGCACTGTTATTTTGCGATTGAATATAAAGTCATCATCCATTATGAGTGATCAGTGTAATTGAACACATTTACATGATGAAACATCGTCAGCAGTCAGCTGGATTGTACTCGATACAAGAGTAAGGTGGTTATTTGTGACCCTGAGTCACGCACGGGCCGCTACTGGTAGAGTGGCCATTATTTATTCCTTTGTCAGATAGTCCTGATAGATAAAAGCTAATGTAACTTATGTTCGCATTTATTATTAAGTAAGTTTTAGTACCTCGAAGTGAAACTGCTTTTAATGATTTTGATAAATCAAGAGTGTTAAAATTTTGATAACTACTGTTTGATATAATAATTATGAAGCATATCAAGCAATTTTTATATTCCTAGTATTCAAATTACAGGAAGATACTATACAAATTAGTGACATAATATTCACGTATTAATGAAAAAGTTATTGAACTGCACTAAAATTGTCATAAAGTAACAGCTTATCCGACTACTAAGTAAATAGATCTATTAAGTAAATATAATTATATTATTAAGTTGTACTTAGGGCCTGTTTCACCACCTTCTGATCAGTATCGGATAGCTATCTACAACTTTTGTCTTTTTCACTTGATATAAAGTAAGAAAGTGACAAAACTTACGTTTAGGCTATCCGACACTTATCAGAAGATGGTGAAACGGGCCGTTAGAGTTTTGAGTTTGATAAGATAGAGACTTTCTCTATCTTGTCAAACTTAGGCGGTGACAAAATCGAAGTATGTTTTTAAGACATGACGTGCTTCACAAAAATGAATGGAAACAATCTACTTTGCAGCCCAAAAGATAGGATAAAGATGTTATTTCTGTTACAGTTATATTGTAAAACGGTGTGTTGTGACTCAAAGTGAAGCATTAAAATGTGAGCTTTTTTACATCGTGTCAGATACGGTAAATTTTTAAGTGAAAGGAGTTAAGATTGGAGGAGGACTTGGCATTACTACGCATTGCACTTTCATTTTAAATTTTACTGTAGGTACGTGATACGATATAAAACTTACATTTCAATACTTTACTTTGAGTCGAGTTGTGGTTGAGTCGTTCGATCACCGGACGCACCAACTCTACGTGAGTTGGAGTTAGTTTGTCCGGTGATTGTCAGTATCGAATGGTATCTGTAGCGTCAACGAACAACTAAACCAGTAGGTATCGTTGCACTCTCCCACAAACAACCCGCTTTCTCGCGATTACGACATTATCTCCTAACCAGAATAATTTCAACTTTGCATCCTGTATGCAACATGAAACATAAAATTTTATTGTATGGTTATTGGCCATGTTTACTGAACCGTACCTATTTATTTATTTATTTATTAGGACTACCAAAAATTGTTACATTAATGAAAAATCTTAAAAAAAAATTACAAATATACATAATTAGATGTACAACTTATTATAGGTGTCACAGCATTTACCAAAAAAAAAAAAAAAAATTTAAAATTAAAATTAGAATTAAAAATTAAATTTAAAAAGTTTGAAAATGTAAAATAATTGTTTTATGTACTTATCTAATAAATGACTTAAAATGACAATAATAATTATCAACACTATAGTAATTAAGAATTAACTTAGCATTAACTTAGCATCTCAACAATCATAATGTTTGTTTTTTAAACTTCGGTAATGTGTCGTTAAATATATCCACCTCCTTGCAGATTGAATTATATGATTTAGAAAGTCTGGATATTGCGGAAAATTGTTTAAGGTTGGTTCTAGGGGTTGGTTGGTGTAGTAGACCGGTTATTTGTCTCGGTGTTCTGCTTATACCTATACATAAGATACTCGATTTTATATTATGCATTTTAAGGAAAACATAAATAAGTAGTGTACCTATCTATGTAGGTGTATACGAATAACAGTATTCGGTCAACATTCTATGTTTGCTTGAAAATATAGAAGATTGTGACATCCTTGTGTAAAATAATGTGAATTATTATTTCTCTGAAACTTTAAGAGTTCCGTGTCGGGGATTGAATACTTACGATCCCCCCGAAAGGGAGACCGGTTGGTTAACACTTAACCATTAGGCTATCACCGCTTCATGCTATGTGCGTTATAATAAATTAAATATCATTTGCTTTAACGGTGAAGGAAAACATCGTGAGGAAACCTGCATGCCAGAGAGTTCTCCATAATGTTCTCAAAGGCGTATAAAGTCTACCAATCCGCACTTGGCCAGCATGGTGGCCTGCGGCCTAAACCCTTCTCATACTGAGGAGAGACCCGTGTTGAGACACCCAACCCGACAGTGGGCTATTAATGGGTTGGTCATTTTGATGATGATATTGATGATTTTGATTTTCTAATATAATACTGATTATTCGATAGAAGATTCTAATAATTACATTCAATTAAAAATATTTGATATCGTTGATTATACCATTATTATCACTCCTTTAAACTCATTATAAAATTAAGTTCATATACTGACTCATAGATTTAACATAGATCAAAAGGAAAAAGCTGAACGATTCAAATCACGTACAAATCATGAGACCGCTGTTCACCAGTCCGGAAATAAAGGCAATAAAACAATGAACATAGAACTACAAGCAAGAGGTTTAATAATAGTCATTCATTTCAGTTCCTACAACTGTTATTAGCAGTTTTATTAATATTTTATAACTCGCAGCATAAATTCATAAAACTTGTGAACATGCCAATTTCACAGTTGTTCTTGTGGTTTGAGGACTGTGGAAACCTTAAATGAAGCAAATATTTTTGGATACGGAGATTCTAGTGATAGTTTTTTGCTTATCTTAAAACTAGCGGTCCGCCCCGGCTTCGCCCGTGGTACATATAATAATAGCCTATAGCACTCAAGGATCACGTACATATCCAACGGTGAAAGAATTTTTGAAATCGGTCCAGTAGTTCCTGAAATTAGCGCGTTCAAACAAACAAACTCTTCAGCTTTATTATATTAGTGTAGATTCTGCACCACACACATGTTACAATACTTAATAGAGTTCTTTGATTCTGCCATGGAATGTGTTGCAGGAGTAGGAATTGTTTCCCATGTCTCCTATCTCATCCACGTTTCCAAAATAAGTATACCTAATTATCCACTTTCAAAAATATAGTATGAGGTAGCTTAAGGAAATAATGTACTGAAATCAATAGGTATTAAGTAGCGTAAAAGTGTAGTAATATCGGTGCCAAAACCTCAAATTGTGATTTTCGAAAGCGTCAAATGGAATAATGGCGGTACATTTAGCCACACTTTCGCCGGAGAAAGTCAATCGTGCATAAACATCTTTGTTTTAGCGCTTCAGATGCCTGAGCGGTGATAAATTAACCACTATTAATCTCTTACCGCTCACACATACCTAATACTGGAAATGTAGCCAGATTATCAACACGCGATAACAACAACAATACCTAGTCCTAATTACAATTATGAAGCAAAACAAACTTCGCGTGTATTATGACGGTTTTTAAAATAATAATTATGTACTTCTTAATGACTCTTGAGTCATTACGAAGAGTCATTACGAATCGTCTCGCTCGTAGGTTCGACGACTTCCAGCCTCCCGAACAGGCCGGGTTCCGAAAAGGCTTCAGTACCATAGACCACATTCATACGCTGCGGCAGGTTATACAGAAGACCGAAGAGTATAACCGGCCACTTTGCTTAGCGTTTGTGGACTATGAGAAAGCCTTTGATTCGGTGGAAACTTGGGCTGTATTGAGATCACTGCAGAGATGCCGGATCGACTATCGGTACATCCAAGCGCTGAAGTGTTTGTACGAAAACGCCACTATGTCAGTTCGTATACAGGACCAGACTACGAGGCCAATCCAATTGCAGCGAGGAGTGCGTCAGGGAGATGTTATCTCCCCGAAGCTATTTACCGCTGCGTTGGAAGACGTCTTTAAGCTTCTGGACTGGAGCGGACTTGGCATCAACATAAACGGCGAGTACATCACTCACCTACGGTTTGCTGATGATATAGTCGTGATGGCAGAGACTGGGAGACCTCAATACAATGCTCAATGATCTCAGCAGAGTTTCTCAACAGGTGGGCCTAAAAATGAACATGAGTAACACCCGGTAATTGTTGAGAACTCAGCACTCGAAATTGTAGACGAGTACATATACCTGGGACACACGGTCCAACTAGGTAGGTCCAATTTTGAGAAAGAGATCAACCGCCGAATCCAACTCGGCTGGGCAGCGTTCGGGAAACTTCGAGATGTCTTTCGTCCAATAGGTATCCCTCAGTGTCTGAAGACGAAAGTCTTCGAACAGTGCGTGTTGCCAGTGATGACTTACGGATCTGAGACATGGTCGCTAACAATGGGCCTCATAAGAAGGCTCAGGGTCACTCAGCGGGCGATGGAGAGAGCTATGCTCGGAGTATCCCTGCGGGATCAAATCAGAAATGAGGAGATCCGCAGGAGAACCAGAGTCACCGACATAGCTCATCGAGTCGCGAAGCTGAAGTGGCAATGGGCGGGGCACATTGCACGAAGAACCGATGGACGTTGGGGTCCCAAGGTGCTTGAATGGCGACCTCGCACCAGCAAACGAAGCGTAGGTAGACCCCCCACTCGATGGACAGACGATCTCAAGCGAGTCGCTGGTAGCCGCTGGAATCAGGCGGTACAAGATCGTGTGCTGTGGCGATCCTTGCAAGAGACCTATGTCCAGCAGTGGACGTCCATTGGTTGAAACGAACGAACGAACGAACGAACTTCTTAATGATACCTAATGATAAAATGATAGGTGAATAGACGATTGGTGTAAATTGAAAATATTTTCAGAAAAAAAAAAATTTCTACCACCTAGGCTTGTCCACTAAAGTACGAATTGTATAAAATAATTATTTAAAACTAACCGTTGCCAGCAATTACTTTCATGTGGATTTAGGTGTTTAAGAAGTTCCTAAGGAACCTTATGATTTTCCGTGATAAAAAGCAGCCTCTTGTATCCTCTACCTGTCGGTTCAGCCGTTCAGAAAATTAGCCAGGACAAACAGAAACACACACAGACAAGAAATCCAAAAACATGTGCTTGGTTTACATTTCAAACAATCATAAATCATAATCGAAATCACAGGCTTTATTTATTTGCATTTAAATTACAATGACCAGTAGTTAATAAACCCATTACACCTTAGGTACTTACATATATTTTTCACACTAAGTAAGTACTTACCTAGTTTAAATGTCGTAATTTAGTTACTCTTTGTGGCAAAATATCCTTCAAGTTGCGAAAGACGATAAATAAATTGCAATTGTATTTATTTAATTTTGCGTTTTGTTTAACCTAAATAAAGCGACAAGATCTCCAAAACAATGGCGCCGACATTCGCCCATGTTTCATTGTTGAAACCGTATAAACTGATTGGCTGTAATGACATTGGTGCCCACGCTCGCGCTCGTTCCGCGAGCCTCGCGGCGGCGCGCGCGTTACAAAACGGACTTTTATTTAGCTTAAGTGATCGGGATTTCGTAACTTTTCGCTGACCATCTTAGTGCCTTGCTCAACAGATTGCTAATACTCAAATTGAGCTATGTTGCATTTGTAGATATAATGAGATAGGATAGATACTGCTCATAATATGTATTGAATTAGATATGATTTTATTTAGTATCCTGAAGCTATTTAGAGTCTCATAGCTCGCGGTTTACTTATTGTTTAGCTGTAGGTACATAATATAGATACACTTAATCATAAAAATTACCACTGGCTGAGACCGCAGTCAAGGGCTACCTTGTAAGATGAAGGGCTAACTTTTATTTTGAATAATAAAATTAACTTCTTCCATTATAACATAGTACTTACCTATCCATTAATAAATAATTAATTAAAACAATTCTCTTTCTTTGCAGATTTTGTGAAACGATCTCACTTCCCAATCTAACAAAAATGGAGAGCTGGTTGGACAATGTCAAACGTGTGCGCATTCCTCGACCGAAATTCGAACGCAAGTACCCCGCGGAACCCCCAAAAGACTACCTCGAAGACTGCGCTGATCTCAGCGGCAAGGGAAGGCACCACCATGACAACAAAGATCTGGCAAAAGCTACTGAAGATCTCAGACGGACACTGCAAGAAAAACTATGACCGCACAACGTCCTTTAGTTTTACTTAGTTTTACTTAGACTTAGAATAGAAATAAATCTTTAAGTTAAGTGGTGACGAGTAACGACTAAGTTAACGGACAATCACATATTAAAAAGGGTAGAGTTAATTGAGTAGGGTATATAATTATATATCTAAGCTAAGGTACTTGCACTGAAATGACTTAATGATAAAGCTGATGAGATGCTTTTTGAGCATCCCTAATTTGCTGTATTGGAGAAAGGGCTGTAGGGGTGTATATTTACAAAAAGGAAATATTATATAATACTTTACCTTAATGATTATTTCATCTATAGAAGTATCTACAGAAGACATCGTTAAAAGATAGTGAAGTACTTTGATTTCATTATCAAAATGCTTATTAAAAACAAGACTGTTATTTTGTTTTTCGTTTTACGTCCACATTCGAATATGCTCTAGCAAAAAAATATAGTCATAAGTTTTTGCCTTACCAATAAGTATTGCTAGGTATAAGTGAAATAATACGTAATTCTTCTATAAAAGGCGGCTCGTATAGTATAGCTAATGGTAGGTAAGTAAGTACGTAATATAAACTCTCTACGTACTCGGAAGTGGTTTAAGTAATACGCTCTTTCATTAAATTAAATTCAATTTCTAATTGCAATTGTTATTAATGAACATAACATCTAAAATTAAAAAGAAATTATGAAGATTGACCATTCAAATTAGAACGCTATTTATTTTTGAGTTCAAAGGATCATAGTAAAAGTATTCAGTCACTTCCAAACTGCAAATATGTAAACATGTTTTTTTACAATATTCCTACCAGATAATGATTTTATAATGCATTGTGAATTTTTATCTACTTATTCTCATTAATGAAATCGGCTATTCATACTGCAAATAGTAAGGTTTTCCTGACTGGACTCAAACCCATTTTGGATAGGTAGGTATACAAGTTAGGTACAACCCAAAAAAAGGTCGTGAATTTATCATTGCACGGTTCTATAGAAACAGGAAAAAGGGTGAATACTGAATCACCCAAAATCCACTCCCAAATGAGTTTAATCAGTAACATTCAAATTATATGTTTAATGTCATTTGTTAATGTACCAATTACTTAATTCAACCTCTCGCATTTCCCTGTTATAACTGCTTGTTATTTTAAATTATTCGTTCTTTTCTTCGCTTAACCAGCCTTCATTAGCCAACGTCTATACCTAAATTATAAATAGTTTGTAAGACTGATTTATTAGATGAATTAAAGGAAATGATTTAACAAACATCTTTGCATTAAAAGAAAATGTTCGTAGGTTTTCGTTTTCTTTTTTCCTTCCCCCTTTGTACGTGTCTCTTGTGTCGAGGTCTTTGTCTCGAGGAAAAGGTACGCAATATAAATGTTTCCGGACGATAATTCAGCAAACAAAGATTTAACAGTTGGGTAGAGCTCATCTGCGGAATTAGGGATTATGGTGCCGAACAAACATTAGGTAACGTCGAGTAATCCCGCGAATTATGGGATCATAATATAAGATTAAACGGAATGGAAAACAAAGATAAACACGAAATAAAACACTGGTTTTGAAAATGTGGAGTTAAATGTTGTAAATACAAGTATTTTCAAAATTTAATTTTGCAGTTGAACGCTTTTCTGGTATTGTCACCACAAAAAAAGAGAGTTCAGAGTCACTCAATGCTCTGAGACATAGTAGCTCAACGGGTAGCGAAGCTGCAATGTGTGGTGCATATAGTTCGAAGGACTTAGCCGTTGGAATCCCAATATGCTGAAATGGAGACCTTGCACCGAAAAACGGAGTGTTGGGTTATCCGCCACAAGATGGAGCAACGACATCAGGCGAGTTGCAGGGAACTGCTGGATACAAGGAGAGGAAGACGGCGGCGTGTGGAACTTCCACACGCCGCCGTCCAACAATAGACGTCTTTTCGTTCATGACGATGACGGCTCGTGATATAATTTTATTATGTAGTAGGTTTATCACCTATTTCACTACCTACCAATATTATGACGAAACTTAGATTAAGGATTGATCTCCGCTGCGAAGCGAAGCTGAGACCAATCCTGCGGAAATGAAATATGTGTAAAACTGAGGAGTATCAGTAAAAATGTCCCTACCTATTCATTCATAATACGTATGGGTAGTAAGTGAAAAACAAATCTTTCTTCCTCCTGACCGAATTTCGGCCACGGCGGCTAATCTCAACCGAGGCAGAGACTAGCCATCTGCGCAGGAGATATTATAGTGCACAAGTGTGTGCGCATACACAGGTGCACTCTCTATTCCCTCACTCTCATAGTCCGATGGGACGCCAATGCGACACGACCGGAGAGAGATTAGGAGTAGAGATTAGTAGTAGGAGTAGAAAAACAAATAATGGTTTTATCTATAACTAATATAATAAAGCGGAAAAGTTTGTTTGTTTGAACGCGCTAATCTCTGGAAATACCAGTCGGATTTGAATAATTCTTTTTGCATTTGATAGCCCAATTCTTGGGGAAGGTTATAGGGAAGGCTATTCAGCATCATGGTGCCACGGGAATTTTAAAAACCTAAATCCGAAGGTTTAGTCGCGAAGTCGCGGGCATCTGCTAGTTTATAAAATAAATCAAAAGAGATTTATGAAGTCATCGAATCAGTGAGCCAATATTTTTAAACGCAGAAACCTCTTTTCTCAATAACCTTATTTGGTACGGATTATATTAATTATGTAGTCTGAATCACCTCACAACAAAATAACCTGCGTTTTGCCTTTTTCATTTCAAGGTCGATTAAACGATCAGCTCACCGAAAAGTGAAGGTTTGTCATCCGAAGTCCGAACCTACACATACACAGTACACTGTTCCATTACGGAATAGATAAAATAAAAAGACAAAGGCACTTCTGTGATATACAAGTAGATCATACAGATAGGTACATATGTTATTGATTACATAATATATTACTAACTGTATATAGGGCACATCAGGGGCTTCATAAACTAAACAACTAAACTTAATGCATTTGAAGGACAGTTAGTTTTCCTGTTGTTGCAACATATTGACGTAGGTAACTTGCCTCATCGGTCTAGTGGCTAGCTCATTCGACTGATGATCACGAGGTCTCGGGTTTGGCTCCCGGTTCGGGTCAAAAATCTTTTAGATTAGCCAATTATGTATGCAGATTCAGAGAAGTCATTGTGATTCGATCAATAGTATACTTATATTATAGTCTATCTTCTTCTATCTATAATATAATAAAACTGTAACAGATCCAATTCTGTACATTGAAGATATTTTGAAATTTTTTATTGGAGGGCACTCTATAATCGATACTGAAGCGAAAACTGCAATTTTTTTCATTTTTTTCTGTCTGTCTGTCTGTCTGTCTGTATCTTGGCCGCGCATCACGCCGAAACTACTAAATGGATTCGAATGGAACTTGGTACGATTTGAGTTTATACTTCGAGGTAGGACATAGGATACTTTTTATCCCGAAATTCAGCACGGTTCCCTTGGGAGAGGGGATGAAAGTTAAAACGTGTATTTAGCTGTAATTCATTAACGCATTGTTCGATTTCACTCATTCTTTTTTTGTTAGAAAGTAGTACTTTATATATTGTCCCGTAAATATTTCAAGGTCATAGGTTTTTTAGTTCCGAAATGACAGACATTACAACTTTCAGTATTGGGTTCAAATAACTTGGGACCAGGATCTTTGAACGTACGGCTTATTTTAAACTGGTGTGCGTTTAAATTTATCTTTGTCGGTCTGTCTATTTGTTCCAACTAATCTCCGAAACGGCTGAATCGATTTTAACGGAACTTTCAATGGCAGATAGGTGATGTTATAAGGAGTAACTAAGGCTACATTTAGTTTAGGTACATAAAAGAATTATGGGATCCGATCCGATCCTATATAAAAACCTATATCTACGCGAACGAAGTTGCGGGGTTCAGCTAGTATACTATAAAGTTTTGGAGCGCTCCAGACTGGGACTAAGCACTCTGGTTGCATATTTTCCGTTTTTCAATTAAATGAGCACAGCTTCGTGCTAATGGAAAGATGAATTAGCTATAGAGTCATTTACAAAAACGGCTCGGAGCTGGTGAAACAGGAGTGAATATGTAGACAGTTGGCTTCCCGCCAACCTACAATTCAGTTATGTAGGTACCTATACATATTCTAATGCTCCATCACATGGGGAATATTAAAATTGATGAATAATCGTCTTTACCGTCATATGCAATAAGAACTGTAATATTTTAATACAAGATCTAAGAGAATCGGGAGGTACATGCGTGACTGAGCTCAATTCAATCCCGTTTGAGATTTTTTTGATGGTTTGAGAAGTGACACCTCGTTTCTTAACACGGTTCCGTACCCAAAGGACAGAACGGAGCTCTTCTAATGTAACTTTGCTGTCTGTCGTCCGTCCTTAAATGTCACTGATCTCTAGCTCGTAAACGGAATGACTTATAGCACTGGGAATTTGGTGTAGAATCTTGAGATTTTTCAGGGAGTGACATTTTTAACTCAATCAGCTCCATGTGATATTCGAACTAAAAATTAACTATTCAATATTACTTAATGCACTATTAATCATTAGGTATTGGATAGATAATTAGTAGAATGACCAATCCTCTAAATCTAAGCACCTGCACGGAGCGTGACCGCATTGCAATGCATGCCATTAGTAAAATCAACCTGTAACTGCTGGCCCGTGGAAACACTGGACATTAATTATTATGTAGGTATCGGTGCTTCGAACCTAAATTAGATGTCATTGACATAATATAAATACAACTTGAACCAGAGTAACTAATACTCTATCAGGAAAATGTGCTGTGCTTTGCGAGCCAGAAACAACTAGATTCCTTTGAAAATGACCATGTAATTAATACCGTAGTCACTGGCCTATTGAGTTTTATAGCTAAAATGTAGAAAAACATTATGTAGGTTTATTTCATATATTTCATACAAATTAAAGGCGCTCCGCTGGTTTGCAACTTCGAAACTTCGAACTTCTAAATCTAATAAAGTTCATACTGTATTATTATATTTCGTGTATTATTCGATCATTTTTTTTTTCACTATTTTGTCTTGAATCACCAAAAACGAAACAGAGTGCGATCACAGGATTGGGAGTTAATAGTTTATCTCAAGCGTGCTCCACACAAACGATGATTAATTCTAACTTGTTTGAATATTATTCAAACTCAATGGAATTTTGTAGACACTTCATTCATAGGAAACTTCATTGCCTTTGATTGGTAAATATTAAAATAAGAATTAACCTTCGTCTGTATGGCCACGCTCGAGAACACTCGAGAGAGATGAATGTAAGTGTTAGCAATTAAGTATAGGTACTTACGGTGTCGTCGTAATGTTGTGTGTGTAGTGCTGTCGTGCTGCCCTCCCTCGAGTTACATGGCGACGAATGCCTCCTGGACCGGCCCTCCTCCTCGTACTCCTAAGCACAGAAGAAATCATCAACCATTCAATCGTACTGTCAAAAATTACATCCAAGTATGACAAATTAGTTGTACAGTACTTAGCAGATATAACCCGTGCAGACATACACAAAGAAAACACGTCACATGCTAGTAAAGAATAAGCACTAAGTAAACGACAAAACAGTTTTTTTTTCTAAGTAACACCATTGAATACACTTTTTGGCTGTAACGGGAAGGCTTTAACGGTCTACCTATACTATACAATACAGTACAGTAACAAATACACACGAATTTTTTCAGCAGGTACATGTTTAATTTAGCGGAATTAAAATTAATTTTGAAAAAGTAAGCAGGAGGTAAATTGCGATAAAATTTTCACGACTGAAACTCAAGGGTATTATTTTGGAAGTAAAACTTTTTCACCGGCGCGGTGAGTCACTCGCCACAGGGATTAATTCTGTAATTATGGTTACTAGAGGAAACACATTAAGTGACGGAAGTAATGGTGATGGAAAAATGACGCCAAATTTATTTATTTTAACTTTTAGCTTACAAATCCAACTCTTTTGTTGAAACTTAACTACCTACCTATAGGTAATTAAAATTATAAATAAGCAACGAATAAATAGTCAACAAAACTATCCGTAGAGCACCGTAGACTCATTCGAAAGCTACATTCTTGTGTGTAGTTGCTACTTTACGGTGTAGTTGCTACGTACTAACGTCTACGAAAGCTTTGCTGTATGTGGGAGATACACGAATCAGTGCAAACGTATCAAAGCTTGATTTAAAGGTATACCCACAAAGGTGTGATGCTCCGAGAGACCGCGACCAAACTGAATAGCGAGAGATGATCAAGGGTCTCGGCGGCGCAATTGATTTTTGCAGCTATTTTTGCATGGCATAGTTTAGGTTCTAGCGTTATGCTAATTCGGTTGCTATTTTTGGATGGCATAATTTAGGGTCTAGCTTTATACATATGTATAAAGTTATGCTAAGTCAGTAAGAGAGAACTCTTAATATATAATATATATAATATGTTATACGTACGAGTTATAGAGAAAAAAATTGTCATTATGAAAACCTATTGGACCAGACGTAGCAGTATTTAGTTGTCTTAGCAGTGAAAATAAATAAGTCAATATCACCACAATTTACACGTTAACTCAGGTTGGCCCTTTTGCCGACTTCAATACAAAGAGTGAAATGTGAGGTTATAATTTATCACTGAATCTAAAGGCGACTCTCTATCCACCCCATCTCGAGGTCAAGACGTGACACGTGCATATGCCAATAATAAATAATCAGAGGCTGGCATTGCTTCCATTCAAACCTACTATTCACACAAACATGAATGGAAGTGGACTTGAGCGTCTCCAATGTACGAGTATGTATGTACTCTGCTGTTCAAAGAAAGAGGGGCGCATCTGCCGTTTTCTGTTTTATACTAAGTAGGTATATCGTAGTTTTTGTATATTCGGAATCAGGGAATAAAGGCGAATCTGGTAATTATTTTTCTTTTTTCCTACGAACTTCCGTTCGCGAATGACGCTTAATCTAAAAGGGCGCATCGGACAAGTTTTTTTTGACTACTTTGCTGTAGGTACCAAAAATTGCAATAACCTACCTAATGAATACAATGTGTTTCAATATTAAAAAAGACGAATAATATTAAAAAAATGTGTTTTGCTTAGATGCACCCCTTATGGTTACGAGCTGCGACATTATTAGATATATACGAGTATCTTTATGATCCTTTATTTTGAAAACCACTCACGTCCTGATTGATATTGAATTATATCGTATTTGTACAGCATTTTCACACAGAAACTGTATTCCGGGTACAGTAAAAATATCGATTCATCAAAATGTGACATTCAGTTTTGTGAACAAAAAAAATGGATGCGAAAGCAGTAATAGAACGGATCCGTATCGGAAGACTTATGGAGAGCTACGAGTGCCTTGGCACACGACCCGTTATATTAATGGACAGTCTCGCTTAGTCATCTTTCTATTAAATGAAGTCCCACTCGAGGGGTTCTTATTTTTTTTTTTTTTTGAAACTATCATTTTTTATGTTTCCTGGGTACTCACCCTGATTTTTTTGAGTAAGTCAAGCCAAACAACTTTACTGCAGCTCAGTTTCTGAATAAAATGACTAAAATGAGTGAGGCTGTACCTCACAGATGGACAGACGGACTGAACGAAAATATAAGTGTTCCTTCTTTTACTACGGTACCCTAAAAATCGGTCCTGCAATACTAGGTCACAACGCCATATTCTCTACATAGGTAGGTACCTACATCTGTCAACTATTTTCTTGGATTCATACTTTTTACGATTCATGAGCGTGTGGACATGCCCATATATTTCTATACTGAATATGTATCAAGTCTACGTACCTACGCTTAAACGTATATACATAAAATGTTACAAAATGCAAAGTTACAGGAATTCATTTTGCCATCTTAAAATTGGTTTAACTAAGTTAAACCGCTCTCTCGAGCTTAATTTGCGATCAAACTTTTAATTCAGTTATTTTTATGTCACAGAGATATAATGTCAAACTCATCAAAGCCCGTTCGGATTTTAAAACTTAAATTCATTAGGTATATAAATATATTAAGATTTCGTTATTTCACGTAGGATCGTAGGAAGTAAGAACCTAATAAAATGTTAATGAAAGTGATGAATTCGTCAGCGTTCAAGGGAAAACTTCGGCACTTATATACGAGTACCTGGCAAATATCTGCTATATTATGCAAGGAAGAGGGCCTACATGGTTCTTTACCTGTAATATATTTCAGGTAAAGGGCCATGTAGGCCCTTCTCAATAATTACCTATCAACCATTTGCATATGATATCAGACTTAGTCATTATTTTGTGCATAATATG
The DNA here is from genome assembly GCA_920104075.1 of Melanargia galathea. NCBI lineage: Eukaryota > Metazoa > Arthropoda > Insecta > Lepidoptera > Nymphalidae > Melanargia > Melanargia galathea. Next base: position 19,632,052 of record OV049862.1, read on the forward strand.
TTGAATGATGGTTGAACGGTACCTTCTCCAAGTAAGCCAGGTAGGCCTAAGGCTACGGTAATTCACGGAGGGTATCATTAATAATAATGTTATATATTTAATAAAACATTCACATCATTTATTGATGAAAATTATATTTTTATTGCCTCGACGGAAACCATGTAGCCTGTATGAAACCCATAAAAATGTTTCGGTTTTAACGTTGCAATGTTTACTACTAACTAAACTTTGCAACTCTACATAATATGAAAGGCGTCTGACAACTTCTGTACAATGTGCCTAATTAATTAAATTTTACAACATTATAAACTCATAAAACACTTATCTAACTAAATACACATACGCTCACAGAAAATATGCTGTTTTTTTTATTTAGTGTGCTCTCTTAAAACTAGGTAGGTACATTACTATGTTTCGAAAATAGCAAAGACATAAGAACGAGTAAGAGTGTATCTAAGTAAAAGAAGCGTGTAAAGAGATAATTCGTAAATGAATAAAACAAAAGGATTTTTTAATAAATAAGTCATCCACATAATTTAATGATGTCCGGACTCCGGAGTAACGCAAATAAGCTACTTATTTGAAAATATAATTTAACTGCAATTAGTTAAAATTGTAATTATTATACACAGTGTTTTATTTTCAGGTACTCTTTTTAGGGTTCCGTATCCAAAGGGTAAAAACGGAGCCCTATTAATGTCACTCTGCTGTCTGTCTGTCTATCTGTCTGTCCATCTGTCCGTGTGTCAGAGGTCTCTAGCTAGTAGACGAAATGAGTTACAAACCAGAAATTTTGGTACTTGGTGTAGAACGTTGACCGTTTTTTGTTGTATTGTGCAGGTACGAAAAAGTTTCAAAAAAATAAATTATCTAAATTAGGACATAATACCGTAGACCGAGGTTTTTTTTATTAATGGAAAATACATTGCAACGCTGAATGACATAACGCAAAAGTGCAATCACGATGACACATTTGTGGTGTACCAAGTGCGACGCAATCAACTTTGAAACAACAATAGGAACTCACACAATTCCTACTGCGGAAACGAATATTGCTAATTATTTCCTTCAGGGGCCGCAAACAATTTTCTAGAGAACTTATTTGATAAAATAATATAAGAAGAGTTGGCAGTGATTAATACCTTAGCCATGGCATGGATGTCCAAGGGTATGTAGTCGCGAAAGGCGACGCGCCGCCGGCGTCGCGACATGCCGTCCGCCCGGCCGACCGGCGTCTCGTAAACTGACGTCGCCACCCCTACACACGGCAACTTTGACGCACCCTTATTTCCCGCGCACTTTCCTCTCCACAGTATACAATTGAATAGTGAATAAAAATTGTACCATTCGCACCATGGCCTTTTTGATTTTGCCATTTCCTGCAATAGCGCTACGAAACCTATTGCCGGATACGATTTGAAAATTGGATTTTGAGCGTAGCAAATGCATATAGGAAATTGCAGATATTGTTTCCGATTTCACTCAATACGTTTTTGAAACAAGCAATAATTTAAAAATTCAGAAAACCCAACTGCCATGCTAAAGAACGATCTAAAAATTAATAAACTAGTTACCACCGTTTACTCACAGTAAGTATAGTTATTATTTTTTTGGTTTGATCTATGATTTCTCACTCCAAACTGATTTCTAACATATAGATTGTATATATTTTCGTACTCGCCTTTTAAAGTCTTTTATTTTGATACCCCACTCGAGGATCTCGAAGAAATTTTTTTATTCCAGCCCGCACATTAAAGCGCATAAAGTCGGCCAATTTGATTTTTTTCAAAATGTAGGTACCCAGTGTGACCCAGTGACACTCGCGTCATCAAGACAAATCTAATGACGTATCATTTATCAAAATCCGTTGAGCCGTTGAGTCGTTACAAGCGGACATAGGAATGGACATACATACATACACACAGGTCAAACACATAACCCAGTCGGGTAACTAGTGTTTAATCAAAGTAAAAACTAAAATAATAAAAAACGATTCAACTTATTTTTCAATTTCAGAAGCGAAGCGAAGAGGACAACTTGTACTCGACTAGACAAACTGGCATCCAGGCGTAAGTAATTTATTTTGATGAGCATTTATTGATGAGTGTGCTTATTTACCTCACTTCGCGCAATAGAGTGAATGAGTGAGTGAGCCAATCAAGAAGAACAAATAGCTTATAATAACAGTAAAATAGAAGACCGTAGCATAAAAATCGGTACCAGACTAGGTCAAAGAGAAGTAACAGTTGCAATAAAGCCTTGAACAAATAACTAGGATAATAGAGTCTGTCAAGTTGCCCAAAAATTTGGTCTTAAACTAAGATATTGTAATATATATATCTATAAATTAAATATCTTCAAGGCAAGAGTGAAGCAGTGAAGGAGCATTCGATCATGAGTTCAAAACTTACGTTTAAACTTTCCATGAGTTATCTTGTCAAATAGTCTATACAACTGGAAGAAGAGGAGGTACTTATACTTTCTCTTAGATACAGTTATACAGTCTGTACTGACAGCTGTCATTGTCATTTACAGATGAGATATTTGTATGGAAAACAGGGTTAACATCTACGAAGTACGATTTTACCCCAAACTACTTTAATTCCCTGTCAACATATAAAGCTCTAAGCCGCGTAATAATATTAGTCGTTTCGCCCTAAAATAGAAATCGCTAAAAGTGGAAACTAGAAAGTGCACACTAACAATATAATATGTAATAGAAAACAAAAGAAGCACATTGAAAAAATTTATTCAAAAATGGATGTCGAATGAAGTGTCTGTCAGGCATTTGTCATATCTACATGCGACAGTTGATTTATATTAGCATAAGTTTTGAATTTTTTATCTTTTTTGTGGGAATTGTTTTATCTCTGGTAACATTACGAAACGTCAGAATTCCACGGAATTAGAAATCAGAGTAAGTATAGCTAACGAATTAATACAATTTTTATTATTGAAAGCTTTCATTTTCACGATCACGAATTATATACGAGGCATCTTATTCTCGTACGTACTCCTGTGTACATCTTACTGAAATCCGTAGCTCAGGTACTACGGACGTTAAACATGAGTTACCTAAATGTGAAAAGATTACTACTTGAAAACGAACTCAACACTGCCTGCTCGCAAAAAACTTAGCCTAAAAAGTTGGGAGCTGTTATAAAATTACAGATAGAACAATAAAATTATCTTCTCTGTGTAATAAAACATTCGATCTCTCAGAACACGACCATCCCTTATTTTTTATCCAGTTAACCCCTAAATAAAGGAGGTAGGTAAGCCCGCATATCTTAATTTTATCAAGGTTTTCGTCGTTGAATACGACTCGCTCCGAGTTCATTGAGTACTAAAAGTTTTAATACAACCAGAACGTAAAGTTTGTAAGTTGCTTTGCTTTAAATAGCAATCCCCGGAGCCAAGAGGCAATTATACAGGGTGACTGGTAACAGGATACATTCCTTGCAGGGGCTTAAAGTAGAGTTTATTTGCAGCAAATTTTTTCATATAATGTCCTATCCGAAACTTAGTCGTTTCCGAGTTATTGAAGATTTAAGGTTTTTAGCAAAAAAATCCAGTTTTAAAGTTAAAATTAGTTGCTGAAGAAAATCATACCAGGTTTTGTTGGTTTTTTGTTGTTTTCTGATAGAAAAACGTTCAGAAATTCAATCAAAATCAAAATAAGCTAGAAAATACCGTTAACTTTTCAGTTAAGGCCTAAAAACGACGTATTATTTTTAGGAAAAAAATCGAATTTGGTGAAAAGCAATAGTATTTCTAAAAAAAATGTATGGAACGTTACGTACAAATTACTGAAATAACTTCCTTGATTCATTTGCTATCCAAAAAGGTACAGATGTCTACAACTTTTTCCAAAACCTTGATTTTATGGACAAAATACTGAGGACTGACGAGTCTCAATTTGGCCGGGATGGAATCAACAAGTATCATAATTTACATTATTGGGCGGCAAAAGGAGAAAACCTAAAGAAGAAAAAGAAAGGGCACATCAACGGAGGTATTCTGTAAAGTATGGATGGGATTAATCAATTAGACATCTAATTGGCCCGCATTTTTCCCTAAGAATTTAAAAAATATGAATTAGGTGAAAAGAATATTATTTCTAAAAAAAACTGTATGGAATGTTACGTAAAAATTACTTAATTAACTTCTTTGATTCATTAGCTATCCAACAAGGTAAAGATGTTTACAAAAAACTGCAAGAACGATTTTTAATTCAATTTGAAACTTGTAGTAGTTTAATGACTAATTGATTAATTTTAGGAATAACAATAAACTAACTAATAATTATTAGTAATTACATATTTTAGGTTCGCAAAAGAAAAATCAGTTATGATTTTAATCTAAATTTCAATCTTTATTTTATTCTAAATCTTAGTCTTAATCTTGATCTTAATCTAAATCTAATTTTAATCTTGCTCTTAATGTGAACCTCTTTGTTTGATACAAGCCCAAAGCCTTTTTCGTATTTCCGTTTTAGTGACTCTTGTTGGCAAATTCTCACGCATTTCATGAGCTGCACGAAGAGTACTCGCGAAGCTCATCTGTGATAATGGAGTAAGCGTACATCAAATTATTCATGTGACCCCAAAGATAAAAGTTTCAAGGCGCTAAATCTGGTCAAGGAATAGGTTCACCTATCGTTATTACAGTTTTTTGTAGACATCTTTACCTCTTTGGATAGATAATGAATCAAAGAAGTTAATTCAGTAATTTTTACGTAACATTCCATACATTTTTTTTAGAAATAATATTCTTTTCACCTAATTCGTATTTTTTAAATTCTGAGGGAAAAATGCGGGACAATTAGATGTCTAATTGATTAATCTCATCCATACGTTTACAGAATACCTCCGTTGATGTGCCCTTTATTTTTCTTCTTTAGGTTTTCTCCTTTTGCCGCCCAATAATGTAAATTATGATACTTTTTGATTCCATCCCGGTCAAATTGAGACTCGTCAGTCCTCAGTATTTTGTCCATAAAATCGAGGTTTTGGAAAAAGTTGTAGACATCTGTACCTTTTTGGATAGCAAATGAATCAAGGAAGTTATTTCAGTAATTTGTACGTAACGTTCCATACATTTTTTTTTAGAAATACTATTGCTTTTCACCAAATTCGATTTTTTTCCTAAAAATAATACGTCGTTTTTAGGCCTTAACTGAAAAGTTAACGGTATTTTCTAGCTTATTTTGATTTTGATTGAATTTCTGAACGTTTTTCTATCAGAAAACAACAAAAAAACCAACAAAACCTGGTATGATTTTCTTCAGCAACTAATTTTAACTTTAAAATTGGAAATTTTTGCTAAAAACCTTAAATCTTCAATAACTCGGAAACGACTAAGTTTCGGATAGGACATTATATGAAAAAATTTGCTGCAAATGAGCTCTACTTTAAGCCCCTGCAAGGAATGTATCCTGTTACCAGTCACCCTGTATACTAGCAATGGTAAAATTATGCTGCTTGAAATTAACGGTGGGATTTGAAACGCATTTATCGTGTTTTTACCACGGACATTTAATATGTGTATTTTATGTAGCACCACACGAAACATTTATAAGTAGATACTTATAAATAAAACGCGGGGAGCACAGTTCGTTGACTCCGAACTTGAGCTCCAATATGGGGTAGCTAAAATGTACACAGTTGAAATAATATTGTCTGAATAGTACCTATTTTCAGCAACTTTCTCAAACTAAAACTTTATCAATTAGGCAATTAACGATCTGAGCAGTTTCTAAGCCGTTCAAATGCTATAAAGAATAATATTATTGCAAATCCCCTTTTGGCAGAGTTGGAATTTAATAGGCGACAAGGGCGGAACAGACGAGTCCTTGAAGGCTCGTTAACCCTGAAATGAGGGGGTAACCCAGCTTATCTTAATTGTATAAATAAAAGTTTGTGGAAGGAATTTTGTTACCCCCATCTAGTTTTTTGACTCATAAAAAGTTAACATTACACTTAGGAGTACCTCCGCCTAACAAAAATATTCTCCACATTTTAGGTAAAAAATTTATTTAATGAGTAGCGATGTTCGAAAATCACCGGACCGTTTACCAGAAACAAGAAATAATGAAAAAGATAAAATACAGAAAATTAAAAATTAAAATATAATGTAATTTATCCCTTCAGAATTGATCGTCATCACCGGCCTATCCACGTTCACTATTGGACTTTCTTCTGTCCTCAGCCATTCTCATTCTCATCCAGCCGCATCCCGTCACATTTTTAAGGCTGTGGATGGGGCTGGAGTTGTCCCATGCTGTGTTTGCCGGCACGCGATCTCAACTCTAAACACGTCTGGCCCTGCGGCCATCGGTTCTGCCCACATGACCTGCCCATTGCCCAATACCGCTTCAGCTTGCCTTTGCGCTATACAATTTAGTTTTGCTACGAGTTTTTTCGTTACGGATTTTGTCCCGCAGAAATATTTAACATAGCCCGCTATAAACACGCTAGACGACTTTGAACTTGCGGACGTGGCCAACTGTGAGTGTCTACTTTTTCAATACGTCATCACAGGTAGGAGTTAGGACCTTATTACTACTAAGATTATGAGTAGAACACACACAATTTATATTATCTTATAGGCTTTGTCATTCACAATCAACATTGTTCAATTACTTACACCTTATTATGTTCTTTTCAGGGGTTTCAATAGTTAGAGAAGGATGATAAAAGTCAAATTAATCTTCCTCGACTTAATTTTTGTGCTAAATTAAGCTTGTATGAGTCTCAAAAACAATTTCGAGAAGGCTTTTGATACCATTGTGTTCTTATTATATAGGCGTCTTCAAAAGGATGTTGAAGAATAAAAGATGAATTGAGCTCTTACTCAGACATAAGGCACGCACCGTTATTGAATATGAACAGGCGTGGAAAAGGCATACATCTTTGAATGTTGATTCGCGTTTTTATTAGAAATGCTATATTTCACACGTGGCACACGCCCATATTTTTGGTGGTATATTGAAAAATGAATGTATTCCCTAGTTATGTTCCTACCATGAAGATTTACGGTAAGTAATAGTACGTTTATGGTTCCTACTCGTTCCTACGCGTTGCTACGGTAATGAGCTTTGGTTTTGTTTGAATATTGTGGATTTTGAAGTTTAACCTTTTTATTAACTTTCTCTGTTCATATAGCTAGTATGTTGTGTTTCCGTCGAAACTTGCAACAAATCAATATAATCATTAAAAAACTCTTATTTATTTATACAAATAAATTACTTACTTTAAAACTATTAAAGAAATATTAAAATTAAAAAAGTAGGTACCTACATAATAATATGTCGAAACTTTAGTACGAAGAAATTGCAGAAAGTTGCTGGAACGATATAAGATTTTAAATGAATCTTATCTATAAGACATGATCAAATTGTATCCGTACCGTACTTCATTTTGCATTTATAAATTCCGATTATAACTACAATAAAAATATAAAATTTGGCTATGTTACAAAAGATTATCTCCGGCTATGAATAATAACTATAATTTTCAAAAAAAGTAAAAACAATTCATATTAAGAAACTTTACGTGTACACAAAGGTTAAAATTAATCGTGCGTAACTCTGTCATTTAGCATGGGCATTGTGACTAATTACTCTAGCGGCACGCTATGATGGCCGGTTTGACGTTTGTCCGCTCATGAAGTTCCGTATTAATTGATAACGACTTTGAAGGAAATAATTGTATTACTTTATTGACGATAGTGATGTGCAGAGATTCATAAATTTTATCGAATGTAGTTTCTCATGAAGTTCCGTATTAATTGATAACGACTTTGAAGGAAATAATTGTATTACTTTATTGACGATAGTGATGTGCAGAGATTCATAAATTTTATCGAATGTAGTTTTAGGTTTAGGACTCAAAATTTATTTATTAAATTGGTTTCTTAAATGTATACAAGTGTAGAAAAATCAGTTTGCACCATTTAAGGGGTGAATGTACTTGTGAATATGAACAATTTTCACTATGTGGACAAACCTCTGAAATCGCAAAAAAATATCAATAAATTTTTAAAAATGGAATCTAATACGATCGTCACATAGGATCGCTGGCTAGCACAACTACTACCTCCGGCAAACTCGCGTCAATGCTCAATGCAAAACAAAGCAGTTTCGAATTGACGTTGCTTCGAAAAGTATAAACTGTCAGTGCAATGCGATTGTGATATAGTTTTGACCTGGCTTTGGATTTCAAATATTGATACTGCATTACTGTTGACCCTTGCTCGTTAATTTGGACTCTGTTCAAGCCCTTTGTTGTGGATTTCGTCGATATGACCGAACGTACGCAGAGAACTGTTCTAAATAGTCAGACACGTGAGTTCGTAATACGCCTTCGTAACTATTTCGATCGTGAAGCTCAAAATGGAGGGCCAATTTTACCTATAACGTCAGTGGTTGAACGCGTAGCTGATGCGCTTAATATTGGACAACGAACTGTTAGACGGATAACTAAAAAAAAATATGGCGAGACTGGCACAGAAGAAAATAAACTTCACACACCAAAAAAGAGAAAACGAGCAAAACCAGTCGTAGGCATCGATAGCTTTGATGCCGATGCTATCCGAAGACATGTTTACGGCTACTATTTACAGAAGGAGTATCCAACAAGAAAAAAGTTGGTGCATTCACTGAAGGAAGCTGGATTATTCTTCGGTGGGGAAAGTTCTTTAACGAAGATTTTGAAGACCATTGGATTTCGATACAAAAAATGTAACAAACGCAAAATATTGATGGAAAGATTTGATATAGCGATGGCAAGGTATACTTTTTTACGGCAAGTGAAAGAAATCAAAAATTGGCAAAATGTTGTGTTCTTGGATGAAACATGGCTTAATGCTAACCATACTGTAGGCCGTTCTTGGAACGATGACACAGCAGCATCTACTTCCAAAGTTCCTGTAGGAAAAGGATCGCGACTTATAATTTGTCACGCCGGAACCATCAACGGGTTTGTCGAAGGTTCTCTCATGGCTTTTGCGTCAAAAACCACTGGAGACTATCATGAAGACATGAATGGAGAAAAGTTTACTGAATGGTTTACCTCAATGTTGTGTAGCCTCCCTGAACCATCTATTATAATTATGGACAACGCCCCATACCACTCGATGCAAATTGACAAGCCACCTGCCCAATCCCAAAAGAAAGCTGATATCGTCGCATGGCTTCGTAAAAATGGCGTAGATGCAAACATGAATATGTTAAAAGCGGAATTAGTACGTCTTTTAAAAGAAAACAAACCAACCAAGATCCGATACGTCATTGACGAAATAGCATTAGAACATGGGCACAGAGTTATACGGTTACCGCCTTACCATTGTGAGTATAATGCGATTGAGTTGGTGTGGGCTCAAATTAAGGGATATGCTGCAAGACACAATACAGAACCCCCATTTACCACAAAAAAAATGCTAAAATTATTAGAAGAAGCTTGTGAACATGTGACTAAAGGAGACTGGGAAAAGGTTGTGAATAGAACTGTTAAATTAATAAGGGAAGATTATGAAAGAGATGTGAAAATAGATAATATTATAGAAAACGAACATATAATTATTAATGTACTAGCCGACCCCCGCGACTTCGTCCGCGTGGATATAGGTTTTTATATAGGATTGGATTGGATCCCATAATCCTTTTCTGTACCTAAACTAAATGTAGCCTAAGTTACTCCTTATAACATCACCTATCTGCCATTGAAAGTTCCATCAAAATTGATCCAGCCGTTTCTGTAATTAGCTGGAACATATTATAGACAGATCGACAAACATAAATTTAAACGCACACCAGTTTGAAATAAGCCGTACGTTCAAAGATCCGGGTCCCAAGTTATTTGAACCCAATACATGTCTGTCATTTCTGAACTAAAAAACCTATGACCTTGAAATATTTACGGGACAATACTTAAAGTACTACCTTTCTAACAAAAAAAGAATGAGTTAAATCGAAGTACCCGTTATTGAATTAGAGCTAAATACACGTTTTAACTTTCTTCCCCTCTCCCAAGGGAACCGTGCTGAATTTCGGGATAAAAAGTATCCTATGTCCTACCTCGGAGTATAAACTCGTATCGTACCAAGTTTCATTCGAATCCGTTCAGTAGTTTCGGCGTGATGCGCGGCCAAGATACAGACAGACAGACAGACAGACAGACAGACAGACAGACAGACAGACAGACAAAAATGAAAAAAATTGCAGTTTTGGTTTCAGTATCGATTATAGAGTGCCCTCCAGTAAAAAATTTCAAAATATCTTCAATGTACAGAATTGGATCTGTTACAGTTTTATTATATTATAGAAGATGTGATGATAGCAGTGACGACAGTGAAAATAGTAGTATGGACGAATCTGATTAATTATGGCCTTTTGTGGCACCTTTTTTGGTATCTTTTGTATTCATATGTTTCTTGTGTGCATATAAAGTATGTATATTCATTTTCGTTCAAATATTCAGTTCGTTCAAATAAATTAAATAAACATATACATTTTTGTTTTATTAAACCTATTTAATCAGGTACAAAAACAAAACTTAATTGTTTTTTGTTCGAGAATAAATTGACATTCCACATCACTATTGTAATGTGTCAAACCGGCCATCATAGCGTGCCGCTAGTATAGTCATAATATGTAGTATGAAAATATAACTTACGTCTGAATTATGACGTAAGTTATATTTTCATACTAAATCTTCAAACTTCACACAAACATCTTCATCACAAACTTACGCATATAATTAATTAACAGCTGTGCATAAGTCGCATGGTTAATTTTAACCATTGCGTAGAACACAAGCTTGATGAAAACAATAAAAAAATACGGAACCCTAATTAACTCGAACTTTTCCAATGCAAATATTTCTAATGGAAGTTAAATTCACATATTCGGGTTCTCCAAAACGTCCTACTACAGTAGAACTTAAGATGATGACGTTGTATAGATAGATAGATAAATGTATAGATACGTGAATAAAATGCTCGCATAATATTCTCGTAGTCACGCAGCATCTCGGTAAGGTTCACGTAGGTATCTTGATCAAAATCGTAGCACTACGCTACGAAACAAAATGCTGTAGGAGTATTACTGCTAACTATAGTTTAACCGAATTAATTTTCCAATAAAAGAGCACAATATATTTTAAATGGTACGAAGCTATGTTAGGTATAGTGGTTATTTAAATCAGATATTAGGCTGCCTGTGCCTAATAAAATGGAGCTTAGTTTACTTCAGAGTTTCGTAATCAGATTTAGTACAAAATAATATTCAGCCAAGGTTTTTTTCAAAAATTTCTAGGAATTGTTTCTTATAATAACTAATTTGTCCTTATGTATATAACTATATTAGCACTGCCTGGTTTCTAGAAAAAGGTAAGTAATGTGCAATTTGCAAATATGTTTGAATATTCAGATACCTACGCAAATGTAGGTATTCTATTTAAATAGTCATAAATTAAACAAATAAATATTTTTGCAATTTGTTAAAAAAGAGATCGGAAATATAAAAGCACTGTCAAGAACATAGCACAATGTATAGAAAAAAGATAGTTGGGCTCGTCCGGGATTTGAACCCGGGACCTCTCGCACCCGAAGCGAGAATCATACCCCTAGACCAACGAGCCGATATTGCTCAGTGATGAAAATCACAATGTATATAGTATGTACACGTTACGCTGACGACGCATTTTAATTGTGTCATGGAAATCAAATCATACTGACTTGCGCTGACTGCGCAGATTTCTGCTTATGAAATAGATGCGACCTACATATAAATAGCTCTTCCTAGAGAGATATTCTAAGTAACGAAATTCACTAAGAAGTTAAATTTTAGACGTTTGTAGTCGATTTTAGAAAAATGTTTTTGTAATAAATAATTATAAACTATAGAAAAAAAATATATACTATAGCTGTTTGAAAAGTAGGAAGTATATTATTTATATTAGGTATATGTAGAATGTAGATATAATATAGTATACAGTATATCTCAACAGGAAATGACTAAAAGATAGGTTATTCATCTATTTCTATTATAAGTAGTAGGTAGCCAGAGAATAAGAAAGAAGTTAACGGGAAATCATTGGCCGCTATTGCCGATTCTGGACGTTTTCAACAGTGCCAATGTATCAATAATGTTTATCAGCTAAATTTTGCCAGATTTACCCCTTTTAGTCTCTATGCAAATGGTAATAACGGCCATTATAATAAGTTTTGTGAAGGACTAAGTACATCTAGCCGTCATAGATTCATGCAAGGAAAGTGAATTACAGAAAATTGGTGGTAATGCCGAGGTGCCACCCGTCTTTAGTAGTTGTAGATATACAAAGATGAGAAAATGTTCTATAGTGCAAATAGCCTCAATTACTGAAAATGGATGTAAACAAATATGCAAGAGCCGCTTTTGGCAGAGCGTTTGCAATGCGCTCTCGCTCTCGTTTACTTACGTAAGAGCTTTTCTAATTCGAGCGTCAAGCGTATCAAGAGTCTAAAAGGAAAATGTGGTCGTGTCGTAGCGGTTTCGAAATGACACCCAGGAGACTAGACACAAGGCATAGAGAAGTGAACGTGACAGAGAATGTTGAAGTCCTGGTCAGACACAATACGCGACGGCAGCGACGATTGACTGCAGCAGCACGACAGTACCGTCACACGGTATACTAGAACCTTATGCCCTCATACGCACTAGCGGTCAACCGCGTGCGGGGCTAACCGCGCGGCTAGCCTCTTCATAGAATTTCGTCGCGATGTATTGCGTACAAAATGAGCGGTTGCATATAAAAATATAAAAGCGGCTAGCCGCGCGGTCAGCCGCGTACGCGGTTGACCGCTAATGCGTATGAGGACTATGAGCAATGTCATACGGCGCGTTGTGGCGTCGCAAAGTAATGCAGCTTTTGTATACTACGCGGCTGGTGCAGCATCGTGCACTTCCATACAAAAAAATGACCACTGCGGTGAAGGCAGAGGCGAAGCAGCGAACCCGCAACGCATAATGGCCACATCGGAGGAACTTTGTATATAAAAAGCCACACTTCTTACTGCAGAGCCACGCTGTCCGCTTCGCCAGATGTGGCAGCTAGGAGGCGACGAGACAGCGCGGCTTCGCAGTGTGTCAAAGTCATTTCATGCAATCCCTTGCATTCGGTAAAATTTTTAGGGTCTGTTGTCGTGACGCGTAACCTATTGTAACACGCACAATGTGACGTAAACCATTGCTGTCATGCGTTGTGTCCGACCAGGACCTAAGTGTAGAAGGTAATTCTGGCAAAATCACCTCGGGCGGGGGCTCCAGCTCGTCGTCCGGCGGGGGCTCCCCGGCGCGCCACGGCCGCCCGCTCCTGCCCCACAGAACACTATCATACACCTTACATCTATGTTTCTATAGCAAACAACATTGTCGTGGCGTGTCGTGATGCGGCAGGAGGCAATCGAGCCGTAAAAACACCAGCACACTGATCTGTCGAAGTGGATGGCGCTCTGACGCTCAGGGCTCGCTACGATTGGCCTATCGTCACGTCAGAACGCGGTGGCGTAAGAGTTACGCAAAAAAGCATTTTTCATTACCTACTGATATACTGATAGTGACGGCAGCAGCAAATCGCTATTGTTATCAGCTAATTTAAGTATTTAGTAATATATTGTTCTCGACATCTGCTTGTGCATTTTTAATTTGCACCCGATGCTGCTGACACGAATGATAATTTCCTCTTGCGGCTCAAAAGCTCTTTCTGCGAATTTTGTGAGCGTCAGCAATCTTTTTATTGGAAATTAAGTACTTAGTTCTAAAATTTACAGTGTCGTTTTTAATGTTCTAAAGCGCAACAGTGGAACGGTAATAGTGGTCGTATTGTGAAATTTAATCGCAGATCGAGTAACGACTTTACGGGCAGTTAATACAAAAGAACCCTTACGGATGCTGGATAACCGTATAAAACCGCCGGTGACACTAAACGCGAACTTTTACGTCGCTATAAAACAATCCATTCAACCGTTGAATATACTTGCATATCCTAACTATACCCGAATTACTAATTCCATGGAATTCTGACAGCTGTCATTGTCATTTACAGATGAGTTATTTGTATGGAGAACAGGGTTAATATCTACGAAGTACCTACGATTTTACCCCAAAATACTTTAATTCCCTGTCATCATAAAAAGCCATATGCCGAATAATTATATTAGTCGTTTCGCCCTAAAATAGAAAACACCAAGAGTGGAAACTAGAAAGTGCACACTAACAGCAATAGAAAACAAAAGAAGCACATTGAAAAAAATTTATACAAAAATGGAAGTCGAATGACATTATCACCATATCTCTCAGGCATTTGTCATATCTACATGCGGCAGTTGAATTTTATTTAGGTACATGAGTTTTGAACTTTTATCTTATTTGTGAAAATTGTTTTACCTCTGGTAACATTACGAAACGTCAGAATTCCACGAAATTAGTAAATAATTCGGGTATAGAATGTATATAGAAGTAGGTATAGCCAATAAGCGTCTTACACGAGACGCAAGCCCGTTCGTTTTAAATGAAGACGTTATTTTTATTTAAAAAGTGCGGATAAGGAGAAATGTTTGTCGAGGGCTTATCCGCATTCTCGGGCACTTAGGCCCTACTTATTCCCAATCTTAAATCACGATCAAGTGCGATCACGAGAGCCTCTATCTCTAAGCCTAAGTGCAACTCAAACACTCGCAACTGTGTGAGAGTAGAGTTTTTCTGTTCTTTAAATTGACTTGAATTGATTTTCTTTTAATTTTTTTGTCTTGCTGGAAAATCGAATGTCTACTGATAGGTAGGTACTGTAGATGGTCTATCAATCGATATAAAATCGATTGTATACTTAACAAAACTATCGAAAACCAACAAGTACAATACTAACGATAGATCGATATCGATAGCACAACAGATAATAATATCAATACAACTCGATCGATAAAAGCGGTAGTTTAGCACAATCGATTTTATGAGTGAATTGGAGAGAGCACTACTGAATATCATTAATCAATAGTAGTTTTCCTGCAACACTTTGTCGTTGAATTGGGCCTTACCACCGAAGCTTAAAGCAGTGGGATTCATACCATGACATCCTTAAAAGTAAGCTTATTACAATTTTGTTTTGCAGTTTTGTGACGTCATCAAATCATTCATTTAATTACATATAATACGTACCGTGGATTTGATTTTTGACCGCAAGTAATGTTGTTTTTACAACAAATCTTAAAAAAGTTAGGTACATCCTAGCGACGGTTTTACATTGTTTTTATCATTTTTTAACGTGGAAAGTAAGTGACAAAAACAATATTACTTTTGTAAGGTCATGGTACGAATCTACGTAATCTTATGTTAATACTGTTAAACAAAACGTCCCTGCACTATTATGATTTTAAAAAATGGTGGTAAGCCCCTGAATGCCCCTGTTTGCAGTCACCTGTAAGCCTGGTCGTGGGGCGGGAGGCCCAAGCCGGAGTCTTCGGAGGGCGAGCGGTGGTCGACCACGAGAGGCACTTCTGCCGGCACCTCCTACAACAACAATCGCTAACCTCATCCTATTTATATTATTATTATAGTGTGTTTCATTTTACGGCAATATTCCATGTTCATTCATATTAGTTTTTATCATTGTTTTTGTAAAAATATTCGGCTAATAAAGGCTTCGATGCTTACAATGGTTGACTTTTATTTTTTCAATGGGTTAAAATAATTCGCGTAAAACATATTTAATTGAAACCTATATATGATATATGCAAACGATGATCGAATTAAAGCTGTCTAAACACGATATGCTTTGACCGGAAGATGTGATAATAATTCTTAGATTCTCTAACATACCTACCTAGTTTAATTTTAAAGATGAACAAAAGTTCACAACGAGTTAAATATAGCTGGGATCGAACTAAGCGTGGTAATCTTTGCTTTTTCTGGTAGGCACACAAAACGCAATAAATATAATAATACCATGTGATGATGTGAACCAATAACATCAACAAATTTCTACCACAAAATAGAGAATGTACAGAAGAGTAGCTCATGTATGGATTTCACTTTTTTTTTTACCTGCACTCGGCCATTATGCTAGGGTTGTCAACTGCGACTTACTTAGAAATATGTTAAGCAGAAATATAATATTACTTAGATATAAGTAGAATATAGATGTAATTATTGAAGAATGTAGTAAATTGTCTTGTCAAATCGGAAAGTAATGTCCGAATGAGCTTTCGTAATTCATATACACCCGCATGAAAGAAAGATCTCGCGAAGCGTCTGAGCTCTTGAGCTCGCAGCAATCGAGCTCAGACTATTGATACGATTTGAAATCCTGTGTCCGTGAGCGTTGCTAGGGCCCACATTATTACTTATGTACTGTCTCTATTTGGTGGTTCTACACATAACACAGTACACACTCAATCCATACAATATCTCGTCTCTGTTTACTAAAGCTTTGTAACAACAACCAACGGTCAGGTAACATCAAATACGCTCCATAAGCAACATAATTGAAACATCTAACATACCTATGAATGCTGAAACAATCAATACACCAGTAACACGATACGATGCAACAACATGTTACCTACTCATTTATTTCTATGAAATCAGTTTAGTTTTACTAGTCATGAAAATATTTTAAAGTTTTTGCACCTGTTTCCAAGCATGAAAATTTTTACGTGATATCTAAAATCAGGACTTACACTACCTACATACTCAATGGGTAGGTTTGTGTACTTATATTGCGAAGTTATATTGTTATAACCTTATAATTATATTGAATCCTAATATATTTCTGTTTTGTTTTTTATGAAAAATCAGCAGCAAATAAAGTTTGTTATTTGATTTGTGCAAATTAATTATTAATGTAGGTATCTATACCAAAGCCTAGAGATATTCAGATGAAGCCACGCTGCATACTTCGATAAATTGTCGACAGTCTGAGATGGTCACATTTACCCACGATTTTATGTTCCATAAAAAATTAGAAACTTCGTTCTTAGAACAGAAACGGGTACGAAAGGGCCTCATAAATCTCAAATAAAGTTACACAAGTTGTTTTAAGCCAGGAATAATAAAAAAAAAATTAAAAGGAACTTAGAACTAAAACAAAAGATAAGAGAAATCTTTAAAAATAGGGAATCAATAACTTATACAGAGTGCATTTTCGGAACCACCATAAATCTCGCTAAAGGCCGTAAAGTGTATTTTAAAACCTTTACACAAATGCAAGGGACTGTGTAGAATTGCAAACACATGTGGGAAGAGAAATTTTAACTGCAAGCAAGGCGAGGGACCATAGGAATTCTACGTAAGTGAAACAAAAAATATACAAAAGCGAAGTCACGAGATGGGAAAGGCGGGGGCGTTAAAACAAATTAGCCAACCGGGACTTCCAGGATGACGTCACGGGGAGGGGCCTATAGCACCCTACCTGAATCCGCAAATGAGAAATGGGCTGCGCGAGAGTCGAGCAAATCAGAAAACGAGTTTCTCCCGGGGGATTTTTTTAAATGTTTCAGATACGAAGATGAGAGGGAATGGAGGAGAGCTTTTAAACTGATGCCCGGTGGAGAAAGGGGCAGTTCGTCAGAGTTCGAAGTCCAAGCACTAGCTTTCAGTGACGAAGTTTAGACTTAATATTTGTGAATTGTAATTAAATTCTAAACCTAAATATAATTAAAGTGTGTGGTAAGCAGACGGGAGTTATACGGTGACGTACCTACTATAATTTTGTTATTATTATTTATATCTTCGAAAATAGCTCCACAACTCTAATTATTTAGATTATTATAGAATATTATAATAGAATGGGGTTTTGGTAACTGTTGTTGGAGTTGTAATTCTATATCTGATTATCGTATTTTGTATACGGTGCTGTAAGGGACGGGGATCACCTTGTACAGGCTACGAAATGAACAGATCCCAAGACATACAGTTAGACGATATATATCAAGGGGTCTAAATTAAAATAAAAGTTGTGAAGCTAGGTTCATGTATTTTCGATAATTGGTTTAGTTTAATTATATATAAAATATGCATTAATGTGTGTCCTTAACCTCATGTAGTCACGTGTAAAAAGTAGGCTTATAAATAATGATGTTTCTTGTTTTCCTGTGAGCATGTGTGTATTAGACATAAGCTATACATATAGAAATACATTGCCGCGAGAGGTTTTTCATCTGAGGTCTCCTTTTCCTCTCGAGAACTTAGCATGGCATAGGAAGTGAGCCTCGACAGAATTTCGAAATATCTGACCAGATTCGAAATTCCGTCTAAATAATCAAACAGTTTCTTTTTTTTCTCAAATACTCAAATGTATGAGTAATTAAATAACACTTACCGTGAAATAAAAGACATTTGAGTATACTTTACTTTCTTTCATTATTATATTTAGAATACCTTTCCTAGAACTTGAATAGCGGAGACCCAATCAAGTTAAGAGTCAGTCAGTCATACTATAATTTTAGTTTAACATAAGGTTGAGCACATCTGTGTGTCGAAATAACTTGAAATACTCCAGTATTAAAATTCTCTCATATAACTAACCTAAATCACGAATTCTACATTAAAGTCAAAATTAGGCTAGTATTCAGTATGGCACCAATCTACATTGTTAGCTACAGCTTTCCTCAGTAAATCAACGAATAGGATGTTAACGAACTAATGCAGTCTAATGGAACCTGACTCTTGCTAATACTGTTTTGATAGGCCAAAATCATAAAAGTAGGACTAAAGCTGTGTAAATTAGATCATTAACTACCGCAGTACTGTCATTAATATCGTGGTGTTATCATTCATCGGCAAAACAAGTAATATTCAATTAATTGAGATACATACAACTTCAAATGGCTAAAGGTGTTTGTCCGGGTTCGAACCCCGGCCTCTGGGTTGAAAACAATCGTTCTGGCAAACGAACCACCACGGCTTTCTATTATTACATTACGAACGAGGCGAGCATCATCCGAGCGACGGGTACAGCCGGCGAACAAAAGGGATCAGGTAGGACATATCTCCTTTGTGTGTCTTTATAGCCAGACCTTGGGACGGGAGAGAGCGGCGCATTTGTTTCGGCAAAATTGTGAGACACTGATATTTTTAATTGGGAAATATAAAGTTTGATACCTTTGACTTATCAAGTCAAGTTTTAATGAAAATTGGTACACGGTTGAAATCAGGTGACGCCCCGGCAGCGCCGTCCCGGCACAACTAAACACGCCATGTCTTATACAGTTGACCTTCCGAAACTGAATTGGCCAATTCAGACCCTAACTGAACAAATACATATATAAATTATTAAATACCATGGTAAGGGGCGAGCCTACGAGCTCAATAAAAGAACCTGTTTTCCGCAACAGGCAATTGATCGCTTCGCAGCGCAAAAAGGAAGGTCAATCTGTGCCCCAAATAACAA